>JACTOM010000031.1:2171145-2447173 GCA_015832385.1 Elymnias hypermnestra
CGAAATCGATATTGAGTTTTCTATTAAGATTTTCTCAATATTTGCCCGAAGTTGGGAAGTTGGCGGTGTGATCCACCCCCGTGCCTCGGAGAGCACGTTAAGCCATCGGTCCTGCGCCTGATCTCTCTCCGGTCGTGTCGGATTTCCGTCACACCGGACTATGAGAGTGAAGGAATAGAGAGTGCACTTGTGTAATATGCCTGCCAATCCGCACTGGAGCAGCGTGGTGGGTCTACGCTCTAAAAACCCTCCCTCGTACGAGGGAGGAGGCCTGTGCCCAGCAGTGGGACGTTAATGGGCTGCTACTTACTTACTTACTTTATATAACTGTCTGTAATCAAATGGCTATGATCTTACGTTTGTTGCTGCATTGCAATATTTGAAAGGTGAATTATGTGTGCGGTGGTAGCAGAGTCTGGGGGAGGGGGAACTTCTGCGTGTTAGTGTTGTGCTCGATCACCATATAAAAAACTGGTGATAGCGGGGTGGCAAAATAACCAATCTGTAAGGTATAAAGTTGCGGGTTCAATCTCGGGTTTGGCGATATTAATGTAAATTTAACTTTGTAAAGTTGTTTCATTTAAACGGTGTTATCTCATATGAAAAACACGTTTTTTGGTGAACACATATTATGACAAATTTGTTAGTTTACTTCAGATTACCTAAAAATAAAAATATAAATAGAACTTTTAATAAAAAAGAACCACCTTCAAAACAAACTTACAAATACATTAATATGCTCTAAAAAGTTAAAAGTAATTGCGTAATCTTTTATAGTGTTCTTCGTATTCTTATATTTGGAGTCGGTGTCAGCCGAGGTACCTACATGTATAACTATAGGTGGGAGAGACGCGGGAGCTGCCAAGTAGACACGCGGGGAACATCTACCTTGACTGACACCGACTCCGAATATAAGAATACGAAGAACACTGTAAAATAATACGCAATTATTTCTTACTTAGAGCATATTAATATATTTTGTAGGTTTGTTTTGAAGGCGGTTCTTATTTTGTTAAATTTTTTATTGTTTGTTATATAAAAATCAGCTATGCCGATATATTTTACGATAGTTTGCCCATATTATTATCAATATTCTATTGAGACATAGTAGCGGGTGCGTTCTAAATAATTAAAAAAGGGAAAAGCTTAATTAAACGTAACATAAAACTATGAAAATGTTCATCACACTGTAAAAGTAAGTAATTGCAAAGATCTACTACGTATCACATAACAGCTTTGTTACTTGCGCATATATTACAGTGGCACTCGTCAACTTTGGAACGCTAACGAGAAAACTTTATTTCTAGAATCTTTCTTTATCATATTCCTCACATATATTTAAATCCTGTTAACGTTTTCATATAATATGCTCCGCTGGTATGTACATCGTGCTAAATATATATTCCGACTACCTGAAGTGAGCGACATTATTTGTGAATAATTAAAACGTATATCTCTTAGGCCTATATGCGAACAACTTCTTTGATATAAAAAAGTGTGTGTGTACTTATGTATAAGCGTTAGAAGTTATACTTCTTTGGCGTAACAACAAAAAAAAATATCTTTCGCCTTATTCTACATTTGAAGAAATAATAAACGTAAACTAACTTTCATTGGATACAAATAGTTTAAATTCTGTTTTCTATAGTTGAGTCTGAAAGTTATAATTTTGATAAGAACGTCACGTTGATATCTTCTATGTTACAATATATCTAACAAGTGATATAATAAAATAATTAAGGTATAATATAATTATAAAATATTAAAAAAACTAAAATGTTGACTATAGCTAACTTCAGGTTGTCGATTTTTTATGACAGTGTGCCCGCGCATCGTAAAAATTTACTCTCATCATTTTTCCCTAACAGGTCAAAAGAAGTATCACTTCAAAAATATACATTATCCGATTCTTTGTATCGGTGAGTAAATTAATCAAAAAACATTATTTTGCAGCTTATATAGCGCATTCATTTCTATACCAAAATTTCTTATCATCAGTCGACGTGAAAAAGGAATCAACTGTCAGATAAAATTGTTTTTGCATTTATAATATTATCAATGAATTTATTACTGATTTTTTAAGATAGGTAAAAATATGAGCATTGAAATATACATTTACTATTATATATCCAAATATTTTTATTATATACAAGGTATTGGATATCTTTTTTAGTTTTATATATTAATCAAAAGCCAGTTGTAATAAAAAATTTAAGGGATTCTTGTGTACTACAGCTATAGAGACTAATAAACAGACACATTATCATACAACCATTAATTCGAATTTGTTTAGTGTTTAATTTTCATTTCTGTAAAGTGTTTATACTATGTATATTTTAAAACTAACAATCTGTTTCAAACGAATGAACGTTTTCAATGGAGTCTCAATTTATTTTGTATGAATGAATGCCGATTGAATTGAATCGGTGTAAGCATTCAATAAAATATTGAAATAAACCTCCAAAGATTAAAACATGAAAGATAAAATACGACTATATTTTAGTTTAACGAAATACTGTTGTATTGCATTTAAATTTCACATAATATTTTAAAAGTTGAATGTAATCAAAAATAACGTTTCAGTACAGTTTACAGAAACATTGGCGAATCATCAACACATGAAGTTTTTTGCTAGAAGTTAATTTATTAATACTAATTGATTGGACAGACTTTGCTCTATATTAAATCTGAATATTTAATTTGAAATGTAATTAACCAACACACTAATTGTTCAAAATGGTAATGTTAGTTTTATTCTTTGTTTTATTTTATGGTTGTTATATGAATACTTTTATTGATATTCCGACATGGGAACAGGCGATATGATACAAGCACTTCAAGACTATCATATATATGTCGGAGAATAAGAGAGGAGACCATAAAGCATAGGGTTCTCCGCCAACATCCTCATTAATGGCATCCATAGTTTGTATACTGTGGGCGTTCGCGGGTAATGTTGGTGCAATCGAACACTTTATTAATTAACTCGGATTATAATGTTCAATCACCTAATGTTCCCGCTATCAATTTACACAAACTCAATAATAATAATAGCCAGGAACGCGACAATTTCACCCAGTCGATCGCTCTGGCGGACTATCACTCGGGAACTAGTCCGCTGTTGGCTCACGACGTATGACTCTGTCCCACGCCATAGACAGATGGCGCCAGCGTTCCACAGACTACTGCACTCCCACAGACTACTGCACTCCGGCATATATAATATTAATTTTTTCATTGCTTTCCGGTAACCGCTGACAATTATATCAAGTTATTTTACACCTAATTATATTCAAAATGATACTAATAACAATTTTTATTTGTATATAGTTTAGATAAATTACGTAATACAGGTGTTGCTTATCTATTATATATAATGGTGGTTAAAATTTCTAATTTTCGACGCAATCTTTATAATTTCTTTTTCATAAGAAATTCTCTTTAACATAAAAAGCAAAATTAGTGAACAAGAATTAGTGAACTTAGTCAAGACATTCATGCATGATGACGTAATATATGTATAAATAGGGCTTCGTTTATATATATAGACTAAGAAGTATTGTATTTTGATAAGTTATTTATTTCATATAAAATATATAGGAAAGAGACTATAATGAGTCATTCTACTCGTAATGAACAATAGTAAAAATCATTTGCGCCTGTGTATACCTTCGTATTGGAACGCAAACATTAATTCCAGGTAGGTCTTTGTTTGTACATTTGTATATAGATATGTTTGTACCAAGGTTCAAACAAATAATAATAAATATAATTTGATTTCGTTCTGAGTTGAATTCAGGATGATCGAAATTTTTCATTATTATTACACCATTACGTCTTTTATAAAATGCTCATGAATGAATACAAAAAATGATTAAATATTGTATATACATCCTATAATAGATAAAAAAAACCTGTATTACTATAAACAAATAATAACTGTTATTAGTATCATTATGAATATAATTAGATGACAAGCGATACAATAACAAAGAAATAAAACTGTAAATAAGAAAGCAATTCAATAATCTTTGTATTTAGTTCTAAAACCGACTCAGAACTAAAAGATAGAAGAAGGTAGTCCTATAATTATATTAATTTCTCTTAACGTATAGTTCGAATGCACGCGACGTAGTTTTAGCAACTTTTAATAAATGGCGCTATTTTCCATGTGCCATAAAACCATATTTTAAACTTTAAAAAGGCATATCTATTAATTTAAATATATGTCCAGAGGTAAATAGAAAATCAATATGACTATATTCTTCCAAAACATGCTCTGATTCAAAATAAAACCAGCATTTATAAACCCGAGCAACAGATATATTGTTTGATAAAATGGAAGTATTCAATGTAATATTTACTCTTTGACAAACAAGCAATATAGTGACATACTTGAAAAATTCCATTTATAACCGTTTCCCAATTTATCATTGCTTTTTTGAGGGTTGGCGAAAAATCCAAGATAAATGATAAAGTCACTTTGTGCTATTTGTCAAGTAATATTCAGTGATATTTATCAGTTATCGCTTTGGATTTGTTACTTTAGTATATATATTAAAACACTTTGTCATGTAAATTGATTTTTGAAATTGATCCATTATTCGTTGATTGAAAGCGCCATTTTAGTTGAACTACGCTCTTCCACGTTATTTATTACATACCTTATTTATCAAACAGTATCAACAGCCCATCCGCATAATGACTCAAGAATGAAATCCTAATTTTGGAAGACAGGGTTTTAAAGATCAATTATTTATTCCTAATTACAGGTTTTCAGCTCAGAGTCACCCAGCGTGCGATGGAGAGGGCTATGCTCGGAGTTTCTCTACGCGATCAAATCAGAAATGAGAAGATCCGTAGCAGAACCAAAGTCACAGACATAGCCCTACGAATCGCGAACCTGAAGTGGCAATGGGCGGGGCACATAGTCCGACGAACCGATGGACGTTGGGGCCGGAAGGTGTTGGAATGGCGACCCCGCACCGGACGACGCAGTGTAGGAAGACCCCCCACAAGGTGGACCGACGATATAAGGAGGGTCGCCGGTAGCCGCTGGAGCCAGGCGGCGCAAGATCGGGCCTTGTGGGCATCATTTCGTGAGACCTATGTCCAGCAGTGGACGTCCATCGGTTGAGGCGACGACGACGACGACGAATTACAGGTTTTAAGAATAAAGTTTAATTGCTATGTGATTTTTGATGAACAAAAAATTATCTAGGCTCCTGAATGGGGTGATTTAATCATCAAAATTACAAAACCGTCTAAACGTTTCAAATTAAAGTCAACTCTTTATACGCAGAGGTAATTGGTATAAATAATATACTAATCTACTTACCATAACGAGCATATGAATTTTGACTGGTGATGTTTTTTTCTCACTCTCTTCTATAAAAAAATATGCTGGGCTAGTGGTGAGATGAATGGATTCTCATTCAGAGAAGTCACGTGGTCGAATCCACAGCAGGCACCACAAGGTTTCTCTTTCAAAATGCTTTTCGTTGACGGAAAACATCGTGAGGAAACCAGCAGATCTTGGAAGTAATTGTGGGCATTAACTAGTTTTCCGAACCAGTATAGTGGGTCTATACTCTTAAAACCCTATCTGCTATGAGGGACAAATCCTATATGCATCAATGAAATGTTAATAGGCTATTGCTTATTTAACTTACTTATATAAATAAACCTTGAAAATTGTTAGTATAAAAATTTTCGAGGTATCGTAAAATATTATGCCTCTGAAAAATACCAAGTTTAGTCGTTTCGCAATTTATCATATCCTCTTTGTTGTGCGAGTATATGCAAAAAAAGATAAATGATCGTGTGACCTCCGACTCATTTGTCAGGCAATACTCCGCGATCTCTATATGATAGCTTTCCTTTTATTATGAAACTAGCTGTTCTCTGGTGTGTCACTAGCGTAGTTCTTGATACCGTAGCTGCTTTATTGGTTTAGTGGTCAACTTGTTCGGCTACAGACACGAGGCTTTGGGCTCAAACCCCGGTTCAGGCGAATATAAGCTAGCTTGCGTGTGATCCCTCACCGGTCGTGTCGAATTGCCGACCGATTGAGATTGAAGGAATAGAGAGTGAACCTGTATTTTTGCATACAATTGCACACTATATATAATATCTCCTGCGCAATTGGTTAAATTCTACATGAGATTAGCCACGGTGGGCGTAATTGGGTCAGGAGACGATTATTAATATTAGGGATCTCGTGGAAACATGAGGACACCGTACTCGTTACGAAAGGAATCAGTATGCTAAATTTGAAGACAATCGCAAATAGTTTTAAAGAGTGAGCGACTTAATGTTCTAAATCCATTTTCGCATTATTGGCTTTGTAGTAAATTCAGCTTGGGGTAAATTACCATCCCACCAGCATAGAACAGCATTTCCGTTTTGTAAATTACCTCTTATCATATTGCGCATTACTATCTTAGAATGTATTATTATTTACGGCTTTATACAGTATGCTTTTATTTACTAAGCGAGGAAAAGCATACGTATCGCAAAGCAGTATTACTTATACGTTTGGATTTTTCAATAGAAATTTCTTTAAAGCACTGTAATTTAGTAATAATTTTAGTTGTCTTTAAATGTGCTTACAAACCAGTTTAGTATTTCAGAAAGTAGTCGCATTCAAATAACTCAGTTTATTACGTTAGATAATAAATTACAGTGGGGGCCCAATATAAGTGCTCTATCGAACAGGCTCAGCTCTGCGGCTTACGCGGTTAAAAGAATTCGTCGTCTGACAGATGTTGATACTGCCAGACTCGTTTATTTCAGCTATTTTTACAGCATTATGTCATATGGTATTCGACTCTGGGGTAGTGCTGCTGATATAGCTGCAATATTTGTGCTGCAGAAATGGGCCGTTCGTGCGATTTACAATATGGATCCATGAGAGTCGCTAAGAAACAAATTCAAGGCAGTTAACATAATGACATTTCACTGCGTATACATATTATAAAACTTGTTTTATGTACATGAAAACATTTACTCTTTTAATAAAAAGAGTGAATGTACATCATATAACTTACAAAAGAAAAACAAACTTGTTATAAATTCTAGTAGGCTGCATAAAATTAATAACTCATTGAAGGGTAACTGTATATGTTTCTATAATAAACTCTCACAAGACGTTCTAAAGATATCAATTAATAAATTCAAAGTCTTTGTTAAAAGAAGGTTAATAGAAAAATCGTAATATTTATAATTACTTAGACGATAGAAACGCGTGGTAGTGAACGAATTGCCCTTATTGGAATTGAAATATATTAAACTGATGTTGTAATGATGATGTTAAAAAAAACAAATTACCCGACTGAGTTAGTTGTGGGCTCTTCTCAGATCAGGGCGCGAAGGAACTCTCGTAACTTTAGATTTTAAGTCATTCTTGAGTACCATCATCAGACGTGCATGGGAGTTGGAGTGTGGAAAAGAAAAAAAAAATATTTGGCGATTCAAAAGTGCTGTAATATGTCCACTTGTATAAAGATATTTTGATTTGATTTAATATGCAGATAGACAGATAGGCAGGCAGATGCTAATTTAAAAAAAAGTTTATAGGGTTCTAACACGGGCCTAGAACCAATACCTAATTATTAGCAGTTAATACACTGTACATATTCATCTAATTGCTTATATTCTCTAATTATACAGCCAAATTAAGACGTTTAATTAGCGATACAATTGTTACCCCACGTACTCTATCTAATACTTGGTTCCTTTGTCATAGTAACAAACAACAAAGGGCTTATATTGAGTAATATACAGTACTGAACCAGATTTAGTTACCAATCTTCTTAACCAGTTTATTAGTTCGCTCCGTTTTGCATGTATTTTATATTTTGATTCATTCGGGCCTCACATTTCAATATTTGAGTAATATTTTGTAGTTCATAATATTAACAATTTAAAAAGCTATTTACGTATGACATAAATCTTGTGAATGTCTTCAGAAAGTCCATCATCAGTTAATTCGACGGCCTCGATGGCACAGTGGTGCGAGTATTCGCTTTGCTAGCGGTATGACGAATTTAGGAAATTGTATTTTCTAATTACCACCCTACCAGCAAAGGCGTACCGCCAAACAAATAGATGTATGTCTTAGACCAGATTAGCGCGCTTCTATATTAGACTGTATCATCACTTACCATCAGGTGAGATCACAGTAAAGTGCTAAATTGTTAGCAATAAAAAACCTGGCACCTTGAGTTTACTGTAATTTTGAAATTTAATGCATGATTTAAATACTTTTTTCAAAACGTTTTGCCATTAATAGTTTATTATTTTATCTATATACCATAATCTAATTTTTTTTTTAATATTTATGTTTAGATAAGTTAAAATTTCAATAGCATTATTCAGTCCAAAAATTTCCCATTTTTCCACAAGGTCGGAACCATGCATCTACCATCGCTGGGCAAAACTATTTTTAATTTAAACCGCTATATCACTTTAGCCCGATGTTTTAAAATTGGTTAATAGGTTTTTACTAATTCCGATGAGCGTCCTGAATTCCTAATTTTTTTTCCATTTTCCCCTATAAATTTAATTATATTATGTGTATAAATAAATATTTACATTAAAATTTTATAGTTCTGCCTGACTGGGAACCAAACTGCAGAAATTATAAAGCAGTTCTTGCGTCAGCGACAATGTTAACTCAAAACATTTTAGTAAAGAGATAGGTAGATAGTGAAATTGCGACTTTTTTTTCGCTGGGAAATGCTTCATGCACGCCGGATGAAGTCTTAACTTACATCCGGGAGTGTGGGACTCATTGGTCGTACCAGGATACCCACTAAAACCCAGCGGAACTCTCTTCATCCAGAGGTTGGGGTCCAGATGTCCGCTAACACAAAATTGCGCCTCCTGGCGTCCCACTTTTCCGGCGAGAGGAAGTAGCGTCTGCCATGAGCTCCTTCTGCCTCAAACTCGCAAAATGAGGTCAATGCTCTCCAATCTAACTCATCGCCAATCATGATGCTCACAATGCTAGGGAGTGAGAGGTGAAACTGAGACTTAAGCAAGAATGTAAAATAAAAATAATTTAGTAGACAGGTATATAGAGGAATTTTAGGTCATTCAATCTAGAAAAAACCTATAAATCAACTTTCTGATGCAGACAATTGTTTATTTACAGCCTTTGTCCGTAATAGGAAATAATGAGTTTGCCGTCAAATATTGAAAGCTTTGAAAATTTGTTTGTACTACGTGAACAAACGGGAGAACTTAAATTGAATAATAAATATAAGCTTACCACACAAACTGATGGCAGTAACCACGCAATTGAGTTTCTCGAACTCGTTCGCAAATTTCACTTTAAACTTAGAAAGTGAATTTTCGTTGGAAATGTTAAACTGCCTCCGAAACAGATTTGTTCTCGTGAGTACAGAATATTGGAAGCACGTACTGGAGCCCCTTTGGGGCGAGTTGCTGTTTTCTTTATTTTCTCATCTTTCTAGCTGTACCAGAACCTTTATAAAATAAAAAGAACTAGAATAAACTTAAACTGTAATGTGAAAGAGACCTATTTTTAAGTTTTTTTATATATTCTTCTCGTTCAAATCATAAAGATTTGGCGGCTTTGCTGGCACAATGGTGGGACTACTCGTTTTTCCAACGTACGGCTTGGCTTCTAGTCCCGGTAGGGCAAAATTGGGAGATTGAATTGTATAATTTGTAGGAGTCAGTCTAGAATGGTGGGAGGTAACTTACTACCCTACCAACAAATATACTGCCTCATTGGTCTAGTGGTTAGCATATTCGACTACAGAGATGAGGTCCTGGGTTCGAGTCCCGGCCAATTCGAAATCGATATTTAGTTTTCTGTTAAGATTTTCTCAATATTATCCCGAAGTTAGGAAGTTGGCGGTGTAGTTCACCCCCGTGCCTCGGAGAGCACGTTAAGCCGTCGGTCCCGCGCCTGATCTCTCTCTCTTAGGTCTAATTTCCGTCACATCGGACTATGAGAGTGAAGGAATAGAGATTGCACTTGTGTTCTATGCCTGCCAATTCGCACTGGAGCAGCGTGGTGGGTCTATGCTCTAAAAACCCTCTCTCATACGAGTGAGGAGGCCTGTCCCCAGCAGTGGGACGTTAATGGACTGCTACTTACTTACAACAAAGATATCCTACCACGCAACAAGACTGTGTTCCGTATAGAAACCATAACAGGTAAATTACTCTCATACCATACCAATCTAGCGCGCTTCCAAATTAGACAGTACTATCAATCACCATTAGGTGAATATGCATCCAAGCACTAAATTGTCAATAATAAAAGAAGGGAAAAGATTTTTCTGAATGGAAATGTTTAAAAATTACGTCGAACGTCAGAAACTTTCAGAAGAACTTAATCACCAGAGTAACATTTTTATAGTAACCTGATTTAGATAATATAAACATTTTTAACGAAATCTTATGCGGTCTGACTTAATTATCAGCACTTGACAGAAGGCGCAATGCAAGTAAATAATTGTCAACATATTATCATAAACTAAAGAAGAAGAACCAACATATTATATTTATTATTAAATTAAATTACTGAGGCAGTCGCGAAGTATTTCGAAAAATGTTACCTGTTCCTGTATCGATTGCGTTATTGTGGTTGTATTAGAATGAATATTTTATTTTTAACAAAAAAATATATTTATTATACCAATTTGTATTCAACTTTCATAGTTAAGATAAAATAAAATCTGTCGCGTCAGCTAAGTATAACCAAGTAATCTATATACGACGAGGGATCAAAAAGTAGTGAGAACGATATACTCCTTGGTGAGAAAAATAAAGTACCGACAGGCATAGCTCAGATATATATTTGTTATATTAAGTAAGAAAAAAATCTTCGATTCTTTTGTTTTTTCGTTTTGGGACAAAACAGCAATCTTCGCAATGGAAACGGCATCGGCTGGCAAAGTTGTGGCCTCAATATTTTGAGACTCAGAAGGGATATTCTTGATTGATTAGCTGAAGCGTGGAATACTATTACACGCCAATACTATGCAGCGTTAACTTCCAAGTTGAAGAGTGCGATCAAAGAGAAAAGGAGAGGGAAACTTCGAAGGAGGCGACCTGTACCATTACGCACGTCGGCAGTTGCGATGGCTGCCAGTCAGCAAGCTGGCTAATGATTGAACACCCTCCATATTCACCAAATTTAAAAAATACTTTAGGAGAAACAGGTACGAAGACGATAACGAAGTGATGGATTTCGTGGAGAGCTTTTTGCAAGACAATTTTTTTTAATGGGATTGAAGCCTTGGATAATTACTGGACTCGGAGACTATGTAAAAATAGAAATTATTAAGTCAACAATAGTCAATATATTCTTACTACTAAACTAGCTGACTCGATAGACTGCATGTGTAAAAAGAAATTGAAATTTCACATTTACAAACTATATCTTTTATGTAAAACTTGGTCAGAATTTTTATTTGACATAATTTTTTACCTAAATTTTGGGAAATGCTACCAAAATAGAATACCATTCCAGGCAGACGAAGTTGCGGGTCCAGCTAGTATAATTATAATTTATTTATAGAAAGACAACATTCACAATGAGAAAAAGAAGAAAACAGAGTTAAAGTTTACAATGTCAATGTGAAAATAATACAGATATAGATACGTCTTATATGCTAATTGAGGGTGGTCCCGAGGCGTGAATTTCGGTTGTTTATTATTTAAGTACAGCTCCATGAATTTGATGCTTACGTAACAGTTGGCAAAAGAACTTTTAGTTAAGAACTTAAATAGACCTCTATATTATGTACTAAGCGGAAACAAATCCACAAACGTATATAGAAGTCATTAAAATTAGCTGAGTACTTTCGGAATTCATCGCACAGTTAGACACTGTGACAGGGAAATTTTTATAGCCATAGTTAATAACTTTGTTAACTTAAAAGATTTCTTAGTTATATTAAATATGATAGCTTTACAGGTCAGATTCAATTACAGCGTACTCATTTTTTATTACTGAGGCTTCATCGCACCGGAAGAGCCAAGAAAGCTGCTTTGTTATGTTACGTGTTATTGATTTACAAAATCTTGCAAACACTTCAAAGCCTCTTTAGATGCTGAAAGAATATGAAACGTGTTCGAGCGTAACATTCATTATTATTTTGAAGGTGTATGGTTTGACAAAAATGTAATATATAAAATATAACTTTTTATAAAGAGCTCACGTTTTAAAAATAACAGGAAGGTATTTCGTTTATGAAAAGCTATAATATTCTCGTTTAGAGAAATCGCAAGTTCGAAACCTGCAGGCACCGATGCGTTACTCTTTATAAAAATAGATCTTAGGTGTTTTATTGTTCTTTCCAATTCAACAGTGTGGTTTTCGGTAAATGACATCGTGGGATATCCTGCATATCGTGAGTAATACTGGAGTTCATGTGGCCTGCCAATCTGCAGTGCAGCATCGTGGCGGGTCTATGTTGTAAAACCCTCTCTCCTGATAGTTAGGAGGCTTGGAACACTAGCGTAATGTTACCATAACGTAAGGAGTTGTGAATAACTACTTACCTTATTTTATTATGACTGTTTGAGAAAAAGTTTAAAGTAAATAGTACACTTAAGTTATGCAACAATCGTTAATGAAGAAGTTATTCACCTTAAAACGTTCTTTAAAAAGTCCCTTATAGCGTATGTAACATTTTTTATGACTATGAATTTTTTTCTCACTCCCTAGCGATCTGTCTCTTATAAAATGCAGATAAAAAAATGTTATTATGGCAACGATGGCCTAGTGGTAAAGTGCGTTGTTTTCTGTTCAGAGAAACCGCGAGTTTGAATGCAGGACCGGCACCACTAAGCCTCCTTTTATAAAAATACATTTTACGTGCTTATTTGAACCTTACACTCTTCCATCCTGACGACGTGCATGCCCTCATGCCCGCATCAGGTGAAACCTTACACTTCCTGTTACGCCACCTACCACCTATGTGTAGTCTTGACAATCTGCAGTGGACCAGCGTGGTAAATCTGTGCTCTAAAACCTTCGCTGGTAGAATAGCACCTTGTGCCCCGCAATTTCTAAACGGATTTAATACTATAGCTATCTTTTAGTACACAGTACATTTTAGATAAAATTAATCCCCATCCAGATAGGACTAGAAGTAAATTAATCGCAATCAAAAGGGTCTTAGGCGAAATTTCTAAAATTAACAACCTCATGCATCACATAATCCTCCGAGGGTAAGCGTACGTATCACCTCATACAATGTCCTGTCCCTCTATATTAACTCAAGCCCTTAGACCGGGATTATAAGACCCTGGTAACGAAGGACAAGTATATTCAGTACCCTTTCGAATTAAGACCAAGAAACTTGAAACCAATATAAATCTACATAATCTTGTATTTATATTTATTTATGTATATGTACAATTATGTACGAATGATGTTTGATTGCAATAATTTGTTATTACTATTTCAATTAGCTAATACCTCAGTCTCCCTTCATGAACATTTGTTTAAAATATCAATCGTTGATAAACTTTATAATAATACACTTTTATTCAAATATAACAAATTAATTTCTGTGTAATGAGTTGACTTTAACTTTTTACGTTATTGTTGTGGTTGGAGCAGCTCATTATTACTTGTTTGAATGTCTTAATATATATTACATATAGAGATTTACATTTAAAGTTTTGTTAAACATTTGTAAATATAAAATTGCTTTGAGTTTACGAGTATATTGCTGAGAATTTATTATCTAATAGGTATTTAAATTAAAAGTCATCTAAAATTTAATACTGTATAAGGTATATAAAAAAATATAATATTTTGAAATTAATTCAGAAATAATTATAAGTTTGTTTGTGAACACGTACACACATGACACGCTGAAAATATATTCGGCTAAACAAGAGTGTAATTTTACCGACATTAATTTAATAAATGTGTTGTAAATTTTTATTAAGTTGAACCTATCAATAAATAGTTGTTGACCCTTGAATGAATTTAAAAAAAATGTATGTAGCGACCTATTGGAATCGGAAACGCTAGTAAAGAACACATCTATTTTAATCTAGTAAATACAATTGTATATGTAGTTTTAATTGATTTATCTAGCTTTACTTTACTTTGTTTTTTTTTTGTATAGATTTAACTTTTCTTTCTCATACTAAGAATTAATGTAATTCTATTTTAAACTTCTCTTTGTTTATGTTTTTCTCCATATGTACAATTTTCGTATCTCAATGTTCCAAATTGAAGTTTTTGATTTTGATATCCATCTAAGCGAGTCGTGGATTTTCTCTGACACTTAATGCGGAGACAATCTTGTTATTTTATCGTCCTTTAGTAGTATTTGACAATTCAAAAAGATTATAAAAGTCTGCTCGATAAAACAAATATATTTGGTCATACTACTCTTCATGTTTTTAAAAGACTTCATTCCCACTATTTATCAAATCATTTATAATAAATCATAATATTTTTTGAAGTTATGCTTCTTTTGGCGCGTTAGGGAAAAATGATGAAAGTAAATTTTTACGATGCGTGCGCACACAGTCACATAAAACCGACACCCTGAAGTTAACTATAGTCAAACAATCAATATGTTGATTATTTGACTATAAACCACGAAAATTTAAATTTAAAACAGATAACATTTTAGTTTTTGTGATATTAAAATAAAGTTAATTTAATAGATAATGGGTTGTAATAAAACTTTCAATGTATTAAATGCCTTTTTTTCTATTCTTAGTGTCGTAACCTAGAACCGAACTATAACCTTCAATAAGGCGAAAAATATATTTTTTTAATAGATTTTCTCCTGTTACGATTGCATGCTCTGCTTTCTTAAGCTATTATTTAAGTTTTTTTGTACTGTTTTTCCTAATATTGTGTGAGCAATAAAGTATTTATCAAGATGCAAGTGAAGCTTTTTAAGTTTGTACGAATAAGTGAGATTAGAAATGCTACGCAGTCGGCTGATGCGTGCCATGGGCGCTACCATATTGGTATTGGCTTCTCCTTTCCGAGGCTGACTGTAATGCAACATGCGTTAGATTAACGATGTAAAAAAGTCACTTTAATAATTACAGTAGCAAAAAACTCATCAGTATTCGCCATATGCCTCTTTCAGTGTCTGCACGCTTCGCTGAAACCCTGTTTAGTTAATTTTTCGTGTCCTCGCCTACATCCTGTCGTACAAGTTTACTAACTAGAAACCTATGACGTAAAAATATAATTAGGTTTTTAATTCAGGTTTTGACGGCCTCGCTGGCGCAGTGGTGCGAGTATTCGCTTGCTAGCGGAGGTCCCGGGTTCAATCTCCGGTAGGACGAATTTTGTCTGAGTCTGGATGGTGGGAGGCTTCAGCCGTGGCTAGTTACCACCCTACCAGCAAAGACGTACCGCCAAACAAAGAGATTTGTGTTCCGGTACGATGCTGTGTAGAAACCGTAAGGGGTATATCGCCTCTTAACAGATTAGCGCGCTTCCATCATAGACTGTATCATCACTTACCATCAGGTGAGATCACAATCAAGCGCTAATCTGTCAGCAATAATAAAAGCTAATTGTCGTTACACTTAGGCGACTCATTTCATATTTTAAAAGTTAATAAAAATTAAGACAATAATCAAACCATATTATTCATACCTCTGTATTAATCCTTATCCTTATCTATTAAATAGGGAGTTTCTGAGACAATAAAGTACTACAAACAAATTCAAAATTTTCTTCTATAATATCAGAGAAGAGCTCTAATATTATAGAAGAAAATTTTGAATTTGTTTTTAGTTTTAACATTTTATTAGATTCACACTAAGAGTTACTGGATCGAATCAGAAATTTCTTTCAACACCTGTAGAGCATTTGAATTTGACTAATGTCGGACATTCCACGTAAATAATATTGCGAATTTAAAAATGTATTAGTTAGATATTTATACGTTGTAAAGTAAAATCTGCACATAGATCAGATTATGAATGTAAGTTTGTACGTAATAATTTGAAAAGAAGTATTTAAAAACTATGTGAAGTACACCCTTTCTAATTTCTAACGAAAATAAATCTATAGTCTGACGTAGTAGATATTCCACTGCCACGAGATCGATAATTACGCAGGTGACACCGCGGGGCATTGCTAGTCTGTAATATAAATACCATAGTAGCGGTCATTACATTGTGTATTAAATGTACGCTGTGTGTTCAAAAAGTATCGCGAATTTTGTGTTTTTTCAAAAATTATTTATTTATTCATGAATATCTATTTTGTCCCCTTCAAAGTAATCCCCATGAGATATTATACACTTGTGCCAACGGTTTTTCCAATCTTCGAAGCACTTCAAAAAATCATTTTTTTTTTTATCTTGTTCAGCTCCTCCTTCGATGCCGTCTTTATCTCGTCAAGAGAAGAGTAACGTCGTCCTTTCATGGGCCTCTTCAGTTTAGGGAACAAGAAAAAGTCACAGGGGGCCAGATCTGGGGAATACGGTGGCTGCGGCATCATTAGTGTGTTGTTTTTGGCCAAAAAGTCGCGCACAAGCAACGATGTGTGAGCAGGGGCGTTATCGTGGTGCAAAAGCCAATTTTTGTTCTTCCACAAATCCGGGCGTTTCTGGCGGATTGCTTCGCGCAAATTGCGCATAACTTGCAGGTAATATTCCTTATTGACCGTTCTTCCCTGTGGCAAGAACTCATGATGCACCACGCCCCTGCAATCAAAGAAAACTGTCAGCAAAACTTTCACATTCGATCGAACTTGGCGCGCTTTTTTCGGTCTTGGTTCGTGCGGCAGCTTCCATTGAGATGATTGAGCTTTGGTTTCCACGTCATAACCATAAACCCACGATTCGTCACCAGTTATGACCCTCTGGAGCAAATTTGGGTCGTCGCGGACAGAGTTTAACATCTCATTAGCAATGTTCATGCGATGCTGTTTTTGGTCACAATTGAGCAATTTTGGTACGAATTTCGCGGCGACCCGTCTCATGCCCAAATCATTGATAAAAATCGAATGGCACGAGCCAATCGATATGTTTAGGTCCTCAGCAACTTCTCTAACGGTGATTCGACGATTGGCCAATACCATTTTCTCCACTTCATTAATTTTTTCGTCTGTTGTTGAAGTGCTCGGGCGTCCGGCACGCTCTTCGTCGTTCACATCTTCTCGGCCTTCTGAGAACATTTTGTACCACCGATAAACGTTGCTTCGGTCCAAGGTAGCTTCTCCGTATGCCACAGTCAACATTCGGAATGCATCCGCGCACTTAATTTCGTTTTTCACACAAAATTTGATACAGGTTCTTTGATCCATTTTTTTGAATAGGTAAAAATCGAAGACGATCCAAAACACGTGCAAGCAAAGCAGCTGTCAACAATTAAATGAACATTCAAAATGGCCGAGCTTGTCGGCATAAGTGAGAGACATGAGTACCAACATAACGCCACAAAAAATTCGAAATTCGAATATACGTAACCCGCGAAAATTCAAAATTCGCGATACTTTTTGAACACACCTCGTACAAATGAAAAATGTTCTTACACTACGTACGTAACGAAATCTTCAACAGATTGATAATGCAAGTACTTGCTTCGCTATCCGATGTATTGGGTTCGATTTCGTCGTCTCAATCAATGGATGTCCACTGCTGGACAAAGGTATCTCTTAATGGATTCCAATTGGCCCGATCTTACGCCGCTTGTATCCAGCGGCTGCTAGCGACCCGCCTGATATCATCGGTCCACCTGGTGGAGGGTCTGCCGACGCTGCGTTTTCCGGTGCGAGGCCGCCACTCTAGCACCTTCAGGCCCCAACGTCCATCGGTTCTGCGAACTACGTGCCCTGCCTATTGCCACTTCAACTTTGCAAGTCGGTAGGCTACGTCGGTGACTTTAGTCGGGTCGGTCGGGTTCGATTTACAACTAGGCAAACTTAAACAATTGCATTTTCTAATTTATCTGAGTCTGGACTGGTGGGTGTCTTCGGCCGTAGCCTACGTTTCTGTACCATGTTGAGCAGACCATAAATACACTTCCACCTTAATCTTTGCCTTGCCATTTTAAACCATAAGAAAAACATTTATAATAAATTTCAAACGTATAAATAAAATAATAATTATTAAAATTATGTAAAACGCCGTTGTCAATTCATCGCCAACAAAGGTAGGCCATTACTAGATGTTGCTATAATAAAATAGTTCAACGGGGCCAAAGAGATATTTTCTTGTTAACTTGAGCCGCATTCGTTCTTTGTAACCAATTTGCCTATGTAAATTCGATGGTTTCAACCTTGAATAATTCATTCACCGACTTCAAACATTTCACAGTCTTTACTTTTTAAACATTTAGAGGTTCTTCTAATACAACTTCAGACGGTAAAATATAAACATTGAGGTAATAGTATAAAATAAAACTTTTAGAATTTTTATAGTCAAGTTTAAACTTTTTTATAGTGAATATAGATAATAAATTCTTCTTTACACGCTAGTTTGCAAAGACTGTCTGCCCAGTTGTTTGTCTTATTTGTATGATTGTGTAATCAATGTCAAGTTTCCAGATATATATTATGTTTCATATCCTAAACATGTTATAAATTCTAGTAGGCTGCATAAAATTGATAACTCATTTAAGAGTATACGTTTCTATAATAAGTTCCCAGCAGACGTTCTAGAGATGTCACATAATAAATTCAAAGTCTTTGTTAAATGAAAATTTATTGAAAAACCATTTTATAATTTGTTAGACTGCTTAGACGATAGAAATGCGTGGGAGTAAACGAATTGCTCTAATTTAAATGAGTTATTGTAATGGTGATAGTAAAAAATATACAAAATATCCAACTGAGTATAATGTGGGCTCTTCTCAGGATAAAGCAAGTAGGACCTGTTGTAACTTTAGATTTGAAGTCGTTTTTAAAACCATTATCAATGGTGCATTAGCATTAGTGTGAGGAAAAAAATATATATATTTGACGATTCAAGCGTGTGTAAAAATCAAAAGGCCTACTTGAATAAAGATATTTTGACTTTGACTTTATACACACACACACCCATTTGAAAATCTCTAGTTTAAAAGCATTAATTAATGAAACATTAGACTAATTGTTTTATTTATACTGACCGCTTAGTTTTACCGAATTGAGTGTGATCTTACGTAATAGTAACTGATGACACAGCCAAAAATAGAAACGCGTTAATTTGTTAAGAGGTACTTTGTCTCTTATGTCTTCTACACAGCATTGTATTGGAGCGCAATTTTTGATTGGATGCACCTCTTTTCTGATAGGGTGGTTACTAGAAACAGCCGAAGCCTGTTACTAGTTAAGACTTAGACAAATTAAAGAACTCAAAACCTATGTGTTACTAGCGTTTAGTGAGAAGCAACCCATTAACGTCCCACTCCTGGGCACAGGCCTCCTCACTTCGAGGGTTTTTAGAGCATAGACTCACTTACGCTGCTCCAATGTGGATTGGCAGGCATAGTACACAAGCACTCTCTATACCTTCACTCTCATAGTGCGATGTGACGGGAATCCGACACGACCGGAGAGAGGCCAGGCGCAGGACCGACGGCTTAACGTGCTCTCCGAGGCACGGGGGTGGATCACACCGCCAACTTCACAACTTCGGGCAAACATTGAGAAAATCTTAATAGAAAACTCAATATTGATTTTTGAATTGGCCCGACCCAGGACTCAAATCCAGGAACTCGTGTCTGTAGTCGAACATGGCGATTACTTACACAATATTACTCACATAATATATTCTATAAGCTGGACGTCTTGGTGACTCTAATCACGCGTATCATCCTTAAAAATTTTACCCTAAACAAGTTTCACTTCAATAATTAAATTGACATAATTAATATATTTTTTGCGCTAATTTAATAATGTATCTCAAATATATTAGAGGTTATTGTGAATTAGTTTAACTTGCTTTGATTGCCATGGTACAATATTATCTCATAGGTATAGTGGTTAACACGTTCGGCCTATTCAGAATTTCTCAATATTTGCCCAAATTTAGAAAGTTGGCGGTGTGATCCATCCCCGTGCCTCGGAGAGCACGTTAAGCCGTCGGTCGGTCATGCACCTGATCATTCTCCGTCTCATCGGACTACGAGATTGAAGGAATAGAGAGTGCACTTGTGTACTATGCTTGCCAACACGGAGTGGAGGAGGGTAGTGGTTCTATGCTTTCTATGCTCTAATAACCTTATTTCGTATGAGTGAGGAGGCCTGTGCCCAGCAGTGGGACGATAATGGGCTGCTATTTACTACTCACACATTTGTATATGAAAACTTCTGAATCTTAAAGTTCTTAATCCTTGATAATGAAGGAAAACAACGATTAATAATCTGGTATTTGCCGCACAACTCTGTATGCGGATAAGCCCAGTTTGCAGACTGTTTACTTATCGTTACCACGCAAACAAGATTGGACAATAATATAACGAGCGGATACATGTTTTGCGACCACTGTTAATGTCTGGTAAAATCTAATATATCCATTCAAAGATATATAATTTTTGTTTTAATTATTAATAGAGTCATAGTAGTTTAACAATATTTTCAATTCCGATTCCTAAACAACATCTAATATCTATCAATAAAGAAAATTAAAGTTACGGCTTATATTGGCAAAGTAATTTCTTACTGGTTGTTCCCTATTGTCTCTCCGGCGTATTTTTCTGTTCTGATACGGACCCCGGTATTACAGATAATTCCTCTTTTGATCCCATACCGGTAAGCACTTGACTGTGATTACACCTGATGGTAACTTATGATACAGTCTATGATGGGAGCGCGCTAACCTGGTAAGAGGCAATTAACCTCTTATGGTTTTCTACACAACATCGTGACCAAAACACAAGTCTTTTGGAGTACGGATTACTATATATACGGATACTGGTGGGGTTGTCACTAGCTTCAACAGAAAGCTTCCACCAGTCCAGACTCAGACAAATAGTAAAATGCAATTTTTTAATTTCTCTGCTTGCAAAGTGAACCATTGCGCCAACGGGGCGTTCAACTCCAGTGCTAATGAGCGACTACGTTGTGAGCGTCATTTTTAATTTAAAAGCTTTTCTTAATTTCTTTTCAATTTAAACTGCAAAGCAGCACATATGAACGTCAAACTTTTACATACATCTATATATATAAAAGAGATATCCAGCTATATATTGACTCATCACGATATCTCTAGAACCATAAGGCGTAGAGACTTGAAATTTGGTACGAATATTCCTTTTGACAAGTAGAGGACAGCTAAGAAATTTACGAAATTCCACCCGTAAAGAGGATTGCGGGGGTGTTAAATAAAATGTGCTACCCAAAAAACATTCCATGCAGATTCCATTTATTATAAAAGCAAATCCCATTGCCACCAACGAATTTGCTGGTCTTAGCTA
This sequence comes from Elymnias hypermnestra, assembly GCA_015832385.1. Lineage (NCBI taxonomy): Eukaryota > Metazoa > Arthropoda > Insecta > Lepidoptera > Nymphalidae > Elymnias > Elymnias hypermnestra. The sequence goes on from JACTOM010000031.1 coordinate 2,192,533, forward strand.
ATATTAAGTAGCTTTTCTTTTCTATACAAGTGGCAGTCAGACTTTTTTTTTGATTAGGCATAAATGCTCACGTATTTTCAGAATATTTATGTATATGTATACCGACTGAGCGTCAGAGTACCGGTCTCCTTAGAATAGTTTCTCGATGAGTCACGGGGTCTTTTACCAAATTAATGCCAAATAGATTTATAAATCTCTTGATGAGCGAACGAGTAAGTAATAGTTTTTCACTTACATATATCATCAGGTCCTACGTGTTAAGAACAAGTGGAGGCAAATCTAAAACTGATTTCGATATCTTATTAAAAATGCGTATGCTCAACCACACAAATGATTTCTGAACATTCTTCACTGTAAATATGGAATTACAAGGTATTTTTTTCTTGTTTCAAAATCGTGTGTTTCAGTTTTTTTACTATATAAGTGAAGACTTTTACTGCATAAGATATTATTCAGTATATATTGCGACAGTCCTGTGAGAATTGTTTTTCTTTGAATCTATTTCTTAGAGAAGCACGAGATTCTAAATTTATATATGGCCCGTATTACTGTTTTAAATCTGTAAAATAAATAGAGTTTCAATGACCGCAGCCTTACCCCATAACAGTATGCCGTAAGACTTAATGCTATGAAAATACACTATTTTGGCAGTTTCAACATTAGTTTATTGTCTAATATATATATATAGACGTGTGCGCGTACGTGCGTGCGTGCGCGTGTAGGGGCATGCGTGCGGATGTACGGGCGTGCGTGCCTATGTCCGTATTTCTAGAATATGCGTTTACTGTAACCATCTTCGCATAAAACCGGTATGGGAAATATCGGTTGAATGTTTCTAAGTCTACAAGGGACATAGGTAGAAATATTGTTTGTATTTTATATATATAAATTATAAGGTAACCTCAAGAAAATTCATAATGCCGATATTAAAAGGGTCTTATGGCCCGTTCTAAAATTAATGGTCTCAAGCGTCACACAATATTCCAAGGGTAAACTCGCATAACACCTTACACAAAAGCTTGTCCTTATATAGTTACTCGGGTCTACAGCTACGGGTCTATATGGCTCTTGTAACGAAGGTCATGTATTTTCTACTCTTAAGTATTTGAAGAACATGCCTGGTTATTTGGTTATAAGTGTGTAGACACTCTTCTGTATTTGAATTTTTTTACATTGTCTATTATATTTTATCCGTCTATCTCATGTCGTATTACAGCTGGCGAAGTAGAGGTAAATTGAAAGACGCTCGGCACAGCAACTAAGACCAATATGATGGCGCCCTTGGTTCGGATCAAAGTTTCCTTTACCTTATGATTTGATAAAATAACACTGGTTTTTTTTTAAATACACGGTTTTATTTTACCGAATAATAAAACAAGTTTAATAATTATTATAACATACTAGCTGACCTGGTAAACTTAGAATCAACAAGTAAAAAAAGCTCTAGAATGTAGCTGCATAATTGTTTCATCTTTAGTAAAATATATTGTCAAAATTAAACCGGAATAAAAAGAATTCGTAATCAAAAACCACGCCCCTTCTTCATCTTATATTTGGCTTTCCAGTGTGACAAGGCAGACACAACTTTGCCAGTGTCATGTGAATTGCAGAAAGCGCGTAGGACATTGTGCGGGTTAAAACATGCAGATTCCGTTAAATATTATAGTTGCGATCAGAAATTGTTGGTTGTCAATATCAAGTATTAAAAACAAATGGCTAAAATTATTCTTTTAAATTTAAGGACGAACATCAACAGGTGTTTAACAGGTAGAAGTGGTTTCTAAGGGAAAGTGAAATTGTTGTTGTTAATAATAAAAAAGTAAAATTCAAATTCTTATTAACTTACATTTTGAAGCTACCCTGGTCTTCAACAAATAATACAAAACCAAAATCAGTGAAACCAATCCAACCATTCTCGAGTTTAGTGAGACTAACGAACAACAATTGATTTATATATATATATATATATATATATATATATATATATATAGATATTCAATCAGTGTGGCGTTGTTACCTATGTCGCCTACTAATATACTTAGTGAATAATATTATTAAAATAATCACTGTTAAGTTTCAAGTCAGTACCAAAAAATATATATCCTGTCCTGGATATGAAACTTTCGAAACCATGGTAATGACAAATAACATCACAAGAAGAAGGAAATAAACCACTAGAATACACTGATAATTTTATATACTTAGGTAAACAAATAAAATAACGGATTAGAAATTGAACGACGAATACAACACACGTGGAATAAGTACTGAAAGCTACGAGAAATATTCAAAAGTCACATGCCAATATATATGTAGATAAAAGTAATGATTTTTTCCCTTTGCCCTGCTTGACGTACGGTTGTTAAACTTGGAAGTTTACTACAAACATAAAAAATAAAATAACTACTTGCCAACGCGGCTTAAAGCGAATTGTGTTAAATATTAAAAGAATACAAAAAGTATACCATAAAAAAATAAAAGCTGCAACAAAATCAATATATGCGCAAAAATACCCAAAAAAATAAACATGGAAACAGGCTGGCCACGTGGCGCAAATCCAAGATCTGGACGCTAGCTGTAACGTCATGATAGGTCCAAATGGAAAAAAAGGGTTAGAAGGCCCGTGACAAGATGGGAGGACGAAATAAAAGAAATTGCAGGGTCTAATTGGCTGCAAGTCGCCAGGGACAGGCACAAATGGTTGTTTTTGGAGGAGGCCTTCACCCAACAAAATGAGGTTCTTGCCAAACTAATAATATATCATATCATATTTTACATAATAAACAATAATTTAAAGAATGAAATGAAAGGCTTTTCTATATTTTTCTATTTTGAAATGTGTAGTTATATTTAGTACTAGCAATTCCCCGCGGTATCAACTGCGTAGAAATTTATCTCGTAGCAGTCTACTAAGTCGGACTACAGATTTATTTTCGTTAACACAAAAGTTGTATTCAACTTACAGATTAATTTCTTTCTTCAAATTATTAGACAGAGACTTACAGTCATAATTTACTCAATATGGAGATTTAAGAAGAAAAAAATTCGTAATCGGTCCAGTAGTTTTTGTGTGAAAACATAACAAAAATACATGCATTCATAAAAACACAAATGTTTCCTCTTTATAATATTAGTTTAGATAAATTATATTCTAGATACTGGAATTTTCGGTAACACTCCGATATAAAACAATGGGTCAAAACGGATTTTATTTTTAACCACATAATCCTTATTTTTCACCTTATAATTAATTAATATATAATATAACTTTTAAATTCCTAAATTTGAGAAATAATTGGATATCTTAAAAACTGTTATACGATGTTTAACCCTCTTCGTATTTTCGCTACGAAAAGTAGCCTATATCAAATTATAATTTAAAAATATAAGAAATCTAAAAACGTGATTTATTCAATGTTTTTCAATGAGCATTATAATTGGAAAAATATGTTACAAAGTCATAGCTTCGATCTAAGAATCCCTTGAGCACACTACGTACTTTGCATACCGTATTTTTTGACATTTCATTCTGATCTCTACTAGGCGATCCCTTTTTGAAATATATTTATTTAACTTTTATTATAAAAAGCTCTTATAATCTTATCATTTGTAGCACATAGTCTGGAACTGACATATCTAGTCGTAGCATTATTAGTGTGTTCTTTAAAAATTACGCATTATTATACTAACGAAGTCTTACCCTTCTTTTAAGTGTCGTGTCACTCTGACATTTCATTCTGCATATCTTTTAAGTTTGACTGATGCCACGTAAATGAAAGGCGGTTAGGCGTTAACTGCTTTATTGCTGTATGAAGTTTATTATTCGAGTACCTACATTAATGCTAATACCCAACACCTATCCCCTCTAGCTAAAAGTTTTGACTTAATCTAAGTTAATGTTACTAACGTATGGCTCGTTTATAAGCACGCAGTGCTCGAGCTGATGCCTCTTGTGGAGGTGGGGACAAGTTTAAAGAGCTTCCAACGGCGCTCCCTTCTATATCCTTGTTTTCCACCTCCTCAGATGCCTCTTCTAATTGGCCTTCCAATACATTTGGCTCGGGCCGTGTGCTCACTGTAGGACTAACGGCGGTACTTGGACGAGACAGTGAATAACGAGACTTATATTTCAAATTTATTATTTGGTCTTGATGTCTGCGCCACATCCTTCCATCGCTCATGCGCACTTTATAAGACACGGGGCCAGTTTCTTTTGTAACCGTACCTTCAAGCCACTTGTCTCCTCGAACTGAATAGTCGCGTGCAAGTACCGGGTCCCAAACTTCTACTATCCTGGGTGTACCACCAGCATTGTTTTTTTTGTCTTTCCTGGGCTGCCCCTACTACTACTACGATATCTGGTCGCAGAGCATCTAACCAATTACGTAAACGCCGCCCGATTAATAACACTGATGGTGGCACTCCAGTAGTCGCATGCTCACAATTACGGTAACTAAAAAGAAATTCACTTAAGGCTTGACGCACATTTTCCCAAACGTGTATCGCTCTTTTAATAGCTTTTTTTACAGTTTATCCTGCATATTCAGCGGCGCCCTTACCTTGAGGTCTATACGGTGCTGTAAACACATGTTTGATACAATTATTATTGCAAAATTTCTTAAATTCATTTGATGAAAACCGTGGCCAATTATCAGTTACCAGTTGTACCGGTAAACCAAACCTACCGAACAAAGTCATAAAAGCGGATATAGTATCTTCAGCATTCGTAGAACTCATAGGAATGACCTCAATCCATTTTTAATGGGCGTCAACCACGATGAGGTAACGTTTTCCGGCATGTTCCCCAAAATCGGCGTGAAGACGCTGCAACGGGTGTAAGGGGAACTCCCATGGATGCATCTCTGCATGCATCGCAAACTAATCGACAACATTCGCAATATCTACACATGTTTTCTAAGTCATTATCTAAACTCTCCAATCTACATAATTTCGTGCTAAATTTTTCAGTTTCAAACCCTATAACCTTTTTTATGCCTTCTCCAATTCACGTGACACTGGCGAAGTAGAACCTTTTTTATAATTAACAGATTTGTTTTACTTTAACCCTATTGTGTATACCTTATTACTTTATATTTCGAATAGGATGCTTTTTCAAACATCTATCTCATAATATGAAATGAATTAAAAATCCTTTTGAACGTGGTGTGAAAAGAGGTTACCTTATAAAATAAGTTGGAGCGCGAACTTATCTAACGAGAATCTAGTTTTTATACCATTTTTATTTGCCTCAGTAGAATTATACAGTCCATGTCCGTTAATAGCGACTATAGAAAAGTTAAATTTCAGTCTTATTAGAAATGATGTGGTGGATTATATATCTTTTGGACCACGCTGCGTAACTTAGACATGCCAGGTATGCATTCCACCATTCCCCTTAGTAAATCATGGATAGTTTTAGTCGGCATCATCCGGGTTATCAGTGTGGAATGCGAAATACCCACTAGTGATCTCGTCCAAGGATGATGAGGGATTCGTTGGGTTTTAGTGATGTCTCATTAGGCAATTTATATACGGCCTATTTATAATTTACTCGTGACTCTATCCTAGAAAAGTTTTAATTTCTCTTCTACTCCTGTATGTAACGGAATCTTGAACTCGATTTTGGAGTGCTGCAAGATGTCGGATGAATTTAAAAATAGGTAGTGTTATCGGATCTTATATTAATAAATTGAAATGCTTGTCCCATGAATGCTACGAGTGTGGTGCAGATATCGACTCAGCACACCACACTGTGGCAGAATGCGCAGACTGGGGACCTCAGCGGCATCGCTAGGTGGCGCTGATCGGCGGGTAACTATAGCTTGAGATCATTTGAGGCGCGATGCTATCAAGTGAGAGGTGTTGGGCAAAAGTGGGCCTCTTCTGCGAGATTGTAATCTTGCTAAAAGAGGCCCACGACCGAGATTGAGATGCAGTAGATGCTCCCTCTCACCGCCGAAGGAGGCTGGATACGAGGCGGCGCTTGTTTGCGCACCTGCTCCTACCTCTATGAATTGGACTGATCTGGGGCACCAGGTAAATTGCGCAAGCTGGACCTCTGGTGTCTCACTTACGGATGACGAGGGTTCCGCTGGGTTTTAATGGGAATTGCGAGGTCTCCTCCCTCGCTGAGTGCCACACTCCTGATCCACTCAGGTCGGGGTAAGTGCGTAAAAACATTCCCCAGTGCAAAAAAAGAAAGGACCATCCACTACCAAAACTTTTTGCCTCTACCACATTTAAGTCAAATGCGAAAAATAAGACACAAAATTATAGATCCCACGTTATCCTATTAGTTTCTAAATCTAAAGGTCCTTTCGTGTATCTATAAAACCTTTCATATAATAATATTGCTTTATCAAAGTTTGAACAGAACCTATAACGGCTGTTTTGGCAGATCTTTAAGCAATATTTATAGGGGTTACAAGGAATTCCAATAAATATTCGTAAACAGTACATAATGTTTGTACTATAAACACCATCTGAGGGTTATTTACATTACTGGCAAAAATTGTGGATCAATTTATGTGGTTGTATATAAATAAATAAACACAAAATTCTTTAATCAAGTAAGCCTTTTCGGTACTATTTTATCATCAAAAACTGTCATTACCTTATATTATTTCCAATGCATGACTGATATAAAAAAACATCATTTTTCTTCATTTTTTCACACACTGCTCTGAGAATAACACTATTTATTACGATTACCATTATAATTGCAATATAATTTAAATTTGTTTAACTAAGTTTTGAACATTTGATTAATGATAAATGAAAACTTCTACTAAGGGATTGCTGGGGCAAAAAAATGTTGGGAAAAACTGTAATCATGTATACAAACTTATAAAAAGTATCACTATCATATTTATTTTGAGTAAATAATATACCAGTTGAGTTACCGTTGTTATTTATAGTGAGCCATTTAATCACAAGCACCGAAACAATACAGTTTAATATTCACACAAATTTGTATCACCAATTGATATTTCGATAAGATTTATAGATAGTTTAAAATCGCCTTAATTGATTATCGTTACTATGAAGCCAAATATTTTTCAGAAATGTGGTTAAATTTTTTTATGTAGTTTCAGAACTCAGAAAAATATGTTTTAAGTGAGCTTATGTTGCGAAAAGGATCTCTTTTGCTAAATTAAAGTCAATGGTATTATTAACAATCTCGTAACAAGGGAGCGTGATCGTTTTTTACTTATAAATAAATAATCATTTATTTGGGATAAAAAAGCAACAAGATGCATGCTACAAGATACAAGTAAAAAGAACAGATATCCCAAAGGGGAGGCGCCTCAGCATAATGTCGCATTGGTACGCAAACTCATATGACGCTGATTTTCAGGCGTCCCCGAAGAAAAAAACAATAAAATAAAATAAAACTAAAAAAAGATTCAAACCGAAGTACAAGTAGCGTTCGGACCGCCTCGGCCTGTTGACATATTTTACGACTATACTAATTATACTGCCACATTGGTCTAGTGGTTAGCATGTTCGACTACAGACATGAGGTCCTGGGTTCGAATCCCAGTTTGGGCCAATTCAAAAATCAATATTGAGTTTTCTATTAAGATTTTCTCAATATTTGCCCAAAGTTGGAAATTTGATCCACCCCTGTACCTCGGAGAGCACGTTAAGCCGTTGGTCCTGCGCCTGATCTCTCTCTGGTCGTGTCGGATTGCCATCACGTCGGACTATGAGAGTGAAGGAATAGAGAGTCCACTTGTGTACTATGCCTTCCAATCCGTAGTGGAGCAGCGTGGTGGGTCTATGCTCTAACGTTAATAGGCTGCTACTTACCTTATACTAGGTAAACTACAATAATATTTTAAATCTATTCATACGATTACGTTAAACTTAATCTAATCTAAGCGAGAAGAGGAGGCATAAAGAATAGGGGCGTAGGGTTCTCCACCAACATCGCCATTAATGGCATCCATAATTTCCACTACCATACTATGGGCGTTGATGGGTAATGTTAGTGCAATTAAACATTTCATTAATTAATCTCAATTCCCAATGTCAATTTACACAAACTCATTAATAATAATAGCTAGGAACGCGACAGTTTCAAAAGTTAACCGCTCCGGTGGGCCATCGCCCGAGAACTGCTGAGAGACGTGCCGGACTGCCACTTATTGACTCTGCCCCACGCTGATAGAGAGATGGCGCCAGCGTTCCACAAATTATTGCACTCCGACATATATAGATCTACACTGAAAGCTTCTTCGCATCATCATGGTTTCATTAGAAATACATTCTAATGAAATCATTTTATCACACATCGATTGAATAGTTTCAAGGGAAGACGAAAAAATTTTTATTACATATACATCAGACGTTTTTGACAAGATGAACTATACATGCACTCCTTAGGATCATATTCATCACGTAAATCTTTTAATAATAACTTCTTCATACCTATGTTATGTTGTTAATTCGTATTGATATTCTCTATAATATAGCACGCTTCTCATCAAGTTAGCCCAATTACAACCGATAAACATTAATTGATTTTAGCTGAACTCTATTCTCATAATTTCATTTAAAGTGTTTTGCAACTCAAATAACCTGAAATATACCTACAGTTTTACCAATAATTTTGCATAGCTACTTCAAAAAGTCCGACATTAAGATTTTATTATATGACGTTATTCGTTAATCGATCTTTAAAACATCAATATCATGAAGTTTTTTGTTTTTTTTTTTTGAATCTTATAAAGTCTGTTAAGTAAGAAACATCTACGAACCCCTTATCGGTGATTACTTGCCGTAGACTATCAAATTATCCTCTTTAATTAAAAACGTGTTTGGACATAGACGCTCTGTTTTACAAATCCTCCCTTACTTTGAAAATAAGGATAAAAAAATAATTGAGGACAATAATATTTGTAATAAGATACAAGCTTCGAGATTCGATTCAAATATAGACATTTAGATTTTCAGAAATATAATGTTATTTTATTTATTACTCGCTATCGCCAGCAGTTACTAACATTCTGCCAATTCCTGATTTTGTGTGTGTGTATATATATATATTTGATAAGTCACCACACATACACACGTCAAAAAAAATTACATATATAAATATCAATTTTGCGCGGTCAAATCAGAAAAATGATAGACGATTAAATAACTCTACAGTTTCTACAAATAATAACTTAAATAGGTTAAATCCTTGTTCCTTAGCTTAGGAAAGTTTACTGCTGAAATCAATAGTTCCTACTATAGAATATTGTATTATTCATGTTTTCATCCAATTTATACTCCTGACTTCATAATGTTGCCTAACATCCAAGTTCCGAATACACATCGTTTGCAATTCAGACGTGTAAAATAGAAGTTTTGAACTGGAAAGTGTTAATACTCCTGTATACGAGTTGAAATGGAAGTAGAATTGCACTATTTTAAAATGTATTGAATTTACTGTTTAGAATTATCACTAGCGATGACTAAATTTATCTATATATAACACCCGCCCTATCTTCAAATGTCTAATAGAGGATACAATGCCAACATATTTTTTCTGTGGTATCTGTTTGATGCGTAGAATATTTGGATTAGAATTATATGTGATATAACGACTACAGCATTCGTACATTTTTAAAGATATAATTGATGTAAAGGTTTATACTTAAAACATAGATATATGGCATCATTTAGTAGGTCTAATTGCCTCTTTCTGCGAAGCTGTCATTTCGTTGAGGGAGATAGTAGTGAGAGAAATGGAAAGTACTGCTGATGCCCCTTCGAAGGAAGAGGTCGGATGACAGAAGGCCTTTTCAACGCCTCCTGACTCCTCTTTAAACCTCCTTTGTCCTTTGCATCCGAAAGTATCAGAGCGAATACGCAAGGGAGCTTCTGACACCTTAAATTCAGGTTGATGAGAGTGTTTTAGTTGGTGGTCTGACCAAGCTAGCAAGTCCCACACATATCCCAGTGGAAAAATGGTTTATAAAAGAGGAATTATGCAGAGGCAAGGTCTACAAAAGAAAAAGTTAATCTAGTACTCATTTACTTACCCCAGCAATGTTATTAGTCTGCAACCAAATAACTAACGCAATATTTGTACTAATCCCTGTATTTACAAAATTCAAGTGTCTTATACACGATTTCACCAACATTTACCAAAGCATCACTTAGTTAGGAGTCTCTTTCGCTATTGAAACAATGTCCTTAACTGGCCCTTGGATATACTTAGGGGACAAGTAAAATTTAGTCGAGGTTTGTGAAATAGGGCATAAGAAGTCAAACCTTTAGAAAGAATACGCCAGGTAATTATTTAGTTTAACCGCAGGATTTCAAATTTCAATGAATTTGAGACAATAATAAGCATTTTCCTTTATAAAGGACTTTGGGAAATTACTTATAAGAACATTCGCTTAATATGAAATGAAGGTCAGGTTTGAATTAGAAGAACTCCTTTGACGTACAAAGTAAACACAACCTATTGCTCAATGAAACCTTATGGTATATTATTTATTATATTGTATACGTAATAATTCAATTGCTTTGATGTATTATTTTCCATTACCACGTCAAGTATAGGCTTGATGTAATATGGTATTGTTACGAAATTGTTATTATTCAATATGTAATGTAATAATACTTTGGATGGATTGGTTGGAAGGTAATATTTAAAAATAAACGGCTCGTTCGTTTTGTTTTTTTGGGCGCCTTGCGAAATGATTTTGTACAGGTAATGTGCATAAAAGGGTAGCCTACGACAGGATATAAATATAATGAAAAAATAATAGGATAAATATAATGAAAAACAGGATATAAATTTATATTGACTTCGTCACCATGGCATGTGATAGTAGGTATATATAAAATAATTAAATTTAAATAATATTTTAAATAAAGGGTACGGTTCGTCATTTGACTAAATTGTATTCTTAGAAAGCGATGACCTTGAAACATCACAAATGTTGATTACGATTGGTGAATTTGTGAACATTGTAAATGATGCCAATTTGCGAAATAATATTTGTAATATTTCATAAACGATTAGAATTACTTAAATTATATTAATTATAATTATTAAATACTAACGGGGAATGGTAGTTTCTTAATAAATAAAATAATTAAGACATTTGCCGCCAAACGCTATTGGCCTCATTAACGACAAATGTATTAATAGTCCTAAAATTTAGTCGAGAGGGCAGTTTTTAATCAACTTTAGCCACGAATTATTGTATTTTAAGTTAGTGGTGTCATAAAAAGGGCTGCTCTGCGTTACAAAGCTATGTGTATTTCTTTATTTTAAAACTGATGTCTTATTAATATGTAACAATGATAATTGTGTGATGTTTGTTCTTATATTTAATGATAATGGATGTTGATGATGTATTTTACTGTAATTTATATTAAATATAACATGGATAAAAACAAAAGAGTAAAAGACTATGGAGTTTCTTGCCGGATTCTTCTCCATATAGTCTGTAGGTTGCGAACCGGTGGTAAAATCATTGACAAAAAGAGTTTACTGGAAGTAAAGAATATTTTAGTTTGTATATCGACCTTTTATTATGAAAATCTATTTATTTACTTTTTTAACAATTTTCATACAATAGTTAAATTAATAATTAAGTACCCTTTATTTTGTTATTACCGTATTTTGTAATTGTACACCGTCTACCTTTTATTGATCAGTCCTTCTCGTAAGATCGTCTAAAAGAAAGCGCTATAATATATAACCGCCTTTGGTTTAGCGACTACTTTAGTTTAGTTACTTTAGATTTATCTATAAATTTAGCTCTATTTTTTATTTCCGACAGTTTATCGCTTGACTGTGATCTCATCTGATGATATGTGATGATAAAGTCTAATGGGGAAACGCGCTAATCTGGTAAGGAGCGATATACCCCTTACGGTTTCTACACAGCATCGTACCGGAACAGAAATCTCTTTGTTTTGGCGGTACGTCTTTGCTGGTAGGTTGGCAAGTATCCACGGCCAAAACCTCCCACCAGACTAAACTCAGATAAATTAGAAAATACAATTTCCTAAATTCGTCCTGCCGGGGATCGAACCCGGGACCTCAGTTAGCAAGGCGAGTACTCTCACCACTCCGCCAGCGAGGCCGTCAAATATTGTTTATGAGAGCCGTATAGAATAAAGTGAATAATTAAAAAAATAAAATAAACATCCGCTTGAAGTTTAACAAAATGTATTTAGATGTGAGTGGATAAAAGGAAAGTCATTTCGTTAACGAATGAAAATTTCAAAAGGTGTATATACGTATAGAGAGAGTGTGTACAAGTAGGTTAAAAAAAAGTAATAGCCTTGCATGTAACTAAACGAATTTGACAGAAAACTTGTTTTATAAATGGAAAATGAAAACTAATTTAGTTGGTACGCGTTGAAAACGATCAATCATCGGCGCGTGTAAGATGATGTATTATACAACAATAGCTTCTAAAGTAACAACTCTTTAATTTTCTGTATTATAAGTAGCTTGTTTATGATATAATTTCTTTATTAAATTCATAATATATTTTCATAATATTTGCAAATTATTTACTTACCCCAACACGCTTATTGTATCAAGTATCACGCCTACTTTCTCCATGTATTTTGTGTGACCCCCAAAAACATAATACATACTAACTTATTGGGCCTTATAAGGAATGTAATATACGAGTACGCTGTATTTTCAAAGTTTCTATAATCATATATAACGTGTGAATGAATTAATTGTTCCAATCGATATAGAACAAATTAAAATTATTTATTGTAATGATGATAAGAGAAAAATGGACACCCGATTGAGTTTTTTTGTGGGCTATTCTTAAAAAAAGCGCGAAAGAACCCTCCTGACTTTAGGTTGTAAGTCGCTCTTTAATATCATCAACAAGCATACATTGAAATGAAAAAAGAAACGATATTTGACGAATCAAAAGTGCTGTAAAGGCCTACTTGAATAAAGATATTTTGAAATTGAATTATAGCCTGCTAACCCGCAGTGGAGAAGCATAGTGAGTCTATGCTCTAAAAAATCCTCTCCCCGTATGAGTGAAGAGGCCTGTGCCCAGTAGAAACATGTTTAACTTGCTATTAAGAGCGGAGGAAAATTCCTGAATGCAGAGATCATTAAAATTGAATTCAGATTCTTAAATTATAAGTGGTGTTACTAACCCGCTTTCGTTTTATAAATATATACGCATAGATGTAAAATAAAATTTCTATCTTCCCTTTCAAAAATGTACAAAGAAGTGAAACAATATTATACCAAAAAAGAGGATACCTTTATAATTCCATCGTGAAAGAGTTTTCACCTCAACGGTTTTTAGGGTTCACCGCCTGCGTGTTTGAAGCAGCTCAGAGTGCATATAGCTCATGCATTTTTCACGTTCCCGTCAACTGAGAGACGGAAATTTTAAAATTTTATGAGTCAAAGTGCCACGCCGCTAGTAATTGGCTTTTTTATTTCTCAAACACAATGTTTTGTATACGTGTGAAGCTTAATTGAAGGAAAGTATAATGGTAGAAAGGTTACATTTGCCGATAAACGTTCTTAGGTACCCTAAATATCAATGTTATTATGAACTACATTCTCTCTGCTTTGTTTACTGATTTTTTTACCGAAGCTGTCTGAAAGTTAACACCACTTAGTAAATAGGCCGATACTTGTTATTTTGTTTGAAGCCTATACAGTACAGTACAAATATTTTATTTATGTGCAATAAATAGATGTACAAATAACAATTTCTTTATTTCTTAAACACAATATAATGTATGAAGCTTAACATGACATAAGTAAGAAGGTACTTCAGGTTACAGCTGTGTTTAAACGTTTTTACGTATCATAAATTAAATTAGATTCTTAAAAGATCATACTATAATTAATTAATTAAAGTAGGATGTTTTATTGCACTTATTCAGTAATTTCATGGGCTACTATCTCCAAGGTTGTCTGGAGGAGATCGCTTTAAGCGATAAGACCGCCTTTGTGCACTCTTATCTAAAATTCTGTTAGTGTTTTCTTTCAAAATCTGTATGTTTGTGTGCAATAAGAATAAATAAATAAAAAGTAAGGGTGTATCAATGTGTATTTATTTGTATATAATTTTTACTATATGTAGGAGGGCAGATGTCTGTGGAACGCTGGCGCTATCTATCGGCGTGGACAGAGTCAATGGTCCAAATGGCAGTCCATCGGGAGTCTATCGGCAGTTGTCGAGTAGCGCTCGACTGGAGCTGTCAACTGTTGAAACTGTCGCGTTCCTAGCTATTAGTGTTAATGAGTTTGTGTAAATTGATGTCGGGAACATTAAGTGATTGAACATTATAAACAGAGTTAATTAATAAAGTGTTTGATTGCACCAACAATACCCATGAACGCCCACAGAATAAGAAATTAAATAATGGATCCAATTAGTAACGATGTCGGCGGAGAACCCTACGCCCCTGTGCTTTATGCTTCTCGGTTCTCTCTTATTCTCCGACATATATACTCGTATATATGTAAATTCACATTGCATATAGTATTGCCTAATTTCTGTCTTTTAGTTACAACTTTTATAATAATAATAAATATTAATAAAATAATTATTTTCAAGAATGTCAGTACATAAATAGGTCTTAATACTCACATCTTAATTTTTATTGTTATATTAAATTAAATTGCATCATACATTCACATAAGTTTTATTTATAAGACAAGAAATGTTTTATTTAAGAGTTATGTACGTTATTACATAATTTCTTTAAAAATTATATAATGACATACATTCACATTATATAATGTTAGGTTAATTAATTACAACAAAAATGAAGAAAAAAAGTTTCAATATTTATATCTATCTTATTATCTTCAATTTTTATAACATGACAATTATTACTTATTTTCATATCACAGTATAGTAGGTATTTGAAGTATTTGTCAGTACTCAGTTATGTCATAATACATTTTATTTAACACGTTCGCTGCATTACGAGATCTATCGGATCTCGTGCAGGACTTTTGTATTGTGCATTGACTATAATCGTGTTGTTTCACTTCTTGCGGGAAGCTCTAACGTGTAAGTTCTATTAGAATTAGTAAGACAAATATACATATTTGCTTCCTACTTACAGGTCAATTCAAGGACATGAAAAAATAGTGATGGATTAGGTCCCTAACGTACAGTAGTATAAATATTTTTATTCCTTTTATTAGGGGAGATTTCGATACTCTTGGAAACGTGAAAACTGTATTTTTAGGAGACTGATTACATCCCTAACGCAAGAAAGGGTAAGTTAGTTACGGGATCTTTTAGGTCCCTAAAGCACCAGCTGAAAGTTCTTTGAAAATGATGGCGCAGGGAACGTGTTAATAGAAAATTGTGCAGTTTTGTTTGAATTGTGTGTATTTGGTAAAATTTAAAAGCTTCCGGCAGCTGATTATAAATAGCTATGGCCATGCAATATGCGCTTTTGGAAATAAGTTTAATACGTGCTGAAGGTATACATATTTTGTTCTTTCTTCGACCATTTGTGTTTAAGGTTGAACTACTAACTACAAATAAGTTTTGGTATTTTTTAACAAATAGAATCGTTAAAATTAAAGGTATGTAAACTAGGAAAGGCAAGAATGTTGTGATTCTTAAATAGTGGTCTGCAAGTATCCGTCATACGTCCTTCCGTTAGACACCCTTTTTGGCTAATAAAAAAATTGGAAGCATTGACGGAGTTATCCCAAAGAACAAGCCCATATCGTACGAGTGAGCTGACATGTCCGTGGAATGCCAGTAGTGCTGTTTTTTATTTGAAGTTCTGCTATCTTTTAAATATATACGTGAACCGATCAAGTTTACCTACTAACTTTTCCACATGCGCTTTCCAATTGCAGTGGTTGTCAAAGATGAGACCTAAGAAGGATATTTTGACTCTGTAAATTAATGGGAGCATTAGTAATAAATTGAATGTATTTAGTTTTGTCCATTTTTACTTATTAATTATTAAGTTCTAGACATTCAATTATATGTTTTAGTGCATTTTTTTCCTTAGAATACAGATGTTTCGTCTTTTTATATTTTCAAATATTGTGAGAAAGAATGTACCATTTTTGAGTTATAATAATGACTTTATAGCAATAGAAAATCTCATTTGATAACAATGGTATTTTCAAGACCTATTTGTCTTGTATATCCACAAATTCTCGTACAGTATTAACAAGAGAGAATTTCAAGTATGTTGTATCAAGCAACTTGGAATTCAGGGCAAATTTGATGTCAAACATCATTGTCATAACTGTTAAAATTGGTTGCGATTTATTAAATTTACACAAACAACTTTCCTACTACCTACATAGATGAATCCCTTTCTATTTAGGTTAACAAATATGTATTTAAATGAAGTTTTTCTCGTTAAAAGGTTAAATCTAGACATTAATCATTAACTTGGATTGATCGCCAGATTATACTGATAAAAGTACAATATTCCTTGATATCACGGTGGAATATATTCTTTTCCGAGATTTGTTTAAAATTTTACATTTAATATACATTAACGTAATACTAGCTGTTCCTTCAAGTAGTGTGATTTGAGCAGTGTCTGCTGCCTTGAACATATAGGGAAATCCGCTTTAAGTGAGCGGCTAAGTGAAGTATAACGTATAGTTTCAAACCATCTTCGATTTTTTAATATCTTTGGGGGGGGGGNACAAAAATGATTTATGAGTCAAGAGTGAACGGGAAAGTTGGAAGGGTAAGACCAAGGCGAACGTTCCTGGACCAAATCCAAGACATTTTAAATATGGACCAGGTCAAGAGTCGGGGTCTCTGCCTACCCCTGTGGGAATGAGGCGTGATACTATGTTTGTATAAAAAGCAATATGTAGAAACATTTTCTGTGCTTTATATATATGGCTCAGATGGATAGCATGCACAATTTGTATGAATAATGAGCAATATGGAAGCCCGGTATTTCAATGGCTTGCCACAAATAATAGGGGTATTAATGTTATTGATGCATACGGTTGAAATTGCTATCAGTTTGCTATTGACATTATTGTTTAATAACATTATTTGTACCCTCATTCTAAACTGGCATGTGTTTACTCTTGTTTGTTAAGAACTAATGCAATCTTATGTTTCATGGAAATTATCTCACCTATAAACTTTTCTTTCATTGGTGTAAGGTTAGCTGTTGGCTATCAGCCTACCTGATGGTATATGACGAAACAGTCTAAGAACTTCAATAACGTGATGCGAGGAATTTACTTGTATATAGTTTCGACACATACATTTTTTTTCCATTAGTAGCACGTCACGTAGTAAGCCACGACTTACTCCGCGCAACAGTCCAGACTTAAAGAAATTATAAAATCAAATCAAAATATCTTTATTCAAGTAGAACGATTACAGCACTTTTGAATCGTCAAATACAATATATTTATTTCCACACAACAATTGTAATGTACATCTGATGATGGTCTTAAAAAACGACTTAAAATCTAAAGTTACGAGGGTACCTTCGCGTCCTGATCTAAGAAGAGCCCACAACAAACTCAGTCGGGTAATTTGTTTTTTTTTTTTTTTGTTACCATCATCATTACAATTTCATATAATTTAGTTAAAGCGGTTCTTTTTTTTTTTAAATTTACTATATTTAATATTTAAGTTGCATCTATGGGAACGTCAACAAAAGTTGTTTACTTGTATTTTCTGTTTGTTATTATTTCTTTTTTGATACCCCACATGGAAGCAAATATTTTGTAATTATATCAAATCAAAAATATCTTCATTCTTGAATTGGCATATTACAGCACTTTTGAATCGTCAAATTATATTTTTTTCCAAACTCTGATTCTTATATACGTCTGATGATGGTACTAAAGAACGCCTTAAACTCTAAAGTTACGAGGGTTCCTTCGCGCCCTGACCTGAGAAGAACCCACAAAAAACTCAGTCGGGTATTTTTTTTACCATCATCATTACAATATCATATTAGTTTACTATATTTTAATTCAAATTAGAGCAATTGGTTCACTCCCACGCGTTTCTATCGTCTAAGTAATCTTGCAACCTATAATACGATTTTTCTATCAACTTTCTCTTAACAAAGACTTTGAATTTATTAATTAACATCTCTAGAGCGTCTTGTAGGAGTTTATTATAGAAACGTATACAGTTACCCTTAAATGAGTAGTTAATCTTATGCAGCCTACTAGAATTTATAACAAATTTGTTTTGGTTTCATAAGGTATATGATGTACATACACTCCATTTATTAAAAGAGTCGACGTTTTTATGCACGTACAACACGTTTTCTAATATATATACGCAGTGAACTGTCATTATGTTAACTGCCTTGAATTGGTTTCTTAGCGACTCTCTTGGACCCATATTGTAAATCGCACGAGCAGCCCTTTTTTGCAGTACAAATTTTGCATCTTTATCAGCAGCATTTTCCCAAAGTAGAATACCGTATGACATAATGCTGTGAAAATAGCTGAAAAATCTGATTCAGGTAGTATCAACATCTGTCAGACGACGAATTCTTTTAACCGCGTAAGTCGCAGAGCTGAGCCTGTTCGATAGACCACTTATATGGGCCCCCCACTGTAATTTATTATCTAACGTTATATCTAAGAAAACGGCATTGTCCTACTTTATTGAGAGAGTTGTTTACGTAGTCATAATTTGTTTGTCGTCTATTATTCTTAAACAATAGCGAAGTACCATAATCACCCTTAACATAGTAAGGAAGGTCATTGATATAATTTCCTAAATTTGTTTGACGCATTAGAAGAACGTCTGCTTTCACTTCGTATACACATGCCAGCAAAGTCAGCAAAATAGAGATAGAAAAACAGCCCAAACAGCTGATAATTAAAAATATTAGGGCAGGGATTTTGTTTATGGTGGAGTAGAAATTCATCACTGCTTCATTGGTCTATGGATGCAGATATGAGGTCCTGGTTTCCAGTCCTGGGTCGGGCGAATTCAAAAATCTTTGTCCGAAGTTCGGAACTAGGCGCCCTCTTCCCTCGGAGAGCACCTTAAGCTGTTGGTCTTACGGCTGATCTCTTCCCGGTCGTGTCGAATTGCCGTCACATCGAACTATCAGAGTGAAGGAATCAACAGTCCACTTATGAACTTATGTACTATGCTTGCTAACCCACAATGAAGCAACGTGTTTGGTCTGTGCTCTAAAAACCCACTCTCTCTAGTTAGCAAAAATTTTATACAGGACCAAAAAATCTTTCTCGTAAAAGACGAGAAGGCAATCGTTCTCATTTGCCTCTGTTGTCCCGCCGGAATAATATATTTCTTTAATAGTATTGGATAAGTTTTACTTTACACAAGTGCAAAAGATCTCCTGGCGGGCGACTCCCCTTAGGAGCTGTAGGTGGAAGCCCTTGTAGCCGCCTATCAGTGCAGGGTAGCTACAAGGCCTTCCAGAAGTGCTGACTCCTACAATAATCAGATCCGGAGGATCAGGGCTCTCGCCGACAGAGCCCTGATCGAAAAATCGTGGGAAGATCTTGGGTATCCAACTGCGGGTATGGTCATGATGGAGGCGATCCGACCTTATCTGGATAATTGGCACACCAGGGTGCACGGATCTCTTTCCTACCGTCTGGTGCAGGTGCTTGCCAGTCATGTCTGCTTCGGTCGGCAAGTACTTGCACCAGGTCGTTGGCCGTGAAGAAACGCCTGCCTGTCATGAATGTGGTGCTCCTGTAGATACGGCGCACCATAGTCTAGCGGAATGTCCAGCGAGGGCACCCCAGCGGCATATCTTGTTGTCGCTGGTTAGAGGAGGTAGGGAGCAAGAGGCTAGATCTCTCCCTCGCCGTCGGAGGAGGCTTGGTGGCAGAAGTCGCACTTATGCACTTCATGCCTCACTCTATTGAGTGGTAGATCCTCAAAGTCGGTACCATCCGGGTCACTAGAGTGGAATGCAGTCAGGGAACCTCTAGTGATCTCACTCGTGGATGGGATCCGCTGGGTTTTAGTGGGTATTCTGTTATCAGTAAATCCCACACTCCCAATGGAATTAGTCTTTCATCGGGGTGCGTAAAGGCATTTCCCAGCGCAAAAAAAAGTGCAATGAAAAAATCTTATATTTAATACGTGCTACATTTATTTTTTGAAATTCAAATATCTGGATTCATGTTGCTAAGGATTACGAAACAACTTAATAACTTCTATGAAATATCTTTAATTATTATAATTAATACAATTAACACGATATAATATGAAACGCACGCAATTGAGTTAACAAGCTAAACAAGGAGCGGAAGGAATGAATTCATAAATATAGTAATATATTTAGAAATGCAACAATTTTATTTATTTTCATATATCGTTAATGAATAACTGGTAATTGTGATTTTTTTATGATTATTATTATGTAATTATAGCAAGAAGAGTTAAGAACAATATTATATATTTGCCATAAAGTCAGTGTGTTTAGTTAGTTATAAAATTGCAAATATATACAGCATACAGATTTTTACTTTTTAATATTTAGTTTTATTTTGTTCGTTTTTATTGCTGCTAGGTTAATGTTCGATTTTTATTTCATCTGAATCTCTTACGCTCGCCTGAAAGGCAATTTTCCTTATAATGTTTTCTATACAGCAACATACCGGAAATTTTTGGTTTGGTGGCACTATTTAGCTGGTGAGTTCCCACGATTGCAGCCCCCAATATTGACGACAGACATTGAAAACTCGGAAATACAATACACATATACAAATTTGACGGCCACGCTAACGTAGTGTTGTGACTACTCGCTTTGCTAGCAGAGGTCCCGGATTTACAATAGCAATTTCCGGAACGGCGAGTTTAGGAAATTCCATTTCTAATTTGTCTGTGTCTGGACTTGGGGAGCTTTCGGCTGTGGCTCGTTACCACCCTACCAGCAAAGAGATTGTGTTCCGGTGCGATGATAAGTCGAAACCATAAAACCACAAACTACGGCTTTTAATTTTGACAGCGTCCCTGGAGCTTGGCGGCTTCGCTGGTGGAGTGGTGCGAGCACCCGCTTTAGCAGAATTCTTGGGTTCAATCCCCGTTAGGGTAAAATTAAAAAAAATGAGTCTGGACGTACCGCCAAACAAAGAGATTTGTGTAGAAACCAGAAGAAGTATATCACTTATTATCAGATTAGCGTGATTCTTTCTTAGACTGTATCATCACTTACTACCACAGTCAAGCGCTGTCCTGCCAGGAATAAAAAAAATTCTAAATTGCCCTCCCGCATCGAACCCGTGACCTCTTCTATCCCTATAAAATATGAAAATATGTGAATGTTTTTTATGTTCTGTGTCTCATGTATTGGGTCTATAATAAAGAGTACTGTATTGTAATTAACATTTTACAAATCTACTCACACTTAAGCTGGGTAGGTTTACGCTTTAATCTTATATTGGTGAAACATTAATGGGCGGATAACAATATTCTTTACGTTTAAATTTCCTGTTCGCCACGTTTGTTTCCAGTACGATGAACTAAAACCTTCGCTACGTTGAACTATTGATTTTCTTCTAAAATAATTCCACTCTAATATTACAAATATCTTGGTTTGTTCGTGAAGTGAGGCATAAAAATTTAGGATATTTGTCCATTGAAAAGAAATGAATATTTTTTGCGTTTTTGACTATTTATGGTATAATACATACATACATAGCATCACGCCTCGTTCCCATAGGGGTAGGTAGAGACAACGTCCTTCCAGTTGCCACGATCATTGCATATCTCCTTCGCTTCTTTCATTCTCATTAAATCTTTCATACAAGTTCGTCGGTTTGGAGTACTCTTGATCTTATGGTATAATTCAGGCACGATATATATTTTAAATGGAAGCGGAATGGGCGCGAAGGAACCCTCGTAACTTTAGATTGTAAGTCGTTCTTTTATGTTATCATCAGTCATTCATTTAAATAATAAATAGAAAAAAACGACATTTGACGATTCAAAAGTGCTGTAATATACCTACTTGAATAAAGATATTTTGACTTTGAAATGCATAATTTTGTATATATATATATATATCTATAGTACACGTAAAGTGATGACGTCACAATGTTTAAAATAGGCTAACAATGTAATAGTATCCTTTAAAACCAATCAAACTGTTATCTTAAGTAATAATGTCTTGAAATCGGTTGGTCGGCTGTCTATAACAAGAACATAATTAGTCACAGGTGACAAAGATATATTAAGCTACCTACACAATTAAACAATATTCAATATGGTTCTGGAAACATACTTTTAAGATGTAGCAAATAAATAATTTTTGAATAGAAACATCTTTAGGCGTATGAGGGAAAAATTTAAACGGATGAAACACGTTTGAAGGTTCGGTAGTTTTAATATTTACAAATAACATTTGTCATTTTAATTTGCCACTCGTCTTTAATTATTTAATATACTATTTTTCAAAAACAAAATTTTATCAATAATTTCTAATATTGACAAAAATCATATGCCAATTTTATTTACAATTCGTCATTTGAAATTTGAATAAATTATTTGAATTAATTTTCGACACTTTTAATATTTTAATTACAATTAAATTTCTAATTTTCCTTTTACCACTCAGGCAGTTTTACTCAGTGTCGGAAATCTAAAGCTTTAGATTTTTATAAATGTAGACTTAAAAATAAGTTTGCCAAAGAAGTTTCACTTTTGACATGTGTAATTTGTACGCACTTTTAATTAAGATTAATACACTGTCATATTTTGCCACAGAGGTAACAACAGAGACCGTCTTAAATAACAAACTATTGAAAATAAATATATTACACTATAATGCTCGTGATATATTGAAGGTTTGAAACAAAAAACCTGACAAAAAATGTTCATGCCTTATTGGCAGCTTTTGTAAGGAAACTTTTATACAAACTGAATACTTTATTCCATAATATCGTATCTGCTTAAGCATGCAAATCATATATTTCCCCGAAGGTGAATGCAAAATGTAATAGAAACTAGATTTTTCTTCAAGCGCAATTCAACACCGGCAACTCAATTTATAAGGTAACTTCGTTTCATACCGCATTCTAAAGGGTATTTTATTTAGAACTTCAATTTAGTGCGATACCTGTTCGTATATTGGGGCCCGTCTGGGGATATTATATAAGGCGCTGGCTACGATTTTATTTTCCTCCAGATCCTCTCCCGCATTGCAATTTCCCCTAAGGGCTTTTCCGACGTGCGGCCAATTTTCAGAACAAGTTATGTTGCGAATCTGTTTTAGCAGTTGGTTAAGGTACGGTGTTAAAAGTGTTAAAGAAAAATTTTACATTTATTTTCAAAACGAGTTTAGAGATTTCACCTAATAATGATATAATTCCTTCCCCTCTAGATATTGGCCACGCTGACGTTATCAACTTATTCAACAGTAATCCCTAACTCAACTAGAAAATCGTAATTTATGAAAATGATTTCGTATATGACTTAGGAGCTAATATCGGGTGGTAATAAAAGGAAAAAGAATTCTTCAATATCTTAATTTTTCTAATCAGTTAATGGGCATTAGTAAGTAAATGACAGAATGGCCGAGATTTGCTATAATAATTTTTAATACCAAAGAGTTTATGTTACAGTAGCAGAAGGTGAAACAATCAATTATATCTAATTACTTCATAATAAAATTATAATAAAGTGTAAGTTATAAACAGAATCATTTAATTCAGAGTGAAAGCCGTGGGGTGCTTGACATATCAAAGGTTACAATCATTCTATTTGCAACTGTCTATGAAAGCAGAGTTATGGGAATGTTGTGAAGTGCACCCCACGCTTTTCACTCTGAATTGCATGATTCTATTTATAACTTATTATTAAATTTTTTATTATATTATTTTCTAGTTTGTAGTTCAATCTGCTATAAAAACATGTTTTTTTTAAACTATTATTTATTTTTTAATACCATTTAGTTTTTTTCACACATCTAGTTAATTAGAGTTCCGGACTTATTTATAGAATTAATTTTGTACATTGACCAATAAAGTTCTTTATAATTACCAATGTTTTAATTGAATGAAAATACTCCAATCGTACAAGTGTCAATGATAATAATCTAAAACAGTTTTACTCGACTTATCCGAGACGAAAGATCGCGAACTAGCTCTGTCCATTTCACTCCTTCATAGAGGATCTATGAAAATAAAATATTACTCCTGGCAGTCCTAACAAGGATAATGGGAAATGATTAACGAATTATTGCATTGTCATTGGCACTTAATACGTATGCAAAGTTTCGAATTAATTAGACATCTGGAGATAGCTAAAAATCGCGCTCAAAGATTTCGTTACATAATTACATACATATAGTCCAAACTTATAAAAGCCTTTTACAAAGAAACAACGTCGAGTTAGAAATAAATGAAAAAATAAAACCAGAATATCTAGACAAAAACCCTTACAATATTGCTAAAAGATTATAAATCATAACGAAATATATCTAGATATATAATGTAATAAATAGACATATCAATAATGTAATCGCAGATAAAATATTAAATAACTAAAAAATATATAAAAAAGCCTGCTCTGACCACCATGTTGCGACATAAATAAATATTTTAATAATGGTAAAGTAGTGTAATAAACATAGACTCAATCTAGTTCATATAACGATCTCGACGTTTAAGTTTGTGAAACTGTATTTTAGGTTATAAAGAAACGTAATGTGGAAAAATCAATTATTCAAATATGCCTGACATAAGTTGCCGCTGGGAAGCAATAAATATCGTTCTTGAAAGAAGGGAATATTAGTTTTGTATATCATTTTTTCTGGTGGTAAAATATGGCATTAAAATATTGCGTTTATTGAAAGTTTTGTAGTAATTTTTTAGCCCTCTATTCAACCTTTAAATGAATGAATTTAATCTCACTGGTGATGTAAACTAGTTGCCGTACAAAAGTCTGAAATTCCTATAACTCGTTGTCAGAAATATGAAAAATGCATCAGCTAATGCATTCTGAAACCAGTTCTATCGGAAAACGAACATTGTTTAAAAGCTTCAGTTTACTTTTTTACTTTTCATGGTATATTTTACTACAAACACTATAAAGTGTGTCTAAAGTCTCAAAGGTAGCCTTTATCTATAATCTTTAATCATTATCTACAAATATAAACGTAATTATTACTTCACATCCATATTTACATAAAGGATATAAATTGTTTCTACCTATGTATAGACATTGACAATATACAACAAAATAATGCTTTTTCTTTTAGCATTAGACCCACTTAGTAACTGACTCATTACAACGACAATAAGTACTGCTTTTTCCATATTCCCACGGGATCTGGAAATATGCGGGTGACAACACAGGCAACAGCTTATCTGTAATTGGGTATAAATATCAGTCGACTCTATAAAAGACACTTAAGTAAGCAAGTAAGTAGCAACCCATAAACGTCCCACTCTGGGCACAGGCTTCCTCACTCCGAGGAGCGAGGGATTTCACCACGCTGCTCCACTGCGTATTAGCAGGCATATAGTACACAAGCGCTCTCTCTATTCCTTCACTCCCATAGCCCGATGTGACGGGAATCCGACATGGCCGGAGAGAAAAAAGGCTCAGGACCGACGGCTTAACGTGCTCTCCAAGGCATGGGGGTGGATTACACGGCCAAATTCCCAACTTCGGGCAAATATTAAGAAAATCTTAATAGAAAACCCAATATCGATATTGAATTGGCCCGACCCGGGACTCGAACCCAGGACCTCATGTCTGTAGTCGAACATGCTAACCACTAAACCAATGAGGCAGTTGAAAAAGACTCTTAGCTATATTTAATTTACCAATCCAGGATTCGAACCAGTAACTTCATTATATGTAGGCAAAAAAAGATGACCACTACACAAAAAGATGACCACTGAGCTATTCCGTTAAAATACAATAGTTGCATTTTTATAAATGATGGTCTCCGTAAATTTTTTATTCGCTTGAACATATAGATATTCCTGTAATTATGACGTCTATATTTCATAGAGACAATAATACAAACTTTCACCTTTATTGCATTTCAGATAAAATTGCAAATATACGAAACTGTCTCCCATAAAATAAAACATTAACCTATTTAGGAACTACGAGGGTCGTCCCAAAATATCCTATCCTCGAATCCCATCGAAATGCGTCGAACCCGGGACAGAAACAAATTTTATGTCCAATACATTATATATAATATTGCAGCAAATTCTGGCCAATTTTGGAATAGGCTTATATTTTATGAATTCTTTATTGAAATTGGTACCATCAGCGACAAAATTAGCTATGAATTTTCTCATAACGAAACGTTGTTGTCTGTCTCGTCCTTACTATTTTGTATATGTACTCCCGACAGTAACTTGTATTACAATCTTAGAAATATATCTCATAATGTACTTACTCTACACAGTGACATTTTAGTTAAATATGGATTTCAGGGTCAACTTTAAAGACTAAGCGAAGTTATATGCTAATTATTATAATTATTTTCTACTTAAAAAAATTAAAGATAGAGCCCCTGATCTAATGCAATATATACATTTTTTTTATTGCTAACAGATTAGCACTTGACTGTGATCTCACCTGATGGTAAGTGATGATACAATCTAAGATGGAAGCGCGCTAATCTGTTAAGAGGCGATTTACCCCTTACAGTTTCTACACAGCATCGTACCGGAACACAAATCTTTTTGTTTGGCGGTACGTTTTTGCTGGTAAGATGGTAACTAGCTACGGCCGAAGCCTCCCACCAATCCAGACTCAGACAAATTAGAAAATACAATTTCCTAAATTCGTCCTACCGGGGATCGAACCCAAGACCTCAGCTAGCAAAGCGAATACTCGCACCACTGCGCCAGCGAGGCCGTCAAAATGCAAAATGAGTCTGAAATAAATTTTCGTATATCCTAAAAAGAAGAATTATAAAATAAATCAATAATATATCGACGTAAGAAATCGTATCAACTGTAAGCCTCTAAATACGAACCTACAGAGCCAAAACACTCTAACTCAAGCTCTGGTTTAACAATTTGCTAAACTCAAGTATCATTCGTTTGCGTAGTAACTCAAGTATCAATGCGTTATCAATAAAGCTAATTAAATACTGAATTTGATGTAAAAATAATAACAGCAAAAGGTTCTGGACAAAATATTTTATTATGATTAAAATCGTATAAAAAACCTGTTTTCGGGTTTTTGAGGCTACATCAGATATATTTTTTTACGTCGACATAATTTTTGTTTCCCGTTAAATCAGTAAATGTTTACCAATGAACTATTACCTCGATAAAGTTAGTGTAACGTACACGTCTGAAGCAGCTTGAAATGCATTAACTCTTTCATTTTTCACGTTTCCGTTGACGTGTAGATAAATATTTCTGTATACCAGAGCCAAAGTTCAATGCACTTTGCTGTTTTGTTTGTTGTTTAGTAATGTTTAAAGTTCAGAGCTAAATAATAAAATAACAGAAATTATTTGCTGTTTAAATACCAGATAAAAGCTGACGATGCTCTCTCCTACTTTACATAGGGGAACCAATATTTAAATCATATATACATATTTTCAATTTTTATTAATTTATGTGTACTCATTTCTTTTGAGTTGACAACGTTTATTTAATCTTTGTGCTTAGTAGTGGATTACCAATAAGAAACTTTGTCTGCTACTGCTATAGAAAATAATATATAAATGCACATTCTGTGATACCTATTCTCAGCTTTATATCGACAACTATTACCTGAATCTCAGTCTCGACAAATATTCCTTTATATTATAGTAAAATCAAAGTTTCTTTTAAATTACATACTGTGCGGTCGTACTATGATAGCAAGGAGACTTTATGTCGGCATAGTGGCTACTATGGCCTAGTATGGTGCACCCGTGTGGGCCAAAGAGTGTAATAGCAGTTAAAGTAATACGGGGTTACCGCACAAGTTCTTGGACGGCGGTGACTCTCCTGGCGGGTGACCCCCCTTGGGAGCTGCGAGAAAAAGTCCTTGTACTCGCCTATCAGTGCATGATAGCTACAAGGGCCTCCAGAGGCGCTGATTCTTTCGACGACCAGGTCCGAAGGATCAGGGCTCTAGCCGACAGAACTCTGATCGAAAAATGGAGGGAAGATCTTGAGTCTCCAATTGTGGGTATAGTAACGGTGGAAGCGATCCGACCTCATCGGGACAATTGGCTCGCCAGGGGCACAGACCTCTTGCCTACCGTCTGGCGCAGGTGCTGACCGGCCGTGGTTGCTCTTGCAGACAGCGTGGAGACCCTTGTTGTTACTGGTTAGAGGAGATCTTTCACTGGAGAGCATAATTGGGGTATTACTCACCAGTGAAGTTGGATGGATGGACGCTTTCTTTTGCGAGACCGTCATCTCGCTGAAGCTCCTTCAACGAGATGATTTATAAGAGTGGCTAAAGGAGCAAGCGGCGGAAACCCTCCTTCGCCGTCTGAGGAGGTTTGGTGGTAGAAGTCGCACGTATGCGCTTCATGCTACCCTATTGAGTAGCAGGTCCTCATAGTCAGTGCAATCCAGGTCACTAAAGTGAAATGCGGTTAGGGAACCTCTAGTTATCTCACTTATGGACGAGGAGGGATCCGCTGAGTTTTAGTGGGTATTCTGTTAGCTGTGAGTCCCACACGGCCGATTAGAATTAAGTTTTTATCGAGTTGCGTAAAGGTATTTCCCAGCGCAAAAAAAAGTACTATAATGGCATAAACTTTCGAGTAACTCAATAATTTACGCGAAGGCTAAAAGTATGTTTCAATAAAATTACAATGTTCATCTAAACTGAATTTTAATCCCGAATGTTAATTTCATTTCGAGGTTGGGTCAAGTTCATAGGAAATGTTATTCTGCATGGGCTTATTCGTAAATCTTTATTTACTCTCCAAAGCAAGGGGAAGAAATTCTCCACCAACTCTTCAATATTAATAATTGAGCATTTTTAAAGGTAAAACCAGCCTCAATTTTCAATAGCATCCAACCCG
This sequence comes from Elymnias hypermnestra, assembly GCA_015832385.1. NCBI lineage: Eukaryota > Metazoa > Arthropoda > Insecta > Lepidoptera > Nymphalidae > Elymnias > Elymnias hypermnestra. The sequence continues at coordinate 2,221,480 of JACTOM010000031.1, forward strand.
AGTCCTTTTGATGAGACAGGGAACCACAAAATTAGGCTAGTAATTCTTATAGACAGTCGAATAATACTCAGACATATATAATTTTAGATATCAAATATAACTAACATTTTTACATGAGAAGATAAGCTGATTGTATTTTTATTTACGCACAAATTGTATAGAAGCAGGAAGTTATTACGATTCATGTAGTAAAAATTATTCGTGAAAAATTTTCAACTCTATAAACAAAGCGTACAAAATTCATTTCATTGTTTATGTTCTTGAAAACATTTTACAACGACTCTTAAAACAACGCCCGAGAATAACGTTTAACCTCAATTATTATTTCACCAAAGTTGGCAACTTTCGGAATACTTGACAGTTGTTAATTTGGTGTTTTAACTTAAAATGCTCTTAGAAATTTTAAGAGTGCGAGATATTTTATTATTTAGGTAAATAATGCTGTTTAAAAGAATGTGAAGAGAAACACTCGTCTTCAAGAATAAATACATTTTGTTCTTATTAATAAAAAATATTTTCATAAATCCACTCAAATTCCTTTTTTTTTTAACTTGTAGGAGATGACAATTGATTTATATAATTCTTAGCAAATACGATTATTATATTTATGAAACTTAATTAATTAAAGTACCGTATATACTCTTTTATTTTGGAATGGGGAAGGGTTGTCTAATCCAGTAAATAGATAGCCATACGTACAAAGGCTATCTATACACAGTATATGAAAATTGAGTGTTAAGCGCGATGGACTCCGAAACTACTCAACCGATTTTATTGAAGTTAAAGTTCTTTAGGCGCATAAAGGTAATATTTTTACGCATGAAACGCGTTTTTTGTGCTAAATCGTTTGAAGGTTAGGTAGTTTTATAATTTACAAATAACATGTGGAATTAACTGCCTCATTGGTCTAGTGGTTAGCATGTTCGACTACAGACATGAGGTCCTGGGTTCGAGTCCCGGGTCGGGCCAATTCAAAAATCAATATTGAGTTTTCTATTAAGATTTTCTCAATATTTGCCCGAAGTTGGGAAGTTGGCGGTGTGATCCACCCCCGTGCCTCGGAGAGCACGTTAAGCCGTCGGTCCTGCGCCTGATCTCTCTCCGGTCGTGTCGGATTCCCGTCACATCGGACTATGAGAGTGAAGGAATAGAGAGTGCACTTGTGTACTAAGCCTGCCAATCCGCAGTGGAGCAGCGTGGTGGGTCTATGCTCTAAAAACCCTCGCTCCCCGGAGTGAGGAGGCCTGTGCCCAGCAGTGGGACGTTAATGGGCTGCTACTTACTTACTTACTATGTGGCATTAATTTGCCACTCGTTATTTGATAATATAATATTCTATTTTTCATAAAATACAATATAAAAATATTTCATTAATTCTCTATTCTAACATTTAAACCCAAAAACAAAATTTATATATAATATTTCAAATATTAACAAAAACCACGTGGCATTTTTAATTCCAATTCGTCATTTGAGATTTCAATAAATTATTTCTTTTAACATTCTACACTTTTAATATTTTATGACAATTTAATTCCTTACATATCTTCCTTTTTCCCTCCCCCTAAGTCTTGGAAATCTAAAGATTTTTATAAATATAATCAAGACGTAAAAAGTCGTTTCCCAAAGACGTTTCACTTCTGATTCGTGTATAAATATATAATTTTACAACAAACATTTAATTTATTCCTTTTTGCAATTAGACTTAGAACATGATAGATTTCATTTTAATTTATAATCTAACAAGTTTTTATAAAAAAAATTAATAGAGAGATCGTTAAGATCTGTTTTTAATTTAATTACATCTATGGGAACGTCAACAAAAGTTGTTTACTTGTATTTTCTGTCTGTTATTATTTCTTTTTTGATACCCTCACATGAAAGCAAATATTTTGTAATTATATCAAATCAAAAATATCTTTATTCTTGAATTGGCATATTACAGCACTTTTGAATCGTCAAATTATATATTTTTTTCCAAACTCTGATTCTTATTTACGTCTGATGATGGTACTCAAGAACGGCTTAAAATCTAAAGTTACGACGGTTCCTTCGCGCCCTGATCTGAGAAGAACCCACAACAAACTCAGTCGGGTATTTTTTTTTGTTACCATCGTCATTACAATTTCATATTAGTTTACTATATTTTAATTCAAATTAGAGCAATTGGTTCACTCCCACGCTTTTCTATCAAATTATAATACGATTTTTCTATCAACTTTCTTTTAACAAAGACTTTGAATTTATTAATTGACATCTCTAGAACGTCTTGTTGGAGTTTATTATAGAAACGTATACAGTTACCCTTAAATGGGTTGTTAATCTTATGCAGTCTACTAGAATTTATAACAAATTTGTTTTGGTTTCGTAAGGTATATGATGTACATTCACTCCATTTTTTAAAAGAGTCAATGTTTTTATGTACGTAGAACAAGTCTTCTAATATATATACGCAGTGAACTGTCATTATGTTAACTGCCTTGAATTTGTTTCTTACTCTCTTGGACCCATATTGTAAATCGCACGAACGGCCCTTTTCTGTCTGCAGCACAAATATTGCATCTATATCAGCAGCATTACCCCAAAGTAGAATACCGTATGACATAATGCTGTGAAAATAGCTGAAATATATCAGTCTGACAGTATCAACATCTGTCAGACAACGAATTTTGTTAACCGCGTAAGCCGCAGAGCTGTACCTGTTCGATAGACCACTTATATGGGGCCCCCAAAGTAATTTAAAATCTAACATAATGCCTAAGAAAACGCTACTGACTAAAAGGTCTATGTCCTCATTATTAAGTTTATCAATGGTTTTCGTTTATATAACATTAGGCAGAATAAACTTAACACAATTTGTTTTATTTCCGTTAAGCAATATATTATTAGCTTCAAACCGTTGTACCACTTTATTGAGAGACTTGTTTTCGTCACCATAATTTGTTTGTCGCCTATTAATCTTAACCAATAGCGAAGTATCATCAGAAAACAGAACAATCTCATGATCACCCTTAACAAAGTCAGGAAGGTCATTGATATAAATGAGGAAAAGAAATGGTCCTAATATGGAACCTTGTGGGACTCCCATTTTTGTCACAGACCCCTCAGAAATTTTGCCATTGACACATACCGGGTGTTTCAAAAAATGTATACACACTTTAAACTATTGTAGTTTTCCCGCTCTACAAGGCTAATGTTATATTTCTTCGCCAGGTGCCAGCATAATCGTCCCTCTATGTTATATTATCAGTTGGAATTTGAACATGGGGGACGTACGTTTGAGTTTTGAAGAACGTAAGCAGGTTATTAAGTGGTACTAGAAGTTTGAGAATGTAAATGAAGTTCAAAGACAGTGGAGAAGGGAGTATGATACAGAACCACCTTCAAGATTAACAATTACGCGCATACGAGACAAATTCGAAGTTCATGGAACAGTGTGTGATGTGCATAAAGGTCATTCAGGTCGGCCTCGAACAGCTACAAGTGATGAGTCATCAACGGCAGTCTTGGAACTGTTTCAACGCTCTCCTAACAAATCTTCAAGGCAAGGGGCACGTGAAAGTGATGTAAGTGCTAGCAGCGTGCTACGCATTCTGAAGAGAGGCAAGTATCGTGTTTACATTCCAAGGCTGGTGCAACAGCTAAATGACGACGATCCAGATCGAAGGTTGCAATTTTGTGAATGGATTCAGGAGATGGTGATACGTGAACCGGGATTTATGGGTAGCATCATTTGGTCGGATGAAGCCCAATTCAAACTTAATGGAACTGTCAATAGGCACAATTGTGTTTACTGGGGTGAAGAAAATCCTCACATTACAATTGAAAAAGCTGTAAATTTGCCTGGTGTAAATGTGTGGTGCGGTTTGTCTTCAAGGGGACTCATTGGACCTTTTCGATTTGAAGGCACTGTAACTGGTATTAATTACCTAACAATGCTTGCTGATTCCATATTTCCTGCCATTCGTGCATTATACGGTAATGATGATTTTTATTTTCAACAAGATGGTGCTCCGCCGCACTATCACAGGGACGTACGAGCTTACCTGGATCAAAATTTGTCGGGCCATTGGATAGGACGCAGGGGGCCAATCGAGTTTCCAGCACGCTCTCCAGACCTTACACCACTGGATTTCTTCTTGTGGGGCACAGTAAAAGATGAGGTGTACAAACGTAAACCACGTAACCTAGACATTCTTTGGAATGAGATTCAAGCAGTGTGTAGAGAAATCTCATTGGACGTTTTGATACGATGTACAGAATCTGTGGTGACTCGTACTCAGAATTGTATTGATGCTGCAGGTCACCAATTTGAACAGTATTAACATTTGTTATTTATGTTTCATTTACATTGGACTTTCAGCTTTCTATTTTCCTGAAATTTAACTTTGCAGAACGGTAGATAAATTTTCTATGAAGTTCAAAGTGTGTATACATTTTTTTTGAAGCACCCGGTATATTTATAATTCTCCATGCCATTACTAATATTTCATATATGTATTTATTAGGTACTATGTAATTACTTAAAAACAATTGTCGACGACAGGGTGCACGGAAAACCTTTTAAGAGTTTGTGTTGGTACCCCCTTAAAGTGAATATTTATTGTATTTGTAATGATGACATAATAAAATAAAATAATTAAGAAGAGATTAATAACACATTCCTTTATTCATAAGTATAATTATATTAATCCTGATTTATACACAAATTTCTATTAAACATTCAATACATTAATACTTTCCTAACGCTCCACTAGTACACTTAGTATCCAACTGTCATACTTTACGATCAGTCGTCATCATTCGTCATTGTTCGGGCCCCTGAATTTAGTCAATACAAAAACTAATATCATGACGCATACATATTTTAACGTGTTATACATTCTATTATGATTTAAAATAGACTATTAACTGCCTCATTGGTCTAGTGGTTACAATGTTCGGTTACAGACATGAGGTCCTGGGCTCGAGTCCCGGGTCGCGCCAATTCAAAAAATCAATATTGAGTTTTCTATTAAGATTTTCTCAATATTTGCCCGAAGTTGTGTGATCCACCCCCGTGCCTCGGAGAGCACATTAAGTCGTCGGTCCTGCGCCTGATCTCTCTCCGGTCGTGTCGGATTCCCGTCACATCAGAATATGAGAGTGAAGGACTCTATTCCTTTTGTGTAGTACACTTGTATTCTGTGCCTGCCAATGCGCAGTGGAGCAGCGTGGTGGGTGTATGATCGCTAAAGAACCCTCGCTCCTTGTAGTGGGGAGGCCTGTGCTCAGCAGTGAGACGTTAATAGGCTGCTACTTACTTATATTCTATTAACGCACTTAATCAAATTTTTCACTACACTAAATTCATTATTTACTTAAAATCTTGTTATATAAACATTATTGTAGTTGTATCGACGAACATGATAAATAAATTAAAATGGTCAATTTAAATACTTTCCAATCGTGTAACCAAAATGGGCGAACTTAGCCGAAAACTTTAAGTCAATATGATATTTCATTAAATTCAACAAAATTACAACAATAATAACTTAAGCTTCGAATATAGCACCGTACTTTAAGTGCCACATTTAAATGTACGTAGACGTTAGTGTATATATTTTAAGGTGACGAAATTGGGAAAACCTAGTCTTTTTTTATTAATCTGAGTAGTTAGGGAACTTGCGTTATTTCGTTATTTATCGGATGGTCGGGCGTTATTGCTACCTTCATTAATCTTTCGGATCTTGAAGGAAATCCCGCAAAAAGCATTGTTGTATCCCTTGATGATAAATGATTCCAGTTGTCTTTCTTTCTTTTCTTTTACACATTTATTATCTATTCATACCTACTAAAATTTTTTGAAGTCTATTTGATGTCCTAGTCATTTAATATCAATATTTTATAGTGGTCGATTTCCTCGTTGGCGCAATGGTACGAGTATTCTCTTCGCTAAGAGTCGTTCAGGGTTAGATTAAGAGCAAGGCAAATTTGTTAAATTGCTTTTCCAATTTGCATGTATAACAGTCGTGTTCTGGTACGCTACTGTGCATAAACCAGAAGAGATAAATAACGTCATACCAATTTTGCAGTTCATCATTTAGATAACATACGTAAGCGTTTATCTCACTTTGATGTTTTTAACCGACTTCAAAAAAAGGAGGACGTTATCAAATCGTCTGTGTTTTTTTTTATGTTTGTTACCTCATAACTTTCGACTGGATGAAACGATCTTGATGATTTTTTTTATATGAAAGGTGGTACATGTTGTAGGGTCCCGTTTTAAAATCCAGTTCAGATGATGGCATCCAAGAGAAAACCGGATAAGTCTAAAATTAGCATTTAGCATGTGCTCGACAAATGGACGAATAACTCAAGATCACTGCAATCGGTTTAGATAATTATTTTTTTTATTAGAAAGGGTATACTTTAAGGGTTGTTTGATGATAGTTTGGTTAGATTTTGATCATGGGATCCATGACAAAGTAACGGAACTCTTCAATTCTTAGAAGCAAATTAACGATACTTGGCAGAATCTTTCATAAGATCTCCGGATATTTGAGTCACCTACCGGAACTTCTCAAAGGCTTAACCGTAAGGGTGCGAATTTTGGCAGAATATATAACTGTCTGTAATCAAATAGCAATGAGCTTTTGTTTGTTGCTGCATTGCAATATTTATAAGGTGTATTGTAAATAAAGCGGTGGTAGCCGGGGGGAGAGGGTTGGGGGGACTTTTGCGTATTAGTGTTGTGATTTTTTATGTTGTTGTTGTGATTACCATATAAAAGACTGGTGATAGCGGGTTGGCAAAATGATTAACCTGTAACGTACGAGTATTAGGTTGCGGGTTCGATCCTGGGTGTGGCGGTACCAATGTAAATTTCACTTTGCAAAGTTGTTTAATTTAAACGGTGCGGTCTCATTTGAATAACACGTTTTAGTTGTATTCATACAAATTAATGACTTTACTTCAGATTCACTAAAAATAAAAAAAACAAATTAAAAAAAAAATATTAACAAAAAAAAACCGCCTCCAAAACAAACTCTTACAAACATATTATGCTCTTAAAAGTAAAAAATAATTGCATATTCTTTTTTTATAGTTCTTCGTATTCTTCTTCTTTTTTTGTTAAATTCCTTATTTATTATATACTGAAATGACAAATTTAATTTTTTTTCATCTTATTAGCAGTTTCTAGTGGTGTCAGTCGCGTAGTTCCTAATCCCATATTTAAAATTCTTCCTGGAAGTAAATATTAACAGCATTTGTAATCCTTAAATTCTAACATTTCCTTGTATTAATTCGAATAAAATGATAATAATGTTAAAGGAAGATTGAGAATATTATTTTACGACGGTTCCTCCGGGCTCCTTCTGAGATGGATCCCCAACAAATTCAGTCGGTTATTCTTTTATTATACGCTATTAACACCATATTATACTTTTATCCATATTTTACATTTGTTTACCAAAGGCTCGTGACTGATAACGAATAAAAATAAAAATCGACGCCTAAAAGACGCCTCCGTTTGAATTTAAGTATTAATTGAGAGATTTCAGTATCGATCAAACGATTGCCAACTTCAAAGGCCTTTTAAATTTAACTTTCCTCCAACAACTTTTACGTAAATATCGAGAATGCCAGTTATAAAATGAAACACTCAATCTACAAGTAATCCGTAAGGACTCATCATAAACAAATAGGATTTAAAAATTAGATTTAAAGCGTTGAAAAATGTATACTATTTATAACATTAAATATACGATAAGCTTTAAGAAATGTAGGCTTGTTAATGCTTTCAATCGAGCGTGTTAATAAAGGCGTAAGTAAGGTAAGTAGCAGCCCATTAACGTCCCACTGCTGGGCACAGGCCTCCTCACTCATATGAGAGAGGGTTTTTAGAGCATAGACCCACCACGCTGCTCCACTGCGGATTGGCAGGCATAGTACACAAGTGTACTCTCTATTCCTTCACTCTCATAGTCCGATGTGACGGGAATCCGACACGACCGGAGAGAGATCAGGCGCAGGACCGACGGCTTAACGTGCTCTCCGAGGCACGGGGGTGGATCACACCGCCAACTTCCCAACTTCGGGCAAATATTGAGAAAATCTTAATAGAAAACTCAATATCCATTTTTGAATTGGCCCGACCCGGGACTCGAACCCAGGACCTCATGTCTGTAGTCGAACATGCTAACCACTAGACCAATGAGGCAGTCGTAATATTGGTTATATTACATATGTAATATAAAAAATAAGAGTATGTGTCAGTAAAGTAAAGACAAACATAGTTATATAAACGCAACCAATTAAAAGAAACCCAGATAAATGTCAAATTAATATCGTTTTTGCTCGCTCGTTATAAACGGCAAACGACAGTGAAAAGACCTTTTTATACAAAACTTTAAATGCAAAACTTTCAATTGAAATCGAATTCAGTATCATTTTGAGAGCGAATAGTCGCAATATTTTTGTAAGCTTTTTTCACATTTATAAATTTTATATAATCAGAGTTAAATGAGTATATAAAAATTTCGGTTATGATAATTAATTAATTATAAAATTATTAAACTGACTCATTAGGTTCAGTGGTTAGCATGTTCGACATGAGGTCCTAGGTTTGAGTCTCGAGTCGCGACAATTCAAAAATAGATATTGAGTTTTCTATTAAGATTTTCTCAATCTTTGCCTGAAGTTGGGAAGTTGGCGGTGTGATCCACCACCGAGCCTCCGAGAGCACGTTAAGTCGTCGGTCCTGCGCCCGATCTTTCGCCGGCCGTGTCGGATTCCTGTCACATCGGACTATGAGAGTGAAGGAATAGAGAGAAAAATTGTGTACTATGCTTGCCAATCCGCAGTGGAGCAGTGTGGTGGGTCTATGCTCTAAAAACCCGTTCTGAAATGAGTGAGGAGGCCCTGTGCCTAGCAGTGGTATATTAATGGGCTACTAATTACATTGCCTCACCTTATTAAGATTTTCTCAATATTTGCCCGAAGTTGGGAAAAATTTGGCGGTGTGATCCACCTCCGTGCCTCGGAGAGCACATTAAGCCATCGGTACTGCGCCTGATCTCGCTTCAGTCGTGTCAAGGAACATGATCACATAACTTTAATATTAACAATTGTAAAAAATGTATTTTGGTATATAAAAGCTTGAAACCTGGAATGAGTTGTTTTCAATTCTGACTTTTGTAATAGTTAAATTTAAAAAGTATCAAATAAATGATGCCGTATTTTAAGCCCTCATTAAAGCGTACAAAAACGACTTACAGCAGATCGGCTAATATAGCTTAAATATGTTTATTGATTAATGAGTTCTCAATTGTTATTGTTTTTTTTAACCCCGATAAACATATGTATCAACGCTACGATAAAATTAACAATATTATAAAGAAATTCAGGAATAAGTCAAGCACTCAGCTTTACGTAACAGAAATGAGGAAATAAAAATCATTTAATCTCACACAATAACATTTCAAAGATATACTACGATAACACGTGACATTAAAATAGTTTTAATAATATTTAAATTTTATAAACATGTAGATATTCAGCTTCACTCGATGATAATCGGGGTGTTAAAGTTTGTATTGTAAAACTCGGAAAAAGCAAAGTTTAATTTGAAATTTTGGGGTGAAGCAGCTGTTAAAATTTTGCATGATGTTAAAAGGATTATTCCATCATAGTCTATATTACACCACTAACTAATTATTTAAGGTTTAAATATACAAACGGCTTATACAAACGTCGCGTAATATCGGTGTTTTTCTATTGTTGATAGATTTGCGTTTGATTGTGACCGCATTAATTTTCTAAGAGGCAATTTATTTCTTATTGTTTCTATGCGGCTTCGTACTGGAAAACAAATATCTTTGCTAGGCGATACGTCCTTGCTGGTAGCTGGTAGGCTGGAAGGGTGCTGGTAGGCTAGCCACTGCCGAAGAAATTCATCAGTCCAGATTCAGACAAATGAGATAATAGAATTTCCCAAATATGGCCTACCGGTGATCTAACCCAGTTCCTCTGTTAGCAAAGCGAGTACTCGCACCACTAAGCTAGCGAGGCTGTCAATGTATATTTATTGCAAATATATATTGCAAACTCGTAAAGACACATTGACGGTCGTAATGTTGGCAATATACGAGATTATACGTAGGGATTCAAGTATAATAATAACGGAGTCATTCACGCATCATTCCCATAAGGGTAGGCAGAGACCACGTCCTTTCACTTGCCACGATCCTTGCATATCTCCTTCGCTTCTTTTATTCTCATTAAACCTTTCACACAAGTTCGTCGGTTTAGAGTACTCTTGACCTGGTCCTTACTTAAAATGTCCTGGATTTGGTCCAGAAATGTTCGCCTTTGTCTTCCCCCTCCAAATTTCCCATTCACTCTTGATTGATAAATCCTATTTCAGTCAGTCTCCTTTCATTCATTCTCTCTATATGCCCAAACCATCTAAGCATATCTTTCTCAATTTTAGTAAGTACATCTTCTTTTATACCACAACATTTCTTACTTTGTCTCTCAGTTTCAATCTACTCACATTTCTCAACGCTCTCATCTCTACTACTTTTTTTTACTTTATTGCTTCTTCTGCCATACCCAACTTTCACTACCATACATAAAAGTTGGCACTAACACTCCTGCATGCACAGCCAGTCTGGCCTTTTGAGACACCATCTGGCCATTCATAAGGGCGTGCAGAGCACCATTTACGATATTCCCTGCATTCCCTCTCCTTTCAATATCACTTTCCCATGTTTCACCTTTTGTAAATGTTGATCCCAATTATACAAATTCTTTCACCTCTTCCACTTGTTCCCCATCTATGAAAACATTGCCATTCATCATAGATTCATCTCTTTCAATAAGCACAATATTTATCATCCTGTAGCTCATTAGCAGAAGATGCAAGTATTACTTGATCATCAATGTAGAGTAAACATTTGATGAGTAATTCATTCTTAACCTGTACATACTTCCTACCTACCTACCTACCTCTTTTAAATCTGTCACACGGTTACCCATGAATAGGTTGAACTGCCATGTTGATGCAACACATCCCTGTCGGACACCTCTTTCGACAGGAAACCACTCCGTGTATTCTGACACAAGCACTAGAACCCTTATAATAATAATAATAAATCTTTATTTCAGACCATAAGTACATACAATATGTTATTTTTTCTTAAACCTACGTTAGTACAGTGTGTTAGTAACAGTAAACTTAAACTAGGTTAGTACTTAAAAAGAAAATTTTCCTTAAACTACACTTAACCTACACAGAGCCCACATGCCTTCCCCTCGTGCTTGTGTGTGCATCGTTCCCGGAACCCCAGAAGGGGCCATCCATCCTGCTCGCCAATACGCTGAGGAGGGTGTTGCTGCTACTGGCAATTCGGTTCATCAAGGACGCGGTCCGTTTGCGTATGATCGCATAGAAGTCATCTACACGCGCATCCGCAAACATCCCCGATTCACTGCAACTTCGCGGCTTTTTTAGCACCGCCCTCAGCGCGTTGTTGTACTGTACCCTCAGGGCGCCGTAGGCTCGCTTTGTGTAGTCGATCCATAGACTGCACCTGTAAAAGGACTGGCAATAAGCACGAAATAATATTAGCTTAACCTCTCTTGTACAGCGTGCAAATCTACGGGCTAACATATTGCCCCCGACCGACAGTGCCCTACGTTCGCGTTCAATGTCATTTTCGTCACCTAAGCGTTCATTAACTATATGATCAAGATACCTGAACTCAGTCACTCGCCTCAGAGTGGCCCCACACAGCTGTATATTAGGAATAATTGTGGGGGGTTTATTCCTTATAGAGAGGTTTTAATGCTTGAATCAGATTACCACTCACCCCATACATAGATAACGTTGACTACAGCTCATTCCTCACTATTCGATTGTAGGCTTTTTCTAAATCTATATCTATTGGAATCAATGAAATGAATCAGATAGATAAGGGATGACTCCATATGTCTACGGCGTTGGGGATTATGAGGAAGATTGCCGGGTAGAACTTTTATATCCTCGTCGAAATATGCACGAATCAGTTATTTATCGGATCGAATTCTCAATGCAAACATTCTAGAATCTACCTAAACCGACAAAAAACAAAAGTGAAACTGAAGATCTACGGAGCCTACATCCGCTTCAGACTGACATATGACATATATGTTTTGTTCTAGGAACCAGAAGAGAAGCCTGCAGATCCAGCAAAACAAGAGCTTACGTATGATAGTAGGCGCTCCGAGGTACGTCAGGAACGATGTAATCTACCGCGACTCCACGACTCCTACCGTCGAGATGTTCGTCCGACTTTTGTTTTATATATAAATAGATGAAACCAACGCTGCAAAATTATTTGTGTTTGATTAATTTTCAAACAAATATTGTTTTTATAATTACTAAACTGGTTAATTAATATTTTGTGCAATATTTACATTATATATTAATTTTAGGGCTTATTAACAAGATCAATACACGCATGCTTTAGCTACCCTTTGCGATTACGTTACACGTTTTGTGGTAAATTTTCTGAGATCCAAAACCGGGGTAAAGGGCTTATTAATCCTCAGAAATTCCAATGGCCCGCACTTTGAAGGGACTTGAGGTGAAACAAAGGGCCATCTATTATTTTAGGAGATCTCTCGTCTTGGCGGCATGAATAATTTCATCAAACGATGTAATTTTGTTTTGTTGTTGAGTTTATGTAAGAAAACCGTAAATTATGCAAAGACCGGGCATCATTAAATTTACGAAGGCTTGTCAGGTACTATATTTTTCACGCAGACAACTTAATTTACTTTGCATTGTTATTTTTTTAGTTCTACATATTATCATTATGCTGAAGTGAAAACTCATTAAAACCGGTATATCAAATCAAGTTATAATATAGCATTTTTTGTTCTACTATCTTTTTAAAATAAAATCGGTGATGTTCTTTTAACGCTAAGTCAATTTGTTATTTATTTATTTAGTAATTTGTTCCGTTAAACCGTTGTAGGATAAGAAAGAGCTAATTTTCCATTTATAGTATAATATTAAAATATTTTCAGGACTTACAATGTAGTATTTGATAATATAATATTTCAAGTAACAATGAATTTTAATTAAAACGTCAACAAAGTTGCAGAGTGTTGAACGTAAAACTTGTTACTTTCAATTTTATGTTTCATAAACGTGCAGATGTGTTAACTGACAAAGTGTAGTCAGTATATTTTGTTGTAGTACTGTTGATATTTTTTATAACATTACTACCCGAAAGTTTCATCCGCGTAGTTTTTGATCCAAATATAGAAAAATCAGTTTCCATCTTAGACTACATAATCATTTACCATCAGGTGAGATCACGGTCAAGCGCTAACTTGTCAGCAATAAAAAATGCTAAATACTGAATTCAATCAAGCAATGTTAAATTCTCCTGCGATATTTTAAAAGCTCGAAGTTCACGGCCGATGAGAATTGTTCCGTATTAAAGTCTAATATCATGGCTATAAAGCCAAATGGATATTCCTTTATGATTTCCTTTATTTCTTGTTAAGAAAGAACCAGTCTTCTGTGACAGGGCTAATATCCACCATTAAAAGAAAGCTCTTACCTTTTATATGTTAACACGAAGTAGATGATAGATTTTTTTTTATCATACTAATTATTAAACTACTAAATGTTTTACTATTAAGCCAGCATATCGCGGACTGGAGGCGGCGATTTAAAAGCAATATATCTAATTGATATATAAAAAAAAAACCTTTTCATATAATAACCTACGTATTCTTTTATGTAACTATATAATATAAAAATCACAGATTAATACTTTTCTAAACAAAGAGAAATCGCTATCGTGTCTCTATGTACGTTGTCTCATCTAGTGTGAATTTCGTTATTGTTGGTAACCCATTGGAATTTATTTATGGCCCATTTGCCCCATCAGGATCTTGTTGGAGTGCAATTTAACTTCGCTATCGTGCACTATGTATGCAGTTCATAACAATCAATTTCCTATACAAAGACGAACCATGTTTGCTTTACTTTGATACTGTATATAGAAATATAAACATCTCTATATTTTTTTCTCATTATTATTGCAATATGTTAGTGCTGGACTGTCTTCTTAACTGATTATAAGTCATGACATATAAGATGAATAAATGATTAGAGATAATTTTTCTGTAATGGCTACAACACACTATCGTAATAGAACGGTTTAAAGTAATAAGAGTCTCTAAGAAATAAATAGTTCACTGCGTATATATATATTAGAAAACTTGTTGTACGTACATAAAAATATTGACTCTTTTAAAGAAAAGAGCGAATGTATCTCATATAATTTAAGAAATAAAAATAATCTTGTTTATAAATTCTAGTAGACTGCACAAAATTAATAACTCATTAGCAGTATAAGTTTCTATAATAAACGCCCAGAAGATCTTCTAGAAGTGTCGCCTAATAAATACAAAGCCTTTGTTAAAAGAAAATTTATTTAAAAAACTTACTAGTATTTGGAACATTACTTAGACGAAAGAGACGCCTGGGAGTAAACGAATTGCTCTAATTTAAATATAATAAACTAATGTACTATTGTAATGATGATAGTAAAAAAAATACAAAGTATGCTTCTTAGGAAAGGGCGCGAAGGAACCCTCGTAACTTTACGAACCCGAAGTCGTTCTTTGATACCATCATCAGTCGTACATTAGAATTAGTATGAGGGAAGAAAATAAATATTTTACGTTACAAAAGTGCTGTAATAATATTTTGAATTCGAATATCTAAGATCTATTATAACGATTAGAGAGGTACGAAAACCCATCATAAATCTTTACGTAGTATAAAATTAAATCGATTCCACTGTCTGTTTTTGAACTGATATTATTATCGTATTCAGCAATAGATATAGTTATTAATGTATCAAGGTTTAATGCATACTATACATATATATCATGATACAAAAAAGCCAAAAACTTCAAAGACAAATGTGATAGTAACAAACACTTTTTTGTGAGCCTAAATCGAAAACGTTATTAAGTAGGTGCTACGAAATGTATGTCCTAAAAAGTCGTTAAAATAATGATCGGTACATATTTATCTCTAAAGCACAACACACAGTAACCATTTCGTATCTGTTACATATTATAAATATGTGTTATTTACCATGCTATTATATATATTATATAGCATTATTCCTTCCTTATATTATGGATAATAAAAGTGCCCACAATATCATTTCATTAAAATGGATATTTCAGAAATTATGAGAGATTTAAAAAGAGGATGCACAGCTTATGGTGTAGCAAAGTTACAAATATATGTCACCGTACTTTAAGGAAACCCTTTAAACCCACATTTAAGTCAACTAATCGTATATAAATAAAACATTAATAATGCTAAATAGATATCTCATACCGTCTCATTTCATCTTTCGGTTTATTATTTCATATCTTGAAAGGGAATTATAGATTGTCATATCTCATCAAAAACTCAAATCCGTGTATTCAACTTACAAAGATTTTGAACGTTTAATTTATAGAGACCTAAAAACAAAAACTTCTCACAGTTTCTCTAATAATAATGAAAATGTCTAGACTACAAAATAGTTTTTATTCCTAACGCCATAATGAACATAATTGTCTAAATTAGTTTCGTTTATTGGGATACTTGTACACAATTTAACTTTTACTGTTTGTGCTCCCCACATTCCGTAAACTCACCTGTCAGAGTGGTCACGAATTGAAAATCAACTGCTGCAGGTCATGCGAGAAATAAAAGGAATATGGTAAGCCAGATACGAGATTAAGAAGACAGGTTCTTAATATAGTAATACATAAGTTTATATTTACCTCATTTAAAAAAAATTGAATGGATCGAAATATAACGATTTTTGTCACAGTGAAACTATTTTACATTTCTAATCCTCTCTATGTATAAGTCGGGTTAGTTATACCATTTATAATTCAAGAACCGCTGTGTAAATTGGATTCGTATTCGCTCCAAATAGCATAATTTAAAATATGTGAAAAAATTCACGATAAAAGAAATCGTGTATTTCCGGAAGTCTAGCAAAATTGATAACTTATACTAATCTGAGTTGAACTATTTAATATTGAAACTGTTTCTTCAGAGATGTATTGTTTAAATTTTATACCAAAGTATTATAATTTGAATAGAAAAATGTAATTGTTTTGCTATTTTTCCCGCAAATTTTCCATCTATCTTACGGTTTCGACTATCCCTAGGCTTCTACAATGATTTCAGTATCTAAATTATACAAACCAACTGTGCTTTCAGTGGAAGATTACTTGTGTAAATAAATGGGAAGGTAAAGATATTTATAATAAATATTACGAATTTAAGCCAAAGTTGTTATTGTATGGAAAGTGACGTATATATTTGAATTTTAGCTTAGAATACAAACTCTGTATTTCTTGTATAAAATCCGTGAATCTGGGAAATATAGAATATACTAAACAAATATTGTCATAATTGATATGTCGACATTTTCGGAAGACGTATAAACTCCACCCATCTCAGAGAAAGGGTTATATCGAGCAGAATCGGTATATAAATGTAGTTTTGTATTTATAAACACACTTTCTAATTATGATATAAAAGGGATCTCTAAAAACCTATGAATGAATAATTAAAAACGAGGTTGAATAAACACTATAAATACGGTGGTTATTTCAAATCAAAACATTACCATTTCCCCGCTTTGCTTCAAAAATGGCACTAATCTAATTTACCATGAAGGTTAGAATGTAAATTTATTAATGTTTATGTTTAATTAATTGTTATGGTTTTGATATGTTAACTACTTTTTCTTTATGCTTTTTTGCAAGGGTTACCATTTTTTTATTATTTACATGCTAGCACTGCCGCACTATTTTTAGTAGCTTGAATGCATACTTTATAAAATAAAAAGCAAATATTGTCAGTAGCCTATCTATAGAGAATGTCTTTATAACTATATTATTTTCGAATATACGTAGTAGAAAATTGCGAGTCAAAATTTTTAAATACCTTTTCAACTGCGATTATATTAATGGACTCGCGCTTGCGTAAAACAAATTTTAAAATATCCTGCATGCCGCAAAGTATTTTAACTGAAGTTACGCGCTTTCAGAATTTCGTAATTACTCATTGTGATTAAAAAATTTCCTGTCCCGTCAAGCCATCAACTCGACACAGAAATTCCATTATGTAATGCATTGGCAGCCATTGAATTGTAAGCTGATCATTATTTCACTCTTTATTTTATCATTTAATACATATCTTTAATGTACTACATACAATATTTACTATTGTCTCTTCTTAAATGTATATGTCGTGTTGGCATCATTGAAATTACAATAATATTGGCAGCATTGAGGCGGTGGGAATGCTTTGCCAATGTCATGGTAGCCATGTTTCTATTTTTGACGGCTTTTAGATAACGGGCGGTAAATATATTTAATTAGGGACAATATATGAAAATTAAGAATAAAAATTTAATGCCGACAGAAACAGCTTTAATTTAAGGTTCTGGTTAGTGATTCCTTTTGAGATTATATCTTAAAAGTGGTTAATCTGTAACCTGTGTTAAAAAATATATGCTTGGTTGTATAATGCATAGAATTAAAGAAAACAGGATGCTTTCATAATTTAATGTCAGGTAATTTAGTCGTCGTTGTCGCTTCACCCGATGGACGTCCACTGCTGGATATAGGTCTCACGTAATGACGTCCACGAGGCCCGATCTTACGCCGCCTGGCTCCAGCGGCTACCGGCGACCCTCTTTATATCGTCGGTCCACCTTGGGGGGGGGGGGTCTCCTTACACTGCGCCGTCCGGTGCGGAATCGGCACTCCAGCACCTTCGGCCCCCACGTCCATCGGTCCTTCGGACTATGTGCCCCGTCCATTGCCACTTCAGGTTCGCAATTCCTAGGTCTATGTCGGTGATTCTGGTTCTACTACGGATCTCTTCATTTCTGATTTGATCACGTATAGAAACTCCGAGCATAGCCCTCTCCATCGCACGCTGAGTGACTCTGAGCTTCCGCATGAGGCCTATAGTCAGCGACCACATCTCAGAACCGTCGGTCATCATTGGCAACACGCACTTTCGAAGACTTTGGTCTTCGGACACTGAGGGATGTCGAGTATAAATTACACGATATCCCTCAGTGTCCTGCAGTTTTAATTTGGGTTAAAAAAAATCGTGTTTTAACTATTTATACTTTTATTATTTTAAAAAAATATTTCAGCTCCATCAATTGAAAGCTAACGTAACATGTTTTGATATATATTTCTCAACTGTCATTTTTATAAAACCAAAGTCACCGAGATAGGCCTATGAGTCACCAAGCTGAAATGGCAATGGGAGGGGCACATATTCCGATGAATCGATAGACGTTGGGGTACGAAGGTGCTGGAATTGCGACCCCGCACTGGAAGGAGCAGTGTAGCCGAATAAAGGTAGACCGGACGACATAATGCGGGTCGCCGGTACCTTCTGGAGCCAGGTGGTATAAGATCGGGCTCAGTGGGTATCACTAGGTGAGACCTTTGTCCAGCAGTGGACGTCCATCTGTTGAAGTGAGTTTTTAACACTGATAAACACAAATTATTTATTTTGTATCCAGTATAGAAAATCGCTACTCATATAATATTTCTTTGTGATTTCTTCTACAGTGTAAGATTTACGATCACATCAACTGGAACACAAAAATGACATTTGGTCTCGCAAGAACTTTTGAGATTGCTCGCAATAAAATCCCAGAATTCGCATTATAGGTTACAGTGACGAGGATGCCAAGGACTTAATTAACGTACCACCGGTTTTACTCAACATTTATTTGGGCGTGAATTTAGCCCGAGCTATAAAAATAAACATTGAGCCGCACCAGGTGAATACGCAAGCAGTCACGCGTAGCTATAGAAGGAAAATAGTAGGAACGCTTCGCTCACCGGATTTTATATTTGAAGTTTGCAATGTTAGATCAAGTTTCTGTTTTTCATTCCAAACATTCCAATATATTTTATTAAAAAAATGTACTTACTTTTTTAATTTGTAGTTGAAACAATGTCTCAAAACTAGGATTTAGTACTTTACTTTTACTCGTTGGGGCCGATTGGTTATATAGCGGTGATAAGCCTCGGCAGGGATCTCCGGTTTATTATAGAAACATGGAGCAAACAACGTTACAAATATAAAAATACCTTACCCGAAGACGGCCTCGCTGGCGCAGTGGTGCGAGTATTATCCTTGCTAGCAAGGGCCCCGAGTTTGATCCCCGGTAGGGCGAATTTAGAAAATTTTATTTTCTAATTTGTCTGAGTCTGGACTAGTGGGAGGCTTCGGCCGCGACTAGTTACCTCGCTAACAGCAAAGACGCACCACCAAAACAAAGAAATTTGTGTTCCGATACGATGCTGTGTAGAAACCCTAAGGGGGTTATATCGTCTTTTACCCAAATTAGCGCGCTTCCATCTTAGACTCTATCATCACTTACCATTAGGTGAGATCACAGTCAAGAGCTAAACTGTCAGTAATTAAAAAAATACAGTTTCCAAAGATACATATCGTTTATAACTAAAATGAAGTGTAGATAGGCTGTAAAGCAGTTTCATAACTAATCTTGAGGATAAAAGAGGTTTTAGGGTAAGAAAAACAGAATTAATAACTGATCCTTTGTCCAAGCCACACTTACACAACGAGTTATTTTGGATTCTCTATTTGGTGAGATGGACTGGCGTGCAAGAATGACCAAAACGAATGACGGCTGTAATGACCCATCGAGCAGCATTTTTGCAGGAGAAAAACCAGGGTCAGAGTTAAGGTAGAATAAAATATTTAAAACAATATTTGGTCGTTTCACATTTTAAAATTTTTAAAAATCAATGAAAGGAAGTATATTTAAAATGTATTGTATCATTTCAAAGTTATGAATGAATATCTTAAAAGAGTTTAAAGTAATATACGGCTGTTGGTTTTTTTTTGTCGAAACCATTAGTATACACTCTATGATTACAGTTAATTGCCAATAACATAATTATTTATATTTAATTCATAGTATTCATATTTTTCTTCATAGTTCTTACTTCATATTTTATAATAATTATTTGAAGTTATGATATAAAATGATACGTTGCTGTTTAACATACTCACCGGAGTTGATCTGTACATGAAAGTACTCTGTGTAATAATACTTATATATTTAGCCTGTGATGATTGCATCGCTGTGCACAATGATCTCTCATGGATCTCACCCTTCGCTTACAGATGGATAATAACTACCACAAAGTGACGTTTCAATTTAACTCTGTGGGAAGGCCTTTGCGAACGGGTCTTTGAAATAACCTATGATTAAATTCCTCTGGCTAGTACAGGCTCTGTGGCTTACATGTTCGTTCTATTTCATTTTCCTATTAACACATAACAATGTTATATCTGTTGTGATCGTTATACACTTAAGTGTGAAGTACTTTACAAAAAAAAAAATTACCCACCTTTTGTATAAATATAATTAACACTAATTACATGTTTACTAATTACATTATGTTCTGTCTCATTGTTCTAGTGATCAGCTTGTTCGGCTACATACATGAGATCTTAAGTTTGAGTCTCGGATGTTGAGATTTCTGTTAAGAAATTATCGGTATTTGCCCGAAGTTGGGAAGTTCGCGTTGTGCTCCACCCCCATGCCTTGGTGAGCACGTTATGCCGTTGGTCCTGCGCCTGATCTCACTCACATGCGATATAAAAATAGAGAGAATAAAATTATATTTTAAAAACGGAAAACGGATCCTGGCTTAGTGCAACAGAAGTCAGCAATGGATATCTGATTCTATTTTGAATTTTTGAACATTTCAAGACATGTTTTTTGCAGCATTTTACTTTGTTAATTATTTGTTGTAATCAAACCAAAACAATTTTTATAAAGCAGTATAATAATTTTACTGCAGTATGTTCTAACTAATGTACATAATTAAGAAAAAAAGGTACCAATTAGTTGTACAATATTGTCATATATATATAAAAATCTTCTGAAACGTGTATATAACTGAACTAATGAGGAAAAGGATTGATTTTGTTGTCATTTTTGTATTTAGTATTCGAGAATGGTTTGGATTAACAATTCAATCTGTTGGTACACAAATCCAAGCCTGCCAACATTACAACGTCATCACTTACTCGGTATTATCTTCGTATGTCTTCGTATTTGTAAGACCGAATAAATACCATATATTAAATCAGTACTCCAAGTTGAACACACGTCTTTTACTTTCTCCGGTGACCATATCCCAACAGGTTATGGGCCCAGAGCACATTATAATTACATTTAAAAATTAGTAAATTGTGTAGTTTAAAAAGTGGTGAAATAAAAAATACATTTAAATTTATTTTTTTAAAATACCGTCAAATGGAATCTAAAAATAAAAGAAATATTCAACAATTTAATGGTGAACGATATAGTACATGGAAATTTCGGATAAAATCGCTTTTGGAAGAATTGCAAGTGCTATGTGTAATAGACGAAGAAACTCCAGTAAATCCCTATCAAGAATGGCTGCGGAAAAATTTAATTGCAAAAAGTACAATAGTGGAATATCTAAGCGATGGATTTTTAAATTTTGCAAAAGGAACTATTACAGCTAAAAATATAATGACTGATTTGGATAAAATTTATGAAAGGAGAAGCTTGGCCACACAATTGGCTTTGCGTAAACAACTTCTTACTTTAAAATTACAGCCAGATATGACTTTATTTCAGCATTTCAATAATTTCGATAATATAATAATGGAATTAATTACGGCTGGTGCAAAATTAGACGAAATGGATAAAGTATCTCATTTATTGTTGACTCTACCCTCATCGTATGACGGTGTGATAACGGCATTAGAGACGCTTAGCGAAGAAAATCTTAATGTTGCTTTTGTGAAAACCCGTCTTTTAGATTATGAAGTGAAATTGAAAAATGAGATGTCTGAAGTTAAAATACTACATACGTCAAACAAATTTTCGCCGACATCGAAATATACAACAAATGGACAGTATAAGAGACCACATTATTTTCAAGCTAAAAGAAAATACACACCGGGAAATAATCTGCATAAAATTAGTAAATTATTTTGTGATCATTGTGGTCGGCGAAATCACATAAAAAAGGATTGTCGATTTTTTAAGAAACTACAACAAAGTGAAGGCAGTAGTAAATCAACCATAAATACTACTGTACACTGTAGCAACAATGACAAGGACAGTTTTGCTTTTATTCTATCAAGAGCAAATTTAACTAAATTCAAAGAACCTTCTACTACTAATATGATTTCTTTTATTTTAGATTCTGGAGCAACTGACCATATTGTTAATACTATGGATGCTTTCACGGAATACACTGAACTATCGACTCCACTGAAGATTGGAGTAGCTAAAAACTATACAAGCATACCCGCATTTGGAAAAGGAAAAATTAGTGTTACAACTAACTTAGGATTTCAAGGTTCAATTGACAATATTTTATATTCACCGGAAGTACCATGCAATTTATTATCGGTAAATAGGATACAGGAAGCTGGTATGTCAATTATTTTTCTTAATAATAAAGTTTATATTTATAAAGACAATATTTGTCTAATGTCAGGTAAAAATAACAATAGTCTTTTTAAATTATTTTTTACTGTTAATAAATCAAAATTTAATTTATATCATAGTCAAAATTTACAATCATATGAATTATGGCATAAACGCCTTGGTCATTTAAATAAGCAAAAATTTAATATTCTTAAAAATGTAATCGACGATGGTTATTTAATTAGTAATATAATACCAAACGATGAATTTTGTGAATCGTGTATTTTAGGCAAACAATCGAGACTACCTTTTGCAAAAGCAAAAGAGAAGTCAAATCAGAATAGACCCCTTTATATTATTCATTCTGATGTGTGCGGTCCTATATCACCACCTACTTTTGATGATAAAAATTATTTTGTAACATTTGTTGATGATTTTACGCATTATACGGTCACATATTTAATGAATTCCAAATCGGAAGTACTTAAATTTTTTATGGATTTTGTACCTAAAAGTGAAAATATATTTAATTCTAAAATAGTTAATTTATACTGTGATAATGGCCGGGAATATCTATCTAATGAATTCAAAGAATATTGTGTTGGCAAGGGAATAATGTTTCATTTAACGGTACCATACACACCACAACAAAATGGCGTATCAGAGCGAATGAATCGTACATTAACCGAAATGGCACGAACCATGGTTACAAGTGCGAAGTTAGATAAAACTTTTTGGGGTGAAGCTGTTTTAACAGCCACATATTTAACAAATATACTCCCCACTAAAGCTCTAGATAATAAAACACCATACGAATTGTGGCATGGCAAAAAACCGAAAATTGGCCATTTAAAAATGTTCGGGTCTACTGCTTACGCTCATATTAAAAATAGAAAAACAAAATTTGATGAAAAATCGTTTAAAGCTATTTTAATTGGTTATGCGACAAATGGATATAAATTGTTTAATATTGAAAATAATGAAATATTCATGGCTCGAGATGTTTTGTTTGATGAATTGAATTTTGAGCAATCGCGACCAATGCGTAGCAGTAGTAACGACATTATGGCCCCCTCCAAAATTAGTAAGCCTGGAACTATTAATCCAGCAAAGCTAATGGAGAGCCAACATCAATATCCTTTAATTGAAAATACGTCTAATGAAAATATTAATTTAAGACGTAGTGAAAGAATACAAAATTTACCCGTGAAAAATTATCAACAAATGAACGATCCTTATTTATATTTATCGTTAATAACTAATTTACAATCTTTGCCTTTATCATTTAAAGATATTTTTAATAGACATGATTCTGAAAAGTGGTTAGAAGCCATACAGTGCGAAATAGACTCACTGAATAAGAATCAAACTTGGAATTTTGTAGATAGACCTAATAATGTAAACATAATTAGTTGTAAGTGGGTATTCACGATAAAAAATGATGAATTTGGTGTACCCATACGTTATAAGGCGCGTTTAGTTGCTAGAGGTTTTACGCAAGAATATTTACAAGATTATGAAGAGACATTTGCACCAGTAGCGCGATTAACCACATTTAGATTTATTTTAGCTTTTGCAAATCAGTTTGATTTACACGTTCACCATATGGACGTAAAAACTGCATTCCTTAATGGCATTTTAAAAGAGATAATTTATATGGAAGTTCCAGAGGGAATATCGGCCAAAAATAATCAAGTATGTCGACTTAATAAAACTTTGTATGGCCTAAAGCAATCGTCTAGATGCTGGTTTGAACGTTTCGATCTCACACTTAAAGAAATGGGTTTTAAAAATTCCGAGGTAGATCCTTGCTTATATATATTAGATAAAAATTGTATAGATAAAAATGTATATATAGTGTTATATGTAGATGATTTAATTATCTCCACTAAAAATATAGAAACGTTACAAATTTATAAAGATAGTTTAAAACAGAAATTCGAAATGATGGACTTAAAAGAAATTAAATTATTTCTAGGTATTAAGGTTCAAAGAACTAAAAATACATTATCCATTGATCAATCTGCATATCTACAAAATGTTTTAAATAAATTTTCTATGAATGATTGTAATCCATCAAAATCACCTTTTCCTTGTAAATTAAATTATTTAGCTTTGAATTCTGAAGTCTACTATGACGCACCTTGTAAAAATGTTATTGGTTGTCTTATGTATGCAATGATATGTACACGACCAGATATATGTGCGCCCATTGGTATTTTAAGTAGATATCAAAGTAAAAATAATGAAGAATTGTGGAAATATTTGAAACATCTTTTACGTTATATAAAAGGTACAATTAATTTGAAACTGACATATTGTAAATGTGATTATAAGCACCTTATTAGTGGTTATGCGGATTCCGATTGGGGAGGTGACGAAATAGACAGAAAAAGTACAACAGGCTATTTATTTAAAGTGTTTGATAATTGTACAATTTCGTGGAATACTCGAAAACAAAATTCTGTCGCAGTCTCCTCAACGGAAGCCGAGTATATGGCTTTATTTGAAGCAGTTAAAGAAGCTGTTTGGTTAAAATCATTATTAAATAGCATTTCGATTAAAATAAATTTACCAATAATTATATTTGAAGATAATAATAGCTGCATTTGTATAGCCAATAATCCTTCAAACCACAAAAAGTGCAAACACATTGACATTAAATACCACTTTATAAGGGAACAAATCGCTAATAAAATTATAAAGCTAGAATATATTTCCACAGGAAACCAACTAGCTGATATGTTTACTAAAGCGATACCCTCTAAGAAGTTTCTAGATTTAAGAAACGGTTTAAATTTATTGTAATATTTTAATGGTATAAATACATAATTCTAAATGTATAATTATTAATTGTAATGAGCGATGACATGCACCCTTGAATTTTTGAGGGGGGCTGTTGGTAATACACAAATCCAAGCCTGCCAACATTACAACGTCATCACTTACTCGGTATTATCTTCGTATGTCTTCGTATTTGTAAGACCGAATAAATACCATATATTAAATCAGTACTCCAAGTTGAACACACGTCTTTTACTTTCTCCGGTGACCATATCCCAACACAATCCAATAAATAAAATATTTCACTTTCCATTGGGAACAACTACTTTTCCTATAATATTTTTAGAATATGCAAGTAACTTATGCAAGGATTCCTCGTTATTTTAGCTTAGATTATTCAGTACGTTCTTAAAATATAAATTCATAAGATACCAATGAATACGAAAAATTCCGACTTCTACAAGGCATACCTATTTCGAATCACATCGCTTGACATCGAGAGGTGAAGCGAAACGAAGTATTCCCGTAGAATTTCTACTATTTTTGGGTGGCATCTTTATCAAATGTGTTTTTATTATATTTCTAAAACTCGTAGGAGTTAACACTACAATATTAATACAATAGTTAAATTAAATTATCGTTTCTGCCAGTGATTTTACTTTTTTTTAGTTGGAAGATGCTTTAACTCAAAAAAACCGACTCAAGAGACTAAGCAAGGGAAGATGCTTCACAATACCCTCTTAAACCTAGCGGAACCCTCTTCATTCGTAAGTGAGAAACCAGAGGATCAGATTGCGCATTCCTGGTGCACCCGAAGAGTTCAAATGAAGATACACGGAGGCGGAAAACATACCGCCCGCTTCAGTAGTGAGAGGGAGCATCAACTGCATACTCCCTGTCTCACTCATGGTCCTCTTTTACCAAGATTACGGTTTCGCAGAAAAAGGCCACTTTCGCTCAAAATGTTTCACTAGAAAGCATCGCTTTTACAATGCTCCCCAACGCGAGATTACCGTCTATCAGCACCACCGAGGATTGACCCTGATCAGGCATTATGTGGCATTGTAAATTAAGTAAGTAGCAGCCTATTAACGTCCCTTTGCTGGGTACAAACCTTCTCACACATAGTCTTTAGAGCGTAAACCCACCACGCTGCTCCACTTCGGGTTGCCAAGCATAGTACAAAAGTGCACTCTTTATTCCTTCACTCTCATAGGTTGATGTGACGGAAATCGTTTTATTAAAGTTACTCTGTATTTCGTTTTATGTATTTTATTTTCTTCATGAACAGCAATTTCATTAAAAGCTTTAAAGGATGTTCAAAATGTAAACTTGTCAGAAGACTGCCCAACCGTAGTGACCAAGAGTCTGTTACGGATTTAAACGTCGTCGGTCGAACGAGGTATTTGATTTGATTTCGACGTTCACTCGAGTGCTTTCGAAAGTTACGTGCCAGACGCTAGCATAGTATTTAATTTATTTTATACATAGATTTTTAAACGCCTGACAATTTTATAAATTGTATATAAATGTGAAAAGTACTTTATTCACCTTAAGCATTCGCTCGACTCATGGGTTCGTGAAATAGTTGTAGGTTCTTTTCAGAACAGCTAGTGAATTAACTCGTAACTTTATAGTTTAAGTTCTATTTTAATATCATCGTGGGCATATGGTAGGTAAATCCTTACGCCGCAACATAGTATGCTTATATATAAGACACAAATCCGACCGCACCTAGACCACTGCTCTTATCTATGAGCTGGAGTACCTCAATACCAACTCCTTCCATTTGACTGGATACAGAAACGAGCTGTCCAAATTGTCGACGACTGGAAATTTACAAGTAAGCAGGAGATGCTTGATCACCGTGGAGACCTGAGCTCTTTATGTGTGTTCTATTATATCTATAACGGGAAATGTTTTGAGGAGCTCTTTGAGTTGGTACCACCGTCCCGGCTTTATGATCAGACAAGTCGACGCAGAAACAAATTCCATGCGTGGCCTTCAGCCACAGTTTGTTTTAGTCGGTCTTCCTTTCCACGCGCACGTGCAAAATGTGGACCAAACTGTCATCAGCGGTGTTCTCGCATGATTATGACTTACAGACATTCAAGAGGCAAAAACTTACATTTTTCACGTCGGCAACGTATCGGCGGTCCCTCTGGTGCTGCAGGTATTAACGGGCGGAGGTAAACATTAGGTGACCCGCTAGCTCGTCTGCCTAACAAGGCTATAAAAAATTGTCAGTCGTAGAAAATGATATGTAGAAAAACGAAATTTGACTGTTAAAATGCTGTAAAAGCCTCTTGAAATAAACTTTTTTTAATAAAAAAACAATTTGTAAAAAAAATGTACAGTGCCCCCTATTTAAATCTCACGTAAATGGTTTTAAGTTTTTAATACAATGAGTTTAAGGCATATAGTTTAAGGCACCTTGAATTTTATTACATTACTATTTTTTTTTTTGTTAATTTTGCATACGAGTATATTATATCAATACTTGACATCTAGATATATAATGACATTGCTATTCACAGAAGTTGCGAGTCCGAATCCTGGGCAAGTACCACAAAATTTTTCATTAAAAAAAATTTATGAGTGGACTGCTCTTTCAAATTCATCATTGTCCTTTTCGGAGAAGATACGGCATAAGTAGCCTTGTAATGAGGTAGCGTGGTGGGTCTAGGTTCTAAAAACCCTCTTTTGAATGCGAAGGCCTGTGCTCAGCTGTTGGACGTTGATTGACTGCTACGGACATGTAATTACTTGTTTTCAAATTCCGATTGCGTTTTTGTATTGTACTCATAAAATAGCTTCAACATTGTTCGTGGATTCAAATACATAATAACTTAATTTTAAAAGAAAATTATATTGCGCGGTTACACGTAACTGTAGCCATGAAAATAATGAGCCACTTTGACTGGCTTCACGTACAGACTGTTTTCATAGTACACTCATTAGCTTTCACGTTTCAAGCTAAAGCGTTTATAGAGGCTGTCTTAGCAAATTTTACCGAGAATATTGTCTACATTGTGTAACGTTACCGTTGTAATTAGTTTACTTGTATTCATTTTGCTAAATTAGGTTTTGTATTACTAAAACGATCTTTTGAATAGGGGAAGGTTTTGTTTACATTTCGTTTCTGTTTAATAAAGAATAATTTATATTGTATTAGATATGGAATGACAGAAAGCATGCCGGATTTGATTCTATGGAAGTATTCTATTCTATACAATTTATTCTGCGATTTAATGTTATAATCCTATTAGCAAGAACGTACCGTCGAAAAATTTTATTCTATTTTGTGGTTGACGAGTCTCGGTCATCGAACCTTATATAAGCAACCGAAATAGTCTTAAGTTGACTAATAATACGTAAACAAATAAAAGCTGTTAACTAATAACGTGTACACAAAACAAATGACTTTACTCTATTTATACTAGGAGTTCAACCCCTAAAATGTTTTGTATTTAGACATTTTTTAATGATTACACGTGTTACGTTTAGAATTCCTGCTGACAAAGTGTTTTCTAAAACCTATCACGTTTTTAATTTAATGTTATGTAGAAATTTAATTAATCGCCAATTAAATGCGATTTTTAAAGTTATATACCCATAATTTCACAATGTAAATAAATTCTTATCAAATGAAATAAAAACAAGTAAAATCAAGTAAACTTAAATGTATACCAAAAATTGACATCGGAGGTATTTTCGAAATTAGAAATATAATTTTTAATATATTTATTTAGGTTTCAATAAATTTTAAAAATTTCTCTTACAAAAAATAATATTTTAAAACGTATAATATCGGTTTTATTAAAACGAAATATGTTATGTATACACACAAATTTTATTATATACCTGTTAAGTAATGTATAATAAGAACCTATGTCAATACTTATAAGTATCATTGAAGTGACAGTTTATAAAGTCTAAATAACTACGAGTATATATACCTATACCATATATTGCGAAAAATAATTGTGTTTGATATCTTAGACCAAACCATAAGTTTTTATTCAGTACACTTAATATTTCTTAATCAAAACTTTCAATTGTTATTAGGTATACTTAATAACGAATAAAGACACAAGAGTTGCTGAGTTTAACAAGGTTTAACAGAAAACATAGTGCGTATTTTAGTAGAAATAACATTTTACTGCAACTTGGTTATTTTTCCACGGTAACCAGATACATTCATTCTACTTGACACAAACACTTTAGCATTTTACCCGAATGTAATTCAATCTGAATGTGCCTTCTCGCGTGAGAGCATCATTAACGCGAGTCCAATTCAATACAGGGTACTTTATAAGATATTTTTTAAATTATTTATATCGTGAAGTTGAATTAATTTAAATTACAAGCTATTATTCGCGTAGCTACTTTAATTAAAACATTTATTGTATTTACCTAAACAAGTAATAAAATTATTAAAACCAATGCTCTTTAGAAGGTATTCCGCACAGAAGAATTATTTGTATACTAGCAGACCCGACTTTGTTCTGTCCAAAAGATTTGGAATGTGGCAGACTTCAGTTTTAAGAATGATTTTCGAAATGAAATTACAGCGGTACTAAATATCTAGCTCTTACATATTTGTGACTATTCAATTTGGTCGGGTTGTAACTATTCAATTGATTTTGAACTTCGTGCAGTGGTAATTAAGTGCAAATTGACTCTTTGACGTTAGGAACACACCTACATTGCTTAGAGAACAGTGTGTACTTGTAAGTTGTTATGAACTTTATTGACTAGCAATAAAGGTCAAATTGACTCTACATTCTAGTTAGAAAACGTTTGTATGGGAAACAGAAAAGGGCTGTTTTTATCAAATCAAATATTTTATCAAGTGTACAACACACAATCTACCATACAATGGCGTGCAACATCTATAATAGGATAAAATAATATTATTTTGAAATAATTGCTTCATCCTTATGGCAGGTATTTACATTTTAAAAATAATATTCACATTAATAAATAATATTACAGTTTTATATGAAAACGTATCAAAACAGTATGAGTGAGTTTAAAAACTGCGTCTCGTATGAATTATTTTATTTATTTTGACTTTCATTAAAGTAGTCTTTAATACAGTAATAACATTTAGATATTAGCCAGTTTTTCAATTTATGTTTATATATATTAATATTATTTATGTCTTTAAGAGGGTTAGGTAATTTATTATAAATTTTAACAGACATGACATTTCCTATCATAAAGCAGTGTTCTTGTATTGGGTCTAACTAAATGATTTTGAAATCTAAATCGCTAAAATTGTGTCCCATCATATCGTTTTTCAAACTGGTCTAATTGTGTTTTTACATACAAACACACATCATAAATATCTAGGGAAGGTACAGTTAACACATTTAATTTTTTAAAAAGAGGTCTACAAGAAGTTATTGGACTTACATCACAGATACTTCTAATACATCGTTTTTGAGCTATAAACACCTTATTAATATTTCTAGAATTTCCCCATATAAATATGCCATATCGGAGTAGAGAAGAAACATATCCATGATAAGCTTGAATAGCCGTTTTTTTGTCTGTTATTTTTGCTAATTTCCATATCGCAAAAGAAAATGAGCTGATTTTCATAGAAAGACGATTTATATGTTCCGTCCATGAAAGTCTATCATCCAGTTCTATACCTAAAAATTTAATACTATTTTTTAGGGTTTTCCCCTGCAATTATTCGAATTTTTCCCACCGCAAAAGCCATCCTTGGACTTCAACAAACATTAAAAAAAAGAATTGTGAAAATTGACCCAGGCGTTGTTGAGTTATGCGCTTACCAACACATTTGGCGACTCATTTTTATATTATAGATAGATTGGATATCTGTGTCACCCGCGATGTATCCGATCCCATGGAGAGGGTCCGCTATTTATGCAATCGAATTGCCAATCAAACCATTTTTGAATTCAGCTGAATAGATACAGTAAGTTTATGAACATTGTTCCAGCTGTTTAAGAGGAGAATAGTTACATTTAGGCGTACAGAAGAATTTTATACAATACAAAAATACACCGAGAAGTTCCTGGTCTCCCTCTGTTGCGTCTTTTGCAATCAGGCACAAATTTTAAATTTAAATATAAGTTGCACTTAATGAGCAATCAAAAACAAACATAAATAATAGTATAATCAAGTACTGCTACTAAAATTTTTCGTACAATGAATACTTAATTTTTGCGTCTTCCAAGCGACAGGTCCAGAGTGAAGGTGTTCTATGCCTCGTTCGTTCACACACTTAGTACACACATTCATACACTCATTATATTCTTAGTCCATATACACTCGCACGTTTCTTACTTAAAATTAAATAAAAAGAATTTGCATTTTAGGTATAAACCTTGCCGCCGTCGAAGCGTCGAGGTGGGTGGAAGGATGGCCACTGAAAATCAGCATTAGAATTATTATATTAAATCCATGTTATTCTGATTGGTCACCTTTTCTGATTCACACCGTTACTCAAATTTATACTACACATAAAGGAAAATCCATTATTTAAAATATACACATGTGAAAAACATCAAAATCGGCTTAGGCGTTTAGGAGATGAGTCACACGAAAAAGGTAAATAGGAGCCTATTTAGGTCCCACTGCTGGGCACAGGCCGTCTCACGTATAGGAGTAAGGGTTTATAGAGCATAGATCTACCACGCTGCTCCACTGCATAGCAGGCATAGTACACAAGTGTATGCGCTAAAAAAGTGCACTCTATATTCCTATACTCTTATAGTCTGATAGGATGGAAATCCAACACTAGCGGAGATAGATCAGGTGCAGGCTTAACGTGCTCCCCAAGACATGCGAGTGGAGCACACTGCCTACTTCTCAACTTCGAGCAAATCCTGAGAATTTCTTAACAGAAAACTCAATATCAATTTTAAATTTGCCCGAACCGGCACTCGAACCCAGGACCTCATTTCTGTAGCCGAATAAGCTGACCACTAATCCAATGAGGCATAATTGTTTCAATTATATGAATACATTATATGATTCCAATTAGACAAAAACAAAAACATTTGAAAATTGCTCGAGTAGAAAACGTATTATGAACCTTAAAATTGTGTGCCCACCTTGTCAGATGTCTATAAATAAACAAAAAATTACGACTTAATCAGTGGAATGTTGATTTATGCAAATGGAACATTATAGAGTACATTAGAAGTGTTCGT
The DNA here is from genome assembly GCA_015832385.1 of Elymnias hypermnestra. Classification (NCBI taxonomy): domain Eukaryota; kingdom Metazoa; phylum Arthropoda; class Insecta; order Lepidoptera; family Nymphalidae; genus Elymnias; species Elymnias hypermnestra. Next base: position 2,254,010 of record JACTOM010000031.1, read on the forward strand.
TTTAATTATTAATGTCTTTTTTTAAATTTTAAATTTTATTCTGAATAGACAAACAAATTTGAAACATTGTTCGAGGAGAGAACGGATTGTGAACATTAAAATTGCGTACCCCGCCTTGTTAAGTGCCTATAAATAAACAAAAAAATGATAAAGGAGTCAGTGGCATGTTGAATTAGGCACACGCAACAATATTTATTTTCTGTGATAATAAACAACGTGCTATAGGAAACATTAAGAGAGATTTAATCGTTTTATAGGTTATAAACGACGCTGTGAATTAACAATGGGAAAAAGTATATTTATGTCCGTAGTAAATATTGTGAAAAAAATATAAAACAGAAATATTTTAACGTAACATACTTTTAAAATACAGTTTATTACTATTATGTATATACCATTTAAAAATATTTGCATATTCAATCCAACATATTCTTCAGATTGACTATTAAATTCAATTAGAACTCTGTCTTTAAATATTGTAATGTAAAAAAAGGGTACGCTTTAATAATGTATAATACCCATATATACATATGCGTTGGGCTCTAAATTAGGCAAATGGCTTTTTATTTTGGCTATTGAATTTCTAGATTTATTTTATACTTAACTTATTAATTAAAATATATAAATAAAATACTAATGTCTAAAAGTCAACATATCATCAATATGCTCTCGTAATATGCATCAAATTTCAACGATACTTGAGTGTAATACAATTACTTCATGCAAGTAAATATTACATATTATCCTATGATCGAGTGGTGAGGAAAGAGCTGTGATTAACGATAACTCCATATGGGGTGAGCGGTAATCTGATTCGATCATTGAAGTCTCTCTATGAGGGTTCTAGTGCTTGTGTCAGAATAAACGGGGTGTACACAGAGTGGTTTCCAGTCGAAAGAGGTGTTCGAGGGATGTGTTGCGTCACCATGGTTGTTCAACCTATTCATGGATAACTGTTTGACAGATTTAAAAGAAAGTATGTTGGGGTTAAGAATGAATGAATTACTCATCAAATGTTTACTCTACGCTGATGATACTTGCATCATCTGCTAATGAGCTACAGGATGGCAAATATTAGGCTTGTTGAAAGAGATGAATCTGATGAAGGACTATATTTTGATAGACGGAGAAAAAGTGGAGGAGGTGACAGAATCGTACTTGGGATTTACATTTACAAAAGATGGAACATGTGAAAGTGATATTCAAAGAAGAGCGAATGCAGGGAATATCGTAAATGGTGGTCTGCACGTCAATATGAATGGCCAGATGTTGTTTCAAAGGGCCAGGCTGGCTGTGCATGCAGGAGTGTTGGTACCAACACTTATAGATAGATAGATAGATAGAAACACTTTATTGCACACAAACATATACAGGAAATACAAAAACTAAGAGTTAAAAACAACTAGAGCTAGAAGCGTGCAAAGGCGGTCTTATTGCTGCAAGCAATCTCTTCCAGACAACCTTTGTCAAAGTGGATGCTTATTTAATAAATTGATGAATGGGGCAGAACAGTGTCGGAAATAAATATTTGCTTAAGTATAATTTGAAACAAATAAAAATACTACTAATGTAATAAAATAATACAGAATATATGATATGAGGTGAAATAAAAAAAGAAATATAGTGTTATTCACAGCAATTTTGAGCCAAATAGTACTCATTCAAACGAATTTTGAAAATGGGTAATGACTCTGAGTGACGGATATTATCAGGTAGCGCATTCCATAAATTTATAACCTGGATAGTAAATGAATTTTTGTAATAACTAGTTTTACATATTGGATGCTTTAATTTATTATTACATCGGGAGCGAAGTTCAAGGTAAGTATTAAGATCATCACAGAGGAAAGTGAAACGTTCTTTAAGGTAGGAAGGAGTATGAGGTAAATAGAGAACAGAATTAAGTAAGGAGGAGAGCATGAATGTTGCGACGTTGTCCGACCGATAGCCACTTGAGACGAGAACGATATTCACTAATGTGGTCAAATTTTCTTAATCCGAATATAAATCTAATACATAAATTTTGTAGTCTTTCCAATTTGTTTTGTAAGTTTACACCAAGATCCAAATAACTAATGTCTGCGTAATCCAGGATAGGTAGAAGAATTGTTTCGGCCAAAGTAATCTTGGTTTTAAGAGGTAGGAGATTTTTCCATTTGTTAAGGGACCCGATAGTCGAAAACAATTTTTTACTCACTGAGTTAACTTGTGGTTGCCAGGTGAAATTGCAGTCCATAACTATTCCAAGATTTTTGAACGATTCACTATATGGCAACACAGTGCTACCAAGTAAGACTGGGGATAAGCTGGTAAAATCTATTTTGCTAATTTGTTTTGCATTACCCACAATTGCTGCCTGCGACTTATTGGGATTGATCATTAGGCCAAACGATTTACTCCAGGAGCAAATTTTTCTGAGATCCGCATTGACTTTATCAACACCAATCTTAATTTCTGAAGCAGGGACAGAAATGTATATCTGCAAATCATCAGCGTATAGATGAAAGGACGAATCAAGGGAGCGGGAAACAGAGTTAATAAATATGGTAAAAATTAATGGTGAGAGTACGCCACCCTGTGGTACACCAGCATGAAGACGAGAAAATGTAGAACACTTACTATCAATGCGAATACACTGCTGTCGATTGGATAGGTATGACTGAAACCAGCTGACTACATTATCAGAAAAGTTGTATGACTTCAGAACGGCTAAGAGCAATTCATAGTCAACTGTGTTAAAAGCATTGCTGAAGTCTAGGAGAACAATGAGTGTAATCAGCTGGTTATCAAAACCATATCTTATATCGTCACTGATTTTAGTGAGTGCAGTAACCGTGCTATACCCCGGTCGAAAACCAGATTGGAAGGAACTTAGAATATTATTTTTAGAAAGATACAGGCGAAGCTGAGTAGAGACTATACGCTCAGCGACTTTTGACAGAAAAGGAAGGATAGAAATAGGACGATAATCTGAGAAATTGGAAGGCATAGAAATTTTCGGCACAGGAATAATAAATGCTGAGCACCAGTTTTCTGGAAAGGTAGCAGTTGACATGGAATAATTAAATATATGAGAAAGAATTGGTCCAACTATCTCCAATGCTAATAATATCATCTTTCGACTTATATTATCAGTACCTGTTGCATCAGACTTGATTGCTAAGATATGTTTTTTAACGTCATCTGAAGAAACAGGTATGAATTGAAAAGGAGAACAGTGAGGTAAAGTCATACCACTAATTTGTCTCAAGGTTTCATCTTTAATGCTTCTTTCCATTATATGTACAGTTGCAAAATGCTGATTTAAGTCGTCCAAATTGACATTACTTGAGTTTATGCCACGTTGCTTACCAATACCAAGTGATCCTAAAAATTTCCAAATTTTGGATGAGTCGCTATTTTTTATCGAGTGATATATATCATTACGTTGTTCATCTCGGCAAAGTTGGTTGCATCGGTTCCGCAGTCGTTTATATTTAACGTGATTTAATTTAGTAGGATTGATTTTATATTTACATCTTGCCGAGTTGCGTTTGACCATTAGAGCTTTTATATCATCGTTTAACCAGGGCGCCGGTAAATTTTTTAATTTAATTGGTCGATGAGGCGCATAAATATCAAATATGTTCGTCAAGAAGGAATTAAACAAATTCACTTTCTCGTCGATAGTGACTGCTGAGAAAATTATGTCCCATTCGATGTTAGCAAGTTCTTTCATGAATTTCTCATTGTTAAAGTTCTTAAAACTACGCCGCATAACTATTGTTGGTTTCGGCTTAGGTGGTCGAATGTTATATGAAATATATATGAGGTCATGATAGGAAAATGCATCAGCTGAAAATTGTCCATGTCGCTTGACATGTTCAGGTGAGGAGACAAGCATCAAATCCAGCCGAGAAGGTGCACAATTAGGAAAAAAGTGTGTGGCTTGAGAAGGAAGAATGTGAAGATTACAGCTATTGACTATATTGGCAAGGTGTTAAGAGCGTGAATCATTTTTAATGAGGCAAGTATTAAAGTCACCCATTATGATTGAGTGATCGACTGTTAGGATATACTTTTCTAAGAGATTTTCAAATGAGTAGAAGTAATTTATATGTAGGGAGGGGTTATAATAGACGCCAAGAAGAAGTTTATAGTGACCAAACAACAGTTCAATAAAAATATGTTCAGCACTTTCTGAATACTGTGAGGGAGACTTGTCTAATATAGTGAATGGGATATGGCTGCGGAGATAGATGGCTACACCTCCGCCACCTTTATCAGTGCGATCATTCCGAATCAAGTGGAACCCAGGAATATAATAGGATGTAGAAGGTAGACAGGGTTTTAGAATCGTTTCGGATACGAGGATGGCGTGGATATTAGTGTTGTCAAAAGAGGTCAAAAGGTCTGAAAAATGTGATGGAATGCTCTGAGCATTAATATTAACAACCTTAAATTTTTTTGGAAAAGGCGAAAAGATGTCATGCAGAGCTGAGTCAAGAGAAATTTGGGCGCTGTGATAAGTACTGTCAGACCAGTCAGAATCATTAATCGACAGATAATGTTCATCGCTGTGTGAGTCATTATTTATATCAGAAGAAGACATAAATAAAGATATATATGTTATATTTAAAATAAATAAATAAAATACGAAACTAATTATATTACTTATAAACGTTTATAACGTAGATTATTAGCATCGATACCTACCAGCATTGAAAGAGATTGTTTTACACGTAAGCATTACAAACTAAAAATATGGAACTACAAATACTATGTAAAAATATTACCAAACTATGAAACTAATGAATAAGTTTTAGTTTAAATACATTACAAAGAAAGCAAATAGAAATTTAGTAGAAATGATATGAGCATGAGCACAATGAGCACAATATTTATACTATAATATTTATAATATAATATAATATTTATTTATACTTATGTATGGTAGTGAAAGTTGGGTATGGCAGAAGAAGCACAATAGTGAAATAAATGCGATAGAGATGAGAGCGTTGAGAAATATGAGTGGATTGTAACTGCGTGACAAAGTAAGAAATAGTGTGATAAGAGAACATTGTGGTTTAAAAGAAGATGTACTGACTAAAATTGAGAATGGTTTGCTTAGATGTTTTGGGCTCGTAGAGAGAATGATTATGAATCAAGAGTGAGTGCGAAAGTTGGAAGGGGAAGGTTCCTGGACCAAATTCAGGATATTTTAAATAAGGGCCAGGTCAAGAGGACCTTAAACCGAACTTGTATGAACGGTTTAATGAACATGAAAGAAGCGAAGGAAACGAGGCGTGGTGCTATGTATATATATATATGTATAAGAGATATACGGGTATTTATTGATTCATCGCGATATCTCTGGAACCATAAGGGGTAGAGACTTAAAATTTGATAGGAATATTCCTTTTGCCGAGTAGAGGTCAGCGAAGAACAGATTTTGTTAAATTTCACCCGCAAGGGGGATTGCGAGGGTGTTAACTATTGACTCATCACGATATCTCTGGAAGCATTTTGGAGGAATTTTTCTCTTGCTAAGAAGAGCTCAATTAAGAAAGAATTTTACGAAATTCTACCAGCAAGCGGGGTTACGGGGCTATTGTATGTATGTTTCACATTGGTATAACAATATGCCTAAATTAATGCAAATGCTACCCAAAAATCATTCCACGCAGACGAAGTCGCGAGTTCAGCTAGTATTATATATTTAAGTGTGTCATACATACTAAAAAATATAACTGTCAAAAAAAGAAATGGAAACCGAAAAAGTAAATGTTTTATTCCAATTTAATTTCAAAGAAATGCGGTAGTAAATATGATATCCGGGAAAGGACGGAGTATGACGTTATGATAAATTGAATATAGCAGTGTCTCTAAGACGGTGGACTTCATCTCAGATTTCCGTTGAAATGAGTATCAAATAAAAGGATAGTAGTGAGTGGAATATATTGTATTTTCATATATATGCAAAACCATGACATTCATGTTTATTGTTTAAAAAAGAGGGTCTATTTTTAGTTATTGTTACTTTACTTTTAAATAAAATGTGAAAAATTGTCTCTCATTTATTTCCTCTTATTTCCAAAGCTGCTAAGACTTCTATGATGTGGCTTTCATTAGAAAATAGCTTATATATTATGGGATTAAGGGAATTTCTAATCCCATTGAAACTTAAGCGTACGAAAAAGTGATTAAGTATTATAATAACTTCTGCTGTAAGAAATTCAAGCCGAATATGTTGGTACACAATATATTCTCAAAAGCTAAGAACAGATACAAAATATATTCCTTTTATGGGATGTTGTTTACTTTCAAAAATTACTACGATATTAAGATTTTTTATTACTAATTTTCTGCCATATCAACTGATGTTAAGTAAGATAATAGCGTGTTCTCGCAGTACTTATTGCATTCTATGGAGCACCATACAATTTTTTAGCTCATCCTCGCTGGTGATAAATAGGCCCAGCCAAAGCCTTCTATCAGTACAGACCGAACCAAATTAGAAAATACAATTTCCAACATTTTTCCTACCGGAAAACAAACACATGATACTTTCTAGCTTCGTCTTCAAACCACGTAATTCCCAATAAAGCCATCTTATTCGTAATAGCAATATTTCTATCATAAAATAAAATCAAAGTGGGTATTACATACAAAAAGTTCAAAGGAGCTCTTTGAAATCGAATTTATGCCTAAAACATTATTTGCTTTAATTACAGTATTAAAGTATCATCACTTAAAATCAGTCAAGTACGCATGGAGCTTTGTGTTAAATTAATTTTTACGCATATATTTTGAGATTTATATCGCAGTTTCACTGTTATGTAACATAAGGGTTAGACAGGGGTATTCGGGATAAACCTTCGCTAAGCAGCACAAATCTCTGCATAATTTTTGTACACTTTAATTGTTACATGCCGTTTTGTTTTACAAACTGACATGGGTTCGGGTTTTGTTAAAAATGTTTAAGGAAAATATCTTTTTTCAATGTGACACATAAATGCAAACATCGTTGTATTTACAAAACTATCTTTTGTCCATTGTTTCGAAAGCTTGCGTAATGGTGCAAATACTGACTGGCTAGCAATAGCCTTAAGTTCGAAAACTGACAAGGCAAATTTAGGAAATTATGTATTGCAATTTGTATACCTTAAAACTAATGAATGCCTTCAACCATTAAACGACCTCAAAAATTAAACAATATGGTCCCAATACTCAATCATACAAATTTTAACTGTAACTTTAAAAGACGGACTTGACCTCGCTGCCGCAGCTGTACCCGATACGATAGAGCGAATTTAGGAAAATATATTATATAATTTGTCTGAGTCTGGACTGATGGGAGGCTTCGGCCGTGTTTAGTTACCACACTACCTGCAAAGACGTGCCGCCACACAAATGATTTTCGTTCTATTATAACAACAGTAAAAAAAGTAAGTAGCAGCCCATTAACGTCTCACTGCTGGGCACAGGCCTCCTTTCTGATACGACAGTGGGTTTTAGAGCAAAGACCCACCACGCTGCTCCACTGCGGATTGGCAGGCATAGTACACAAGTGTACGCTCTATTCTTTCACTCTCATAGTCCGACGTGACAGCAGTCCGAGACGACCGGAGAGAGATCAGGCGCAGGACCGACGGATTACAATGCTGCGTGACAACCATAAGAGGCAAATGACCCCTTACCATATTAATGCGCTTCCACAGTATCATCAGTTACCATCAGATATGATCACAGTCAAGCGCTAATCTGTCAGCAAATGAAATAATCTTTAAAAGGTTTTGAGCAGGGGAACGATGTCGCTTAGACATATATAAAAAAAGAATAGTGAAATATTTACGTGCTATATCAGCAAGATAGTAAATTATAAATATGAGACAAGCAATTTGCCTGTAAAAGTTTTCCCCTTTTTGTGACGTAATCCAATTTTCGTCTGCCTGGACGCGCGGGAGCCACAATACTACGAGTCTGTTTGCGATTTACACTACGTCGGTTGAACGGGCTATTTGATTTCATTTCAGTGTTCAGGGTAGCGGACGGAATAGTTTTGAAAAGCTACGTGCCATCCGCTAGAATGAACACTGCTAGCGAATATTGCAGTATTTGTATTATACGTCTATGTTTACGTTCCTCATGACAGGATAATTCCTGGTTTAAGGCGAACACGCGTCATCGATTTACGTACAGATCAAAAATGTTTTCACCCATACCCTGTATTGACTTTGAAAGCATTGAACCTATGTGCCCTAAGTCGATTTTGATTTGGATTATTTTACAAACTCATAATTACTCATTAGATTCTCAAAGTCTACAGAGAACATCTAAAGTAAGAGATTTTGGTATAATTTTTGACTCATCATTATCATTCAATAGTTATATAAGCAATATTATTTCTCGTGCTAACGAGATTCTTGGCTTTATTACAAGGTGTGAGCCCCTTCGAACTGGATAACCACATAAACTAAACCGGTTCTGTCAAAATGTAGAAAATGGTTATAATTGAAACGCCTTCGAATATTCAATCCTAGAGTCAGAGTACGTCCTGTGACTGTCGTGTACGGCGTCTTGGCAGCGAATGGTGATGGCGTGTGTGTCGGTGTCATGCAAAAATCGAAGTGACTACGCGGGCGCCGTTATCTATACAAATATGTCTTCCTGGTATGGTGGCCCCGCGCAGATCTATGGTCGCCACCGCCAGATGTTACACACGATTGCACTGGGACCGCACTCTGTACCCTTCTTATCTTTATTACCAAACAATTTGCAATTCTATAACTAAATTAAAGAAAATCCTATTACAATATAAACTTACTAACAAAGGAATTCTAACACAAAGAGACTAAACACAATGAGAAACTATAGCATAAAATAAGCCTCGTCGTCGTCGTCGCTTCAACCGATGGACGTCCACTGCTGGACATAGGTTTCACGTAATGACATCCACAAGGCCCGACCTTGCGCCGCCTGCCTCCAGCGGCTATCGGCGACCCTCTTTATGTCGTTGGTCCACCTTGTGGGGGTCTCCCTACACTGCGCCGTCCGGTGCGGGGTCGCCACTCCAGCACCTTCGGCCCTCCGTAATAATATTTCATATTTTAGAGTGAAGAAGGTTCAGAAATCTGTTTTCGCGTTGAGAATACGCATTTTAATACGATACCTCAATGGGTTTTAGATTTACCTCCACATTTTAAGAAATATGTCAAAAACATCCTTTTACAATAGCCATTTTATAATGTTGAAGATTATTTAAGCAATAGAAATGTTTGGACTTGATTCAATTTGCTCACAGAAGCATTATTTTACACATTGTAACTTCTGTAAAAGAATAACGGTTGAGTTTCTTGCCGGTTTCATCTCAGCGGATTCAATTTTCCAAACCGGTGGTAGATTTGTTGCCAACGGACAGGCTACTGATGATTCACAAGTGCTTTTGAGCCCTCTTGAATAAAGAATATTTTGATTTTGGTTAGAAAGGAAATAATTCGATGATAATTTTTGACGACTAAACTCACTGGCTTACTGACTCGATCACGTGACTTTCCGAAATGCAAAGGGGACACTAAGTAAGACATATTCACTTATCGAAAGCTACGTGGGTGACACAGAGGGTTTTCAACGAGTATATCTATAAATTAAATAGCAGCCCATTAAGGTCCCACTGCTGGGCACATGCCTAACTCATATGGGAGAGGGTTTTTAGAGGAGAAATTCACCGCGCTGTTACATTGCGGGTAGGTAGACAGTATAAATACAGATTGAAATCCTATTTTATCTCGATTAACCAAATATTCGCAAGTTATTGCATTGCCTTTTATATTTATTAATATTAAACTTTAGTATCTTTTTATAACTTGACAATTGCTGGGTCTTCCATACATTTTTAATCCCCTATTTCATCCCTTTCAAGTTTGTTTACTTCTATTCAGTGTCTATCTTATACTATTATTAGTAGCTCAGTATCAAACTAGTTTATTGTCTTAATTTGTATAACTTGACGCAATTATATGTAAATGCCAAATTGTTTTATTTCTCGTTTTCAGGTTTTGAAACTGTTAAATAAACGCCGAAATCCACGTGTCTCCTAGGCTTACGAGGATGATTGAATCATATTTCACTGTAAAATCGTTTTCCGTAGTAAATCGCGTCGCAATTTTGTTTTAATAGAAACTTTGAAAGCATTATTAATCCAATAAGATTTTAAGTCCTTAAAGTTTCAATGTCACCAATTACTTTATTAAATTTATAAACCTAAATAAGATTTTCGTATTCTGTAATGTCTACAAATGGTGTATAAAATCTGTAGAATTAGCTTTTATATTTAGCAGAGAAATTAAATACAAGTTTCTTGTTTATATCTTGAGCGTTAATATTTTGTACTTTCAATTTGAGTATAAGGTAAGTAGCCCATTCCATTGCTGGGCACAGGCCTCCGCACTCATATGAGAGAGGGTTTTTAGAGCATAGACTCACTACGCTGCTCCACTGCGAATTAGCAGCTATACACAAGTGTACTCTCTATTCCTTCACTCTCATAGTCCGACGTGACGGCAATCCGACACAACCGGAGAGAGATCAGGCGCAGGACCGACGGCTTAACGTGCTCTCCAAGGCATTGGGGTGGATCACACCGCCAAATTTTTCCCAACTTCGGGCAAATAATGAGAAAATCTTAATAGAAAACTCAATATCGATTTCGAATTAACCCGACCCGGGACTCGAACCCATGACCTCATGTCTGTAGTCGAACATGCTAACCACTAGACCAATAAGGCAGTTAACGGACCAATGACCAGGCCAATTTGTGTATATATAAAGACTATTTTCACTGTAAAATTTGGATTGGTTATTCTGAAAAAATTGTAACTTTATTAAGGTCCTACTTTAAACATACTGCTTAGATACTGACATCTATAAAAGTGGTAATTTTATTTTATATAATTCTATTTCTACCAACTATTGTCCAAATGTCCAAAGATTTTAAACGTACCTTTTTATAAGGCTTTAATTTGTTTACGACATAATTAATTTGTCAAAGCAGGTTGTAAATAAAATGTTACAGTTTTTAATAGAACAATACTGAGCAGATTTTAATGAAAAAAAAAAGACTTTTAACAGACCGCACTGCTGCTGTAATCAGTTTAAAATAAAATTTTCGTACAGCTTTTTGCAATATATATATATGCAATGTAATAATAGCTTAATACAGTTTGCGTACAGCATTTTGCGCCAACCGTTTTGGAAGACCTGAGAATTAAATTTATCACTGTAATATTCTTTTATCAAGTACTAAGAAATAATTTTTTATTTATTATTATGATAAGAATTACCTCCATATCCCTACGAGTAATGTCATAGCGATTTTTTGGATATATATCGTGTATCTTTAGAGCCACCATAATTTGAAGTGATATTCACATTATAACAAGTATTTTGAAAATGATTTATGTTAAAACCTGTAATGTGACAATTTAAACAAGAGACTATTTGACCACAAAATTAGATTCCGTTCTCCTTTTTTTTAAGTTTTTTATCCTAAGGTTTGCCGGCAAAAGCTCCTCAGCGTATACCGACGAAAATGGTTTTAATTAGATTTGTTTTTCTAGTTTAATATTTTAATTAGACTGGGCATGTAATAAAGTAATTCCTTGAAACACAAATAAAAGTATTCAGATCCCTTGTGTTTGTGGATTTTAGGCTGCCCAAAAGCTTGTATTCATTAAACAACGCACAACCTTGACCCACCTAAAAAGTGGCACTTAATTACTCAAACTCGGAATTCGCTTTATTTGAATAGGCTTTTGAATATTCAAAGCAAACGTTGCGGGAAATAAGTCTGAAATTATTGCCGTTTTGTTGATTGAGGAAGGTATGTTAAAGGCCAAAAAATACAGCAACTGTATTATGATTAAATTTATAGACAATAAATATGCTGGGACAGTAGTTGATTATATTCACTTTTATTTGTTGCATACCTGCGTTTTCGACCGTGTAAAAATAGCATTCGTGTCCATTACAAACTTAACATGATGGAATGTAATAAAATATGGGTGAATTAATATAAATAATTAGTGAATCAACTCGATCACCACGGTCTGTCTTGTCTTCGTAGCGCTGGTAGTCTCCCGAGACTCGCTGTCATCAACGACATCATCAGAAGGACCCTTGTTACTATTAACGTGCCGGCAAATTCTCGAGCCGAATAGAATTGGACGTGATGATGGGAAAAATCTTGATGGTATGTGGTTAATGCCTTGGAAAAAAAGAAGGTCGTTGGTGTAGGATGCTACATGTGTTGATACGCTCGCACCATCTCACATTGACGCTACCTCCAAATCAGCAGGAGCGGCGGTGTCATTAGCTGAAAACGTCAAGAGGCATAAATAAAGGCCTTGCCTTAGAACACATACTTGTGCCTTTTGGCGTGGAGACATTATGACTGTGGGGTCTCGAGGCTAAAGTTTTTTTAAAAGAAACTTCATCACGCTTAGATAATGTCACCCTAAAGCCGGGTGGTACTTCGGACAGCCTATAAGTATCGCTGTCCAAAGAGATAAAACTGCCAGCCTTATGGGTGGGTACCCATCCTTTGCCTCTGATGGCGCGTTTTAATTACTTTTATTTTGATTTTTTTTAATGTTTAGTTTGTATGAAATAGTAGTTTTAGAGAAAATATGTCAAAACGTTACTACACTTAAATAAAGTTTTTAAGTTTTGTATATAGTAATAACTGTAAATATATAAAGTGTAATAAGATAAAGTTGTAAAGTGGAAGTTTATTATTATTAACATATTGTGTTTTTTTATTTATTTGGTGGTGGTTTAACAATACAATTCACCTATTTATAGATGATAAAAATGAAACTTGTGATGTTGTTACAAAAAATATTTTCTGTAAAGTATATATTAATGAAGAAAAAAACAAACTTCATTGTGATACCGACTCGTACAAACTTTATAAATCTATTTTATCCCCCTTCAAGTTTAATTCACGACAATATCATTCTAAAAGTTATTATCTACCTATCTACTATCGAGATATATAAAAATTTAAAGTGCGTGCGTAGAAAGTGCACATGTCACAAGTGAAACTTCTTTAGCAAGCTAATTTTTAAGTCTTGTTTACATTTACACAAATTTAAAACTTTAGATTTCCGAGATTTAGAGGAAGGGGAACAAAGGAAGACATGTTAGGAATTTAATGTGTAAAAAATAAAATCTCAAATGACGAATTGTAAATAAAATTCCCACGTGTTTTTTGTCAATATTAAAAATTATTAGTTAAATTTTGTTTCTGAATTTAAAATTCTGAAAAAAAAAAATATGAAATATTTTTATTTTATGAAACTTAGTGTATTTAATTGTTAAATGACGAGTGGCAAATTAAAATGACACATGTTATTTGTAAATATTAAAACTACCTAACCTTTAAACGAATTAGCTTAAGAAACGGAATTATTAAATTAGTTTTTAGTGGATTAAGTATAAGTTCAAATGCACTGTTACATTGGGACAGGTGACCTTTTAAACATGCTAGTTAATTGCGAAGCTTTTAGTTAAGTCTTTCTTCATGTAATGTGATTTTTGGATGAAAACCTAAGCACCTGTTCTTTCAATAAATAAGAAATGAGAACATAAAATTTGTCACGCAATAACGGTTAGTTCGACCCTCGTTATATAATGTTATTCGTTCGGCCCTAGGTCATAACTTCGTTATAGGGACATACATCAGTGTGCGTACCACATGGTGTGAAAAGCGCGGACACACCTTGAGTTCATAATAGTATAGAAAAAAAGGTAACTTTGTCAACCATAAAATTTAACATTTCTATTATATTATACTTTTACCCGAGTAAAAATGGGGGATTCGGGTATTTCGGGGATTCACTTGAAGGCGGTTGTTTTTCTTTGTTAATTTTTTAATTTTTAGCAATTCTAGTAATAAGTAAACTAATAAATTTGTCTGTAAATAGGTGCACTTAAAAACCGTATTACTGATATAAGATAGCACCGTTTAAATAAGACAGTGTCATGGACGGCGGCGACCCTCTTGGCGGGTGACCCTCCTTGGGAACTGCGGGTAGAAGTAATAGCGGCTGCCTATCAGTGCCGGGCAGCCGCAAGAGCCAGAGGCGAGTTGCCTAATGTCGTAGATAGACTAAGGATGAAAAAACTTTCCGACAGTACCTTGATCAGCCGGTGGAGAGAAGACCTCGAGTCCCTATTAGCAGGCATTTACACGGTAACAGCAATCCTGCCGCAACTGGATCGTTGGCTCAACAGAAAGCACGGATCATTGTCCTTTAGGTTGGTGCAGGTGCTTACCGAGCACGGGTGCTTCGGCAAATACCTTCATCAAATTGTTGGTAGGGAGGATTCGCCAGCTTGCTTTGAGTGTGGAGCGCCAATTGATTCGGCCCAGCTTGGGGACCCCAGCGCCACCTTCTATCGCCGCTAGTCGGAGACGATCTCACACTACCGACCATAGTCGCCGCCATGGTTGGTAGCGAAACGGCATGGAAGGCTTTCGCCTCGTTCTGTGAGTCTGTAATGTTACAGAAGGAGGTAAGCTCGAAGGCGAGGGAGGCAGTAGCTCATGTCCCTCTCCGCCGGAGGAGGGTTAGGATCGATAGGCGTATGGACGCCCACCTGTTCCAACATACTTGAACCTTATGTGGGAAGCATCTGTGGAGCCATCTGAGTGAAATGCGTAGGCGAACTTCTGGCCCCCACCCATTGGATGTAGTGGGTTCCGCTGGGATTTAGTGGATATTGTTTTGCGAGTCCCACACTGGCGAGTAGAGTTTTTAATTCTCTCGTAGATAGGTAATGCATAGATTAAGCTTCAAATCTTTTTAATTCAATCAATTAATTTAAAATACATACACATTTCTTTTCCTTTACAATGAAGTGAATATTTTGTGAATTTTTTCCCGGTTTTGTACTCTGTTATTCATTTATTCAATGTCTTACTTTTTCATACGTCACTCAGTTCATTTATTATCATTATATAAACTTAAAATTTACAACTAAAAAAATAGATTTAGAAAAAAGTTAATCTTATTGTAACCTCTCATAACACAATATGTAAAACACTGAATAGTTTTAATTTCTTATGAATCTATCTCTATATTTTGTTTTGTAATTTATAGTAACAGATTTATTAAGCCTCAAAAAAATAATATTCTATTAAAATGTAACAGGAAAATCACAATGAATTACAAAGGCACACAGGAAAAGCCTCCGGCCAAAGGATTTTTGTTTGTAGAGACAGAAATTACGAGAGAAAAAAGGTGATTGTCATTCTACATCTTATCGATATTATCGTATATTTAATTTAATCAGATTTCATGACTGGAACAACGCTGTTATTTCGAATATTCAGCGTTCATTTTAATGCCAATTCCTCAGAATTATTCTGTATAAGGAAATTGAATTTGCTGATTCAAAATATTGAATTGATAAAAATTACGTTTATATTGACACTTTTATTCTGACGCTCGCAGATTTCTTTGTCAAACAGTAGATTTATCTTATTCTTGTATTACAATTTTAGTACAACCTAGTTTGCTTTGAAGTCTTTAACTAATTACCACTTCACTAGTGGAATACAGTATAAGCGTGGAGGAGCGTGGTGGGTCTATGCTCTAAAAACCCTTTGTGTGTGTTAATGTGTGACGACTGTGTATGTCTGTGGGACGTTAATGGGCTGCTACTTACTTAACTGTAATCTCGCCTAATGGTAAGTGAAGAACAAACTAAAAAGGAAGTGCGCTAACTTGCTAAAAGTTAATTAACCTCTTGTGATTTCTACACAATATCAAGCCGGAACAGACGTCAGGTTGTTTTTTTATTGCTTACAGGTTAGCGCTTGATTGTGATCTCACCTGATGTCAGGTGAACACACAGTCTAAAATGAAAGCCTGGTAATTTACCTCTTTTGGTATCTACACAGCATCGTATCGGAACACAAATTTTTCATAGCACGTCTTTGCTGGTAAGGGTGGCAATTACCGTAACCGAAGCTCCAATTCTAATTCAGACTATTTAGAATATGCTGTTTCCCATATTGGTACTGCCGGTAATCGAATCTAGGTTCTCTGCTTGCAAAGTGAATCTAAGTTTATGACAGATTTCGGCCGGGCCCAATTACCATCATACAAGCAAAGACGTGCCACAAAGTAAAGCATCTACGTTCCGGTACGAAGGTGTGTAGAAACAATAAGTGGTAAATTATATAGCTTCCATATCCAACAGTATCATCACTATAATTAAGTGAGATTACAGTCATACGCTAACCTGTCTGCAACAAAAATGTCTCCTGTTACAGGTTTATTTATATATATAATAATATTTTATTTTATTACCTCATCATATCAAGAGTTTTTCCGTGCACTCGGTCGTCGAATTATTAAAAAAAATCATATAGAGATTTATAAATATAATTACAAAATAAAATAATATACAGGTGATTTTTCCATATCCAAGAAATGAAATGATCATCATTTATACTATGTATTTTTTTGATATTCTTTTTGCATACAGTATTGTTTTCATTTATATTTAATATTCTGCTTAGTGATGACGTCCCTCATTGTTTTAGGAAGTTGATTTATTAGGTAGAGTATTATGAAATGCAGCAGTTTTTTACCATACAACTTACTATATCTAGGTAGTTGGGAGTTTTTGGTCGTCAAGTCTTCAGACAGAATACGTCTTCTGTATTTTTTAAATATATATCGGAGTGCAGTAGTCTGTGGGAGTGCAGTAGTCTGCGGAACGCTGGCGCCATCTGTTTATGGCATGGGACAGAGTCATGCGTTTTGAGCCAACAGCGGACTAGTTCCCGAGTGATAGTCCGCCAGAGCGATCGACTGGATGAAACTGTCGCGTTCCTGGCTATTATTATTATTGAGTTTGTGTAAATTGATATCGGGAACATTAGGTGATGGAACATTATAATCCGAGTTAATTAATAAAGTGTTTGATTGCACCAACATTACCCACGAACGCCCACAGCATAGAAATTATGGATGCCATTAATGACGATGTCGGCGGAGAAACCTATGCTTTATGCTCTCCTTGTCTCTTATTCTCCGACATATATATTAAAATGTATTTACTTAACGAATAAAAATTTGTGCAAAATATAAAGAAAGACTGTTCATTTATAGTAGTAGAAACTATAAAAGCCACAGGAAAAAATAGATACGACCTATTGTGGAATGAATAAAGTTAAATATACCAGACGACATGACGCGTCTGCTATCAGTGAGCGTATAACAAAGCGACGTAACTTACGTATAAATAATTCATGTATCTTGACCCCGATACTGTGTAAGTTCTACGAAATTTCGACGAAGTTTTATTATGTATGAAGTAAAATAGGTAAGTTTGAAAATACCTATTTAATGTAAGGGAAACAGTTAAGTTATAAACCAAATACCCTCGGGAACTAGTTCACTTCGTTCGAGATAATTCAGTTGATAAATGTTTGATAGCTATTATTTTACTTTAGCCTTGAGGGCTGAGGGGTTAGATATAGAGCTTTGGAAGAACAGTGATAAAATTCAGAAAAGCTAATTTTCCAGGACATCCCTTTTAAATGAATCAAGATATTTAAATCAATTATATGATGACATGTTATAAAAGCCACAGGGTCATTTTTGGTATGAGGTATAAAATATAGGCATGAATATAGTTGTTTAGCATTATGCCGGTACCTTTACAAGCCTTTTTTATAACAAAATTGAATATGAAGTCTGCAAGTCAACAATGGAGGAGCGTGGTGGGTCTGCTCTAAAACTCACCATCCTATGAGTGAGGAGACCATCAGTGGAACGTTTATAGGTTGTTACTTACCGTGTGTATCTATTTGTAATAGCTATGGCAGCTCAGTGGTGATATGCTTATCTATTTGATCTGGACAGTCACGATTTGAATTCAGGTAAGGCACTCTTCTATTTGTCATTATCTAGAAATAGGTACAGGTTTCATCGTATAAAAAAAAATATTGTGCTTTTCTAAAAAAAAACATCTTGGGCAAAATATCCGGATATCCCAAGGTTTGCTCTGAAACTCATTTCCTCTTATTAATTAGCAGACTTGAATCCAAAAGTGGAGTGTTAATAAGCTGTTACTTACCTTTACTTTTTACCTTGTCGAAAGTTGATTATTCTGCATCGAAAAGAATCCTGCATAATATCCTATGAGCAGCTAAGTGACTTGGAACTCCAAACTTTCCTGCTATGAGTAAGAAGAAGTGGTCATTGCAGTGAAACGTAAACGGGCTATTAGTTTTTATATTTAGTGTATATTTACCACCGCTAATGGTTTCGCTTTTATTTTGTCGCTGGAAAATGCAATTTACGCACTAACCCCGACCGAAGATCAGTCAGTGTGGGTGTCAGCGATGGAGGATAACTCGCAATACCCACTTAACCCAGCGGAACTCTTTTCATTCATTAGCGAGGCATTTTCCTTTAGTGTCCCGGTTGAAACCGATGGAGGATTCATGGAGGAGGGAAAAGGTGCCGCGAAATATGCTCAGCCTTGTACCCCGCCTCCTACGCCGGAGAGAGGGAGCATCCACTGCATTCTCCCCCTCTCGCTAGTAAGCTTCCTACAGCGAGATTGCCGTCTCGCAAAAAACTCCACTTCCGCTCACCATCTCTCACTGGCGAGCATCAAAGGGCACCGTTGGCGTAGTGATGCCTGTACTCTCTTTGCTAGCAAAGGAATGGAACCCAAGAGGATTCCATTCCCGGAAATTGCCTTTTCTAATTTGTCTGGATGAGTTTGGACTGCTAATGTTGTGTAGAAGAGATAAGTTGCCTCTTGCCAGATTAGTACGCTTCAATCTTAGATAGTATCATCACATACCATCAGATGAGAACACAGTCAAACGCTAACCTGACAGGGACAATAAAATTATAGACATTGAGATCTGATGTATACCGATTTTATTACAAAGGCGATTTTGCAAAGATTGCTATAGACAACTAAAGTCACTCACGAGCTGATTAGTCTTAAATAACTTACTCATTCATCGCATGATCTAAAAAAGTATTAGTAATGGACTTCAAAATGAGCAAAGCGATTCGTTAATAGTCATGTAATTTCCCATTTATCCACAAAATTTACTAAAAGTGAAATAAAAACTGAGGTCCCCAAATTAGCATGAAGTTGGGAACTACGCAGGTGCAACTATGGTGAACAGCAAAGTGTATATAAATTCAACATAAGTATCGTACACCCAAAAAAACCCGATGAATAGAGTTGTGTAAATAATAATACCATATATTATAACCAAAAAACTTTTATTTAAAAATAAAACAAAATTATTTATTTTAATCACAATATTACAATACATCTATTAAAAGTAACAACTACCCAAAATAATATTGTGCTATCGCAAATCACATTATAATAGAATTGTGATTACACACTAGAATAGACATTGCACATATATCTTTAATTCCAATTGATAGATAATGGATCAAATTAGAACTTTTTATACATACAAAAAATATAATAACAATAACTTTAGAGTAGGCAAGGAATAAAAAACTTGTATAAAGCATTATTAAATTACCGAAGTTCATGACATTTTCAATATACGATCAAATCTTGATTAGGAAATAATGAAGAGCAGGATGGAAGTTGTATTTCATTAACATATTTTCTTCATATTATTAAATCCAATATTCATTTTAATCTATAGTAGTGTCCCGGGTTTTTCAAAAGTAATAGAACATGTTGTATTTAGAGAGTTATCCTTGAAACATATATTTATGCCACTATGAACATTTTTGTAGATAAAAGAGAAACTATCTTACCATATATTGTTTTGTTATATTTCTAACAGATTCAGCAGCTTTTCCGTTTCAAGGTCTCAGGCGGCTTGATATTTTTTGAAACTTCCGACAAATATCGTTATATTTCAAACAATTTATATAAAACCTTAGACTTCTTCAAAAATCACTTATCTATTACCGATAATCACATGAAAATCTGTACAGTAATTTTTGAGTTTATCGCTAACAGACAAACAAAGGCATTTGTTTATAATCTGTAAGAGTATAGCTACATAAAAAGAAAATCAATATAATTTACAGGTGTTGAATTCTTTGTTCGAGACGTTCGAGTATTTAATCTTCTGTATGATAAAAAATGTGGAAAATGTTGACAATTTTTAAGTGATAACCTCTTTAGTCGAGCTTAACACTTTAGTTTGTGGGTATTGAATAAGACTTAGACGTCACGCTCGAGTACGTAACACTCATTCAAATATAACAGGTTCTTGGCGACTAAGAAAGCCAGAGAGTTATAGTCAACTGGTCATTGCTATAATTTAATTCATTTTATAATTTAACATCTATTTACACTTACAAATATATATATTGCAAAACTTATGACTTTAAAAATATGGAAGAAAAGAAAAATATGTATTTCAAATTGGAATATGAGTCAAATATAGTACAAGCATCGGTCAAAGTATTAAAATTTTATAAATTTTATATTCAACTAGCAGACCAGACAGACTTCGTTCTGTCAAAAAGATTTGGAATGTGGCAGATCAGTTCTACGAATGATTTTCGAAATGAAATTACAGCAGTACTATACATCTATACCTCTTACATTTTGTGACTTTTGGCCGGGCTGTGACGATTAAATTGAATTTGAACTTTGTGTAGCGGTAATAAAGTGCAAATTGACTCTTTGACATTAGGAATACACCTACATTGCTTAGACAACAGTAAGTACTTGTAATTTAATATGAACTTTATGGAACAGCAAGGTCAAATTGACTCTACATTTGAGTTAGAAAACGTTTGTATGGGAAACAGAAAAGGGCTGTTTTTCGGGTTCTCCCCTGCAATTGTTCGAACTTTTGTCGCCGTAAAAATCATCCTTGGACTTTAACGAACATAAAAAAAATGTATTATCAAAATTGACCCAAGGCGTTGTTGAGTTATGCGCTTACCAACATATTTCGCGATTCATTTTTATATTATATTCAATGAGCGTAATGAAGGTAACATCATATCTTTATAATAAGAAACTATGTGACAATGTCTTTTCTAGTGCATAAGAGTAAATATTGTATCCAAGAATGTTTCTCGGTTGCCTTTCTTGAAAACATGCAACAGAAATTAAATTTACTTAAACGATCACTTTTATTAACATTCAAATAATTATCTTTATGTTTTCAATCATATCACAGTAATTAATTTAAGTCCCCAATTATGAAGAAATATGTATTTGATATTCGATATTTAATATACAACAAGTAAATACATTCCAATGAACGTATTAAGTCCATTTACAAGAAAAGCTGTCTCATAACAAGTCCAAATGTTTTTTACTCATTGGTAGTTGAACATATATAACATTTTATAATATATTTTTGCAAAAAAAAAAAAATTTCTTACATGCAATATGGATAGGAAAATTTCTTTATTGGGTTAAGTTACAAATTTCATAAATATTAGTAGCAAACCCAAATACATACTTATGTCTTAAGAAGAAAAAAAAAATACAATATTAAAAAGATTAATTTTAATTTCAATTTACAATTAAATACGTCAAAATTAAATTTTCCCCAATTACATATACGCACTTGTAACAGAGTTTTTATTTCATCATAATACATTTATAGTGTCTTGTTAAAATAAATTAAATTCAAATGAAATAATTGCATTTACAGACTTCAAGTGGCAAGCTATACGTAATTAAATAAAGAAGTTAAATTTTGAAAATGTCAGGATATCGTAATAAAAAAGAAGCAAAAATGAAATATAGCGAGTTAATTATGTGCTTGTCAAAGTTTTGTATTTGAGGATATATAAAAGTAATACACAAATTTAGTTACTCATATCAAGGAAAAAATGGGCTAGGCTAAAAAACTGACGTTAATTATATTAACATTTAATTATTTATAACCATCACGAAATGTTCAATTGAAAACACAATAACTACTGAAAATGGCAGTAGTTTTAAATTCTAATTTATTCAACAGGAATATATTTACATCCAAATATGAGTTACATTTCGCTATCTATACAAGTTTGTTACAATAGTGTTATAGAAAAACTTTAAAAGCCAACTATTTACAAAACGACTATAATTTTGAATATGGCTGACACGTTATACAAACACGGTTCCCAAATACCGATTTATGGGAATGTATTTTGGCAGCTACAATGACTGTGGACCATAAAATAGTTGGGAATTATAAAATATTAGTTTTGGTCAATGATCAAACCAGAAACAGCGTTCCATGACAAGAGATAATAGCAACATGTTCCCCTATTTATGGAATGTATAACACGATTCAAAATAAAATCTTTAAAGATTAAATTGATAGTGTAGACCAGGGGCCGGCAAACTGTTCTTATAGTAGGGCCACACACATTGCTAGTGCTTGCTGCAGTGTAGCTTCAGCGAATTTCGTCAGAGAACCCGGAGCTATCTTACATGTGCAGCGGCAGATAACCGAGGGGGTTTTAGTCGGTAAAATCCCACATAACTCGATAGCCCGACCCCAGTTGTCCGGTATCTTATCTTTAGATTTCCTCCGTAATAAAAAAACACATTGTTGAGGATATTCATGCGGGCCACAAATGTTACGAGGATATTAATTCAGGCCACAAATATTTTAAGGATTTTGGTGCGGGCCACATATGTTTTGAGATTATTGACGCAGGCCACTAATGTTTTAAGAGTTTCGGTGCGGGCCACAAATAATATAAGTATATTAGTGCGGGCCATAAATGTTATGAGGATATTGTATCAGGCCACAAATGTTATTAATATATATATATTTACACACTTCTGAAATTTCTGCATTTTCAACCATTTTTATTATTTGAGTGGCTCTTACTTTCGCATCCCAGTGGCTTATGGACCGCTGGTTGCGGACTCCTAGTACAGATCATAAATAGACGAAAAGAGAAAACACCGCATGAATATTATTGCGTTTATATGTAGAAGAACGTTTGAATGAATATAATTACTTAACAACGTTTTTTTTTCAATAATTAATTGTGCGATAAATAATAAGATATACTTTTGAACAAATAATTTTTTTTTTAACTTGAGTAATCATAAAATGTAGAAGCAAACATATTAAATTCTTAAACTAAAGCAGGTATTATTTTAAAACGATTATTTCATAATTTAAATAAGATATTCTTATTATATACAAATAATAATTAACAAAATGGCAAGAAAGTATCTGCTTATTATTGTACTAAGAAAAAGGGGCTGGAGCTTAGACCCACCACGCTGATCTAATGTAGAAACAACTGTTCCTAAATTCCTCGGATATGTAGGATTCCTTATGTCCTTTTCGGTAAAAAAAAATAAATGATTAATTTTAAATGACCAATTCCTTGGAATACATTTTAAAATAATAACATAAAAAAGTATTCATTAAAACGAATATGAATGAAGCATACATGGTTTTTAACTTTATTCTATTTGATCATTTAATTTATGTGAAAACTACATCCAACAAATAATTTAATAAATCAATTAGTCATGATTAAGCTACAGCGAACAATGTACTAGCTTGTGTTTCAAATTCAAAATCTCTGATGAAGTTTTAGATACGTTAATATAGACAACATTTTCATTTAATTGTAAATGCAAACAAATATATTTACAAAAACTTACGCTAAGAGTATAGAAACTCGCTGCTTAAGTAATATCATTCGTCTTAAACCATACATCACAAATTTTCATAAATTAACTCGTCGTACGTAAGAGATATGAAATAATGTGAATTATATTCCCCTAGAGTTAAAATAAAATTTATATAAAACACATAAAGCTTGTAAATTTATTCCGTAATGCGTAAGTGTAATTTACATAACTTTGTCTTCTAAAACTCCTTGGAGATAAAATTACGAGTAACTTCCATCCCTTGTTTTAAGCCTTAAGTTTAAAACAAACTTTTAGGGTCTAAGTTAATACGGGTTACTTGGAATTAATCTAGTTTATGTATTATTCTGATTTATGATACACGTTGGGAACCGTTGTCATAGAGATTTTTTTTATATTGTCGTTATGCTCCACTGGGATTTGTTTTAGAAACTGTATTACCTACGTATAAATTATTTACAGTCTTCACAATTTTACTTAAGTTTAACCTTCAAATACTGTCATTAGAATTCAAAAATACATTTCCCATTAACTTCAAATTTCACGTATGCAGTCAACAATGAAACATGCTGTACTTGTGAGCTTTTTGATATCAATATATGACATGATTCTTAGGAAATGAAACGTAGTAAGTGAATAGTCATCGTGTTTTACCATTAGACCAACAAACATCAAGTAAAAGACATTAAATAAATAATTATTATATATAAGACGATCGTTATCGCAGTTTGTCCATAAATAAATTGTGACAATTGCGAGTTTTTAACTTTTGAAACGGTACTATTATAATAGCGATATTTTCATTAAAAGAGTGAACCTTACGAATTTAACAAATGCAAAATTGTTTATGACTATTCATGGCTAATTTATCAGTGTGTGAATTTACCACCAATAACTTTCCTTTGTCATTATATTATTGACCAGTTTATATTTGGAGATTTATCATGTCCCTACATATCACTGCTTTGGATGATTAGTCTATATTCTCATATGTTAAATCTTATATTTGAATCAGAAAAAATGATGCCATGTCATCGCAAAATGCCACTAGGTCATTAGTTGATTCAAACACTTATTATTTTCAAATGACTCTCGTATAAAATTAGTTTTTTTTTTAATTGTGCCACTTATATTCCAAAAAAACCTGAGTATATTTGTGTTAATTGACGCTGTGGCACCATAAATGTCACTGGCATGTTATTGTCAATGGTTTTATTTAAAAAAAAAATTTTAAATTTGAAACAGCTCTCCTGCAATCATCAGTTATCTATGTACATATAACATATGTACATAGATAACTGATGATTACGCCTTTTAGAGCTTCGATAGATGTAATTGTACGAAGCGTATACACATTAGCACTTTAATGAAAATTCATCATATTGAAAACAACATGTTCATTTTATTATTTATTTTTAATTAAAATATGGGACTCAATAATCTTAAGCGATTATTAAACTGGCGTCATAAGAAAAAAATTGAGGTCTTTTATATAATCAATATACTGAAACGAATTTTATTGCATGTTATAAAATCAATGCCATCTAAGTTATTGATATACATTACTCATATAAAAAAGTCTTTTAGCATCGTATCGATATTTATGATATCCATGTCAGCACTTAAAGGTTAATAAAATATGAATTCAAGGTCTATAAATTATGTCTAGTTTCGTTTTGCTCTTCGATGTCTTTCAGGAAATGTATTTTGTCGGATACACGGTATCTGCCGAAGAAAACACGAATGTTACATCATAAGGAATGAATGTATTATGTAAATGTCTGAATTTAAATATTCCTTTGAGAATCAGAGGGCCGTGTCACATGTTTAACCTTTCGTGAACCAGGTGCGTTGTCGGAAATGCAAAAACAACAAAGTCATTTAAAAACCTATGTTGGATCAGTTTTGTATATTTGAAGAAATTAATTTCTAAGCTATACTTTTAATATTTCTTATATGTATTTGTATTTGCCAATAATGGCGAGACGCGTAGAATATTTTTCAGATCCTCTGCAGGCACCATATTACTGTGGTTTTCGGTGAAGAAAAACATTATGAGGAAACCTGCATATCTCAGGAGTAATTCTGGGGCTTTTCAACCAGAAATGGGTCAGCCACTTAGCTTTTTTGTAATTTACCATGTCTACCTCATTGGTTTAGTGGTTAGATTGTTCAGCTACAGTTCGTAAAGTTCTGGGTTTTCAGTTAATAAATTCTTATAATATGCTGCAACTGTAATATGAAGAATCAGTCGTATTAATATTTCTATAGTTTTATATGCAATAAAGGATGTAATATATATATATATATAGAAAAGTTTGCGGTATTAACGTTTAAACAGTAAATTTCGAATCGATATTTGTTTTGTGATTATCATTCTCAAATTGATTTGCGTCTTAGATATTACGAACGGAATATTTGTATAAGTTAGTATTGTCGACTGTATTAAGTTTAATTCCTGATGAGTTAAACTATTCCTTACTTTGAACGTTTTTTTCTTCTCACTGTGTTGACTGGCGTTGCCTCAATGCATAGCACGATCAGTCTCGTGCTACATGGATACCTGTGTAATAAAAAGTCCAAATCAACTAAAAGCTGTTGTTGCAAGAAGTAAATGTGTAGTGTAAAACAAAATTGACCAACCAATGAATACACCGATACTTATATCAAATTACTAGCTGCAGTTTATTGCAGCTAAATATGTTAGTTAATTTTAGACCTGATTGTAACATCGGATTTACGGATTTTATTTGAAATTACCGTAATTTATTTAATGAATGATGAATAAATTATCAATAAAATTCATTAGATATATATCAAAAATTAGTAATCACGACGTCTTAGATAAAATTTAATGTGTGAAAGTTGGATCCTGTTCAAAATAGGTCCATTATTTTCCTTTGTCTTTTAAGATATTCAGTTAAAATAACTTCGTATTTTGCCTGAAAGTTTGGAAGATTCGTTTCTACGAATAGCTTACAATAACTAATACGTCTAACTATAGTATCGCTAATGAAATACCTTAATAATGTCTTGACAACCAGCTAATTTAAATGATTGCTTATTTTCACTTTCATTAAGTTAAAAAAACACTCTTCCCACTTTGATGGCTCCAATGTCGACATTTAATAAGCGTAAGTGGATATCTTATTTTATAGTAAAATGAAAATACGAAACGTGGCCGTCTGTAATAAATGTTAATATCCATGGAAACGAGATATTTAATTTTATTAAGTGAATATAAATTCGTTTCCTTAAATCAACTTTACGTTATATTAAATAAAATTGTTATATAAGAATGAGCTTTTGAAAGAAAATATTGGTTCAGTGAGAAAAAATATAGCAAAATATCAGATGACCCAAATACAGTACGGGTCGCAGAGGCGTTGCTGGATATATTTCTGTTATATAAGTCAAGTTAATAAAGCCTTATGGCTGATCGCTGGTTTTGTTGAAGTGCATTTCAAAGATGAAAACGACTGTTTCCAATAGATATTGGGGTTATAGCCTGGTCGAAACTTTGACACGGCGACTTCGAGTTATTAAACTAGCACGTGGATATTTTTATATTGATACTAAGTGGTCCAGCAAACGTTGCTTTGCCACATAATAACGTTCGTGATAGAAGGGTGAAAATTTAGGGTAGTATGTGTTTTTTAATTTCACACCATAAAAAATAACAATAAAAATATTGTTTAAATATACAAATAAAATTTTATCACAATCGTTTAAGCCTTTTGGAAGAGTTTAACACTAAAACTGTAACACAAGGATTTTATATATTAGATGAAAACCTGATATTATTTTTGATGAGATAATTACTTTTGGGGCATAAGGGAAACCTTTAAATTAATAAGTAACTGACGCTAAGATAGAAATGCACAGAATCACTTAAACATACGAAGAAGTAAACGTTATATGTTTATAGCATCATATCGAAATGCAAATTTGGCTTGGCCGCATAT
This sequence comes from Elymnias hypermnestra, assembly GCA_015832385.1. Taxonomy (NCBI): domain Eukaryota; kingdom Metazoa; phylum Arthropoda; class Insecta; order Lepidoptera; family Nymphalidae; genus Elymnias; species Elymnias hypermnestra. The sequence goes on from JACTOM010000031.1 coordinate 2,281,633, forward strand.
CTTAGCTGTAACACTAGATAAGTAAAATAACTATTCTTTTTAATTCACCTTTTCAGGCATTGAACCCGGGACTTATACCTACGACGTATTCCAACATTATTAAATCATCAAGGATCATCATCGCGATTTTATTCAGTATAATAAAGTCCTGGAAGTCCTCTTGCTCGGTGTTACGTCTGCTGGTAAAGTGGTAACTAACCACGGCCGAAGCCTCCCACCAGTTCAGATTCAGAGAAATTATAAATTGCAATTTTCTCACTTTGCCCTATCGGGGATCGAACCCGGACCGTAAAGCGAGTACTTTTTTTTACATCACTGCGCCAGTGAGGCCGTCAAATTATTATCTTATTTAAGAAAGAAGACAAAAAGTTATACATACACATTTATGACAAAATAATATATCAAATTTCAGTGATCAACAAAATTGTAAAGTATATGCAACGTTGGCGTACAGTATTTATGTATATGTATAAGTAAGTAAGTAGCAGCCCATTAACGTCCCACTGCAGGGCATAGGCCTCCTGACTCCGAGGAGCGAGGGTTTTTAGAGCATAGACCCACCACAGGCTGCTCCACTGCGGATTGACAGGCATAGTACACAAATCCACTCCCTATTCCTTCACTCTTATAGTCCGATGCGACGGGAATCCGACACGACCGGAGAGAGATCAAGCGCAGGACCGACGGCTTATGGTACTCTCCAAGGCACAGTCATGGATCACACCACAAACTTCCCAACTTCGGGCAAATATTGAAAAATCTTAATAGAAAATTCAATATTGATTTTGAAATTGGACGACCCAGGACTCGTACCCAGGACCTCATGTCTGTAGTCGAACATGCTACCCACTAGACCAATGAGGCAGTTAATAGTCTATATAATACACATTAAAAATAAGAAAAAACCACAGATAAAGCATAATATGCTTTATAGTAAGTATTCGCTTTGCTTGCAGAGGGCCTGGATTCCATCCCCGGTACGTTGAATGTAGGAAATTGTATATGGTTTGTCATCGCTTGCGCTGCGAAATCTATTGATGATAGAACAAAGTAATGTAGTATAAAATTAAAGAAGGTATTAATATCAACTATCTAGGCCAGAACCGACGGCTTAACATGTTCTCCAAGGCACGGGGCGGATCACACCGCCAACTTCCCAACTTCGGGCAAAGATTGAGAAAAATGTTAAATAGAAAACTTAATATTGATTTTCGAATTGGCCCCACCCGGGACTCGAGCCCAGGACCTCATGTTTGTAGTCGAACATGCTAACCACTAGACCGATGAGGCAGTTATGATATGTGTATGTTTGTATATAAAATATTAAAAATACATTTTAAAATAAAATAAAAATATTTCGAAAATACAAGGTTTATTCATATTTGAAATACATTATTTTATCCTATTGTCTTTATGTGGACTCCTAATAACATTATCTGCATAACTTTGAAAAACCCTTCTGACTGTATAAAATAAATGATATAAAAATAAAAGGGATTTGACCGGGAAATTTCGTAAGCTCCGGCTATTGAAGATGTAAACAGAATTCGCCTTATAAGCAGACCTTCAGCTTGGATTCACGGTAAAATCAATTTGGGAATTGATTTTTTTTTAAATTGCCTCTTCATTTAACATTTTATTGGTTTACCCCTACAGTAGCTAATTGAGGCATTTGCGTTATAAATACAAATTTATGTGTTCCATTAATTACGTAACAAAATGTGGTGTCCACGTTGATTAAAGTTTCTACAATGTAACGGAATCTTAATATAGAAAATAAACAATAAAAGCTTTAATAAAAAACCCTATATTTCCTTCCTCATATTTCTACAGGATAAGCAATTATATCGTTGGAACAACAAGTATTGTATAAATTTAAAGGCATGTATCTATTGCCTTATTGGTCTAGTGGTTAGCATGTTCGACAATAGACATGAGGTCCTGGGTTCGAGTCCCGGCTCGGGCCAATTCAAAAATCGATATTGAGTTTTCTATTATTATTTTTTCTATATTTGCCCGAGGTTGGGAAGTTGGCGGTGTGTCCTACCCCCGTGCCTCGGAGAGCTCGTGAAGCCAACGGTCCTGCGCCTGATCTACCTTCGGTCGTGTCGTATTTCCATCACGTCGGACAGTGAGATTGAAGGAATAGAGAGGGCACTTGTGTACTATGCCTGCTAATCCACAGTGGAGCAGCTTTGTGGGTCTATACTCTAAAAACCCTCCCTCATATGAGCGAGGAGGCCTGTGCCCAGCAATGGGACATTAATGGGTTACTACTTACTTATGTATAAATTTCTTTTATATGGCAAATTTTGAGATACATATTCTTTTTATAACTCACTGATGTCCTTTATACTATTAAGCGATACTCGAGCGATTCAAAAACTTAATCCTTTTTCAAAGGAATTTTCTGTCCTTTAATTGGTTGTGTCTCTTGTCCATACCCTCAATGTAGCACAGTAATAATTTGTAGTATAAATACTATAATAGTAAATTAATATTGAATTTCTATTTCTCCATTTAAAGACTTACCCACCGTCGCTTCGAAATCTATGTTTTTATACTGTACTTTCTATAATAATACCATAATAGTTGTTTTGTCATTTTATCATTAACTGCATAGCCATTATTCCCTAAGACAATGGAATAATAGATGAAAAGCACAAGTACCTAAGAAAATCTTAATAAAATTGCGTTAAAATACTCACGTTTCTTGATCTAAAAGCTTATTAGAGCGTAGAGATGATGCGAGACCAAATTTAGTAGGGTTTCCACTATGCCATGCGTCACAATACGCGTCCATTGCCGGTTCACCATTAGTACTTGCTCCATGCCATACCGCTTTTGTAGGCCTAAAAAAGTCAAAATAAAAATAAAAATACTCCTTATTATTATAACGACAACAAGCTTTCTATCATCCAATCAGCCTGCTAATAACGGATCCATAGTCGTTTGGGAAAGCTCGAATATATCGACAAGAAACTCTTCAGTTACTCTTTCAAAAATAATTTTGATATTTTACCTATAAATTATGTTACCAATGGTCTCTCTTTATTGTAATTCATTAGATACTCTTTGATTTTGGACTTAAACTTTGGAACTTTAAGAGGAAAGTAGCCAGTCCTTTTTAACACGGACTATTACATAAACTTGCTAAGATTGCTGTCTATTGATTTCTATCGATATTAAAGCACAGTAAATGAGAATATCTATGTCTTTAGATATGATTAAAAAAATTGTATTGTTAAAAACGTACATCTGAACTCATGCCCAGAAATTAGATCAGTCGAATTAAGGTTGTTAGTGATCCAATCTCTAAATATCTTTCAAAATTTTATTAAATGTAATAATGTCAATTTAATTTTAACCTATAGTAAACACGTCACGGGTAATATGATACCCAATACTGTAAATTAAATGGTGCCTTAGTAATTTGAGGTAAAGTGAACACTCAATTAGGAACGATATGTGACTGTTGTAAGACGTTTATCTGTTACGGTTATTGCTACTTCGATGCTTATCTTATTCCAAAATGTACTTGACATCAATGAGCTATGGCTCTATTTCATTTACATAAATTGTATACAATTTGTTACCCTTCCATTTTTATCCTAAGGATATCTACATATATGAAATTGGAATCGAATTAAAGCATTTTGTCATTTAAATTTAGTAATATTTTGGGTCCAAAAATTAAGTTTTAAAATTTATGTATTTATTTGATAATTTTACAAATTGTTAATAAATAAAAATACTTTAAAAACAGTAGCTAAAGATATAAATTGACAAAACTTCTCGCATTCTTAATATATAGTCTTCCTTCCTTATTAAAATTTTCCTTCAAAGTGGGTGGTATAATTAGGTATTGTTGAACATTCATTTTAAATTACTTTACGGAATTTCTGATTTCGCTCCGAAAGGATAGGTTTTATTATAGCTCACTAATAATTAATTATCTCAAAAATAATACACCTTAAGCTTAGCACAATATGAACTATTAGGACTATTTATTTAACACAATAGGTCTTAAACAGTGGTTCGTATATATGAAAAAATGCCGTATTCGGAGGTGTCGTCACGTAATTCCCGATTCTGTGGGAATATGGCCAAACCAAATCGAATTATCAATTTTCTTGAATCAACCTAAACATTCGCACACAATTTGAATGAGAAGCAGCTTGAATTGTCAAACTAAACTACTCTTGTTTCTACCAGAACACAAAAAAAAATGTTTTCAAATTCCCTCGAGCCAATGAAAAGTTCAATCACATACACATGTACAAAATGATTACATGAAGATTTTTTACACATCACATTAGAAAACCGATTCACTAATTTTAAGAACTAGCTGTTTCCCGCGGTGTCACCTGCCCAATTCTCTTATAAAAATATGGGGAAACTCGCACTTTGTGACCGACTACACTGCGAAAGACACTTACTATACTTCAAATCAATCAGACATGCAGTTTTAAAGATCTTCAGATAAGCAAGTAGCGGTCCAAAACTATCTTTTTAATATTACCTCTCCAATGAAACTGGTTTTTGGTACACTGGATGCATAATTTCGAAGCATGTAAGACACTTTTAGACACATGTATAGATACAATATATAGGCATACCATCCTGGATCCATCATCACGTTTTTTCCATTGAAACTGTATATTTTTGGAGCATGTGCAAATAGAGCTCCAGATCCGTCGAACATTTCTCCCCAGGAGTTAAAGAGGACATCCCCTCGTATGTTTACTACGGGGATTTCCCGATCCACCCAGCTCACTATTGTGTCAATGTTTTGCACCCTATGTAAAAAAAGTGTTAAACTTCTATAGCTTATATTATATAAAATTCTATAATACACTTTTATAATTCATCTTATGTATAAGTATGTTGCCGTATTTTATTTTAAATAAATAGTGATCGAGTATATACTCAAGTTTACTTCAAAAACTAAAATGAATTTTAAATTATATCATCACTTAGTATCAGGTGAGATTAGAGTCAAGCACAAGTAATATAAAAACTAAAGTCAAACTCTTCCACGAACTTATTAAACTCATTATATAAAAAGAACTTTTAACGTGAGCTTTCATTAAGCGGCGTCAACTTCTCGCTTAAACATTTAAATTAATACTTGAAAAAATTGTATTAATGAATCAAGTGTAGAAAATTGTATTTACACTTAAAAGTAGGAAGGAATAAGTATTGTATTTTAAAAAAAGGTAAGTAATAGCTCATTAGCGTCCCACTGCTGCGCACAAGCCTTCTTACTCATAGAAGAGAGGGTTAGAGTATAGAACCACAACGTTGCTACACTGCGAGTTGGCAGGTAGTACACAAGTGTACTCCCTATTCCTTCACTCTCACAGTCTAATGTGACGGGAATCCGACATAACTATAGTTATGTTATTCATAATTTTTGATTTAGAATGTGAAAAGTAGTAAGAATTGAAAAAATCCATACCTCTTATTGTGGACAACGTTGAAGAAAAAAAGTCAAACATTCACAAAAATAACAGAAATCATATGACGTAAAGAAATATTAACGTTCAAAGTACCTTGATGATATAAATGCACGGAAATTTCCTTCAAAGCCAGTTCTTTCCGCCTGTCTGTGGCAATCGTAATTTGCGCTGTTTGCTCCGTGCATATCTCCTGTATGGGGCTCGTTCAACGCTGCTAGACGAAGCTAATCGACAATATTTTAATATTATAAAACTTATAATATAGTTTACAAGGTTAAAGTAAAATTAAAAGAAAAATTAAAAATATAATTACTATATGAAGTGAACACAAAAAATTAATACACATATATAAGTCGAAATCAAATAGTTTCCGGAACACAGGTGCCATCTATTGGCGCTGGACAGAGTCAATGGGTCACTGGCCGGAGGCGTTCTCAACAGGTTTCGAGTGACGGTCCACCAGAGCGGTCGACTATTGAAACTGTCGCGCGTTCCTATTATTGTTAATGTGTTTGTGTAGTTTGATATCAGGAACATTAAGTGATTGCAAATTATAGTTAATAAAGTGTTTGATTGCACCAACATTACCCACTGACGCCCACACTTTGGTGGTTGAACTATGGACCCTATTAATGACGATGTCGGCGGGAACCTTGTGCTTTTTCTCCGACATATATTTAATGTCAGATCATTTAAATTTATGAAGCATTCAAAATTCAACTAGCTGTTCCCGGTTGTGGTTCCAACATAGTTTCTCATCCCATGGAAATATGGGAAAATTAGTTATATATCAAATCGAAATAAACTAAACTAATCTTGAATCATAACACTAACATATATTCTAAATCATTCCAGAGGTTTCGAAGGAATTCAGTCATACATATACATACAAAAGTATTTATTTAAAGTCAAGGGTTTTGAAGTCCTAAAAACATATTCATTATATAGACTAAAATATAAAGAAATTGAAATATACAAAAATAAATTACCAATAAATAAAAATTGGAAGAGATAAATGCTTAAAATATAATTGATGTACATATTTCATATCAGGGCATTCAAATTTTACTAGTCTATTCTTTTCTGTTAATTGAGTTTTCATATATGTATCAGACAACTCCATTAACGAAATATATTCCAAATGTGGATTGTAAAAGGAACCTTTTAAATAAATATACTTTTGATAAGGTATTTTGTTTCACATATGAGTAATAAATTTTTTTTTTTTTTTTATCATACTGCGTAAAATAATATTTTAAAAAATTAATTCAATTCTTACACCACCTAGCACCAAATTCATCAATTATTTCCATAGAGTGAAACCTTCAAACATTTACGCGAGCTTTTAAATATAATTAATACTTTATAAAGCTGTATTAACATCAGGTGTTACCCAATACAAGTCATCAAAACAGTCAGTAGGAATTGGTAAATTACTTATTACATCAATGTTATTTTTATACTCTACTTACAACTGGTCCACTATTAGCAGAGTTTTTATGATGTACCAAACTTGACGTTTCTAGAAGATTCTGCAAAGGGTTTAGAGTCGGCCCATTCCCAACTGGAGTTTGAATCTTCAATAGTGAGCCCATCTGTTTAAGAATATATTAATCTTAATTATACATTTATAACAATTTCGTTTATGTATCTTACAAATTAGATACAATATTTGACAACAAAAAAATGCGTAATCTTGTGTAACGATTTGTAATTACTGTTATTTCTGATATTTGAGACAGCCCCGTCAATACAAATATCTATTTTAACAAAGTTAGGACAGTAAAAAAAATATCTGCTAGCTTACTCTATAAATTCATTTCAAAACCCGACTTCTCAAGCGAGAAAACGGCACTCTTGAAAATTATTTCATCGTAATGAAATGGGATCGAAAACAAAACAATGGATTGATTATCCTTAGATGTACACTAATTCTACAATTACAAAGTTTCATATCATATGCAATAAAAAATTAAGTAAATAACTAGCAGCCTAGTAACGTCACACTGCTGGGCACAGGCCTCCTCAGTAAAAGGAAAGGAGAATCTATAATTCATTACTTCTATGAATTTACAACAATTTTTATTAATTTAGTAACGTTGCCATATTCTGTTCATCCATCGGGTGCGCTATATTCAAACCATTAGGCGATGATTATGTTTTCAAAAGTAATAAATGTTAAAATTAGATCGCACATTTTTCTGAATGGATTTCAAGAGTCAGCAGTTAGACTGTATTTCTTTTAACCTATCACAGCTTTGTCACGTTATATTGTCGTATTTCCTCGTCTGTCATACAGTCCAAATATAACAATAATTGAAAGTGAATTGTATGTTGTTACACAATAATATGCATTTACTTTTTTGGTTTGTAGTGCATTTTTTGTTAAAACAAAAATTTCAGGGTATTATACTGTATACTGGACAGTGGTGTCTCCCTTGGCGTGCAATCCTCCGTCGGAGCTTCGAGCTGAAGTTTTCGCGGTCATCTATAGGTACAAGGGCCACAAGGCTACAAGGGCACGTGATGTGCAGCTTGACGCTGTTGAAGACCGGAGGATCAGGGTCGAGCCGACCGCGCTCTGATCCGCCGATGGAAAGAAGTCCCCAGTTGCATGCGTAGCCACTGTGGAGGCGATCTGCCCTCACCTCGAACATTGGCTTTCCAGGGAGCATGGGTCGCTCACTTACAGATTGGTGCAGGTTTTGACCGGACACGGATGTTTCGAAAATATCCTGCAGTGGTCGCAAAGACTCACCGGCCTGCCATGAGTGTGGTACTACTATCGACTCAGCGCACCATACTTCAGCAGATTGTGCAGCCGGGGAACCTCAGCGTCAGCTCTTTGTTGCGCTGATCAGCGCGAACACCACACATGGAGAGCGTTGTAGGCACGATGCTTTCGTGTGAGAGATGTTGGATGGGAGTGGCCCTCTTTTGTAAAAGGGTTATCTAACTGAAGGAGGCCCATGGACGAGAGAGAGAAATTGCAGTGGATGCTACCTCACATCTCCGGAGGAGGTGGGTTACAAGGCAGCGTGTGGTTGCGTATGTCCTCCCGCCTCCGTAACATCACAGTCACATTCATCGGGGACATCAGGAATAAATTCGAAAACTGAACCTTTGGTGCTTTATTCGTGGAAGAATTTCGCTGTGTTATAGTAGGTACTGCGAGGCCTTCTTGCTCGCCGAGTTCCACACTCCTGACCTATCGGTCAAGGTTTATGCATAAAAGTATTTCCCAGCGAAAAAAGGCGGTTCACCCTATTTTTAAAAATGATTGCTTATCCAATACCCACTACTATTAGGCCACATTCTTTTTTCGCAGTTTGAAATTTCCAATCGTTAATAAAATACCGTTTCATTTTACAACCTCAAGTTCAAATAAGTGTTTTAAAACTTGATGACTACATGACTGACGTTATTATAGTTGTTTTAAATATTTAATTCGTTCATTTAAAAAGTTTATTTCTATGTATTTGCTTTAAGAAGGCTGCGTTAGATTTTTACATTACTTATTTAATATAACAATAAAGCGAAGTGATTTAATGTCAAAATTAAAATGTCTTTGAAAATATCAACTCATCTCGGCTCTAAAGGAAAAATCTTTGAGATAAGCAATATTTTCCCGACAAGCTAAAGTCGCGTCATTGCTATCACATTTTCGTTGATACGTATCCTCGGAGGCGAAAGCGGAATTTTAAATTTAAGATTTTCTTTTCACAGCTACGCGATCCTCGAGATGAATTTTCTGAAACCGAAAGCCGTGTAATAGAGGGAAAAAACAACCGGAGGAAAAATGGCAAAGTAAACGCTGTTTTAATTATGAAAATCAAATTGTTTTCGACGCCGTATTTAATTTAGTACTGACGTTGTTATGAACCGGTATTTCAATTATCCGACCACAGCCGAGTATTAATTACATATTAAAACCGCTTAACCACTACGTAGCTTTAGTGGAGGTTGTTACTTATACGTTAATACACAAGCGTAGTAGCACAAAAGCGTGCTATTCTGAAACATGTCGTCAACTAGTAACACACAGTAATATTATTTCGTATAATTATATATGAAGGAGAATATCTCGATGCGATGATATTTACCTGCTCGAAGCCTTCAAAATTAAAATGAAAAGTTGTTTAAAATATGGATTTTGGAAGTGAAACTTTTTTATGCGCAGAAGATGTGCAGCGTTTTTTATGCTGATTTGTTTGAAGGTTAGGTAGTTTTAATATTTACAAATAACATCTGGCATTTAAATTTGCCACTCGTCATTTAATAATTTAATATACTAGTTTTCATAAAATAAAAATATTTCATAAATTTTCTCTTCTATATTTTAAATACAAAAACAAAATTTAATTTCTAACATTGAGAAACAACACGTGACATTTTTTATTTCGTCATTTGAGATTTCTGTAAATTAATTTTCGACACTTTTGATATTTTAATTACGACTCACTAAATTCCTAACATATCTTTCCTTTTCCCTCCCTCTAAGTCTCGGAAATCTAAAGTTTTAGATTTTTATAAATATAAACAAGGCTTAAAATTTTGTTTGAAAAAGAATATTTACTTCTGACATGAGTACTTTGTACGCACGCACTTTTATTTTATTTTTTGTTATATTAAATGGTTTTATTGCAAATAAAGATAATCGTGAATTCTTTTCTGATAGTTTAGCGCTTGAGTGTTATCACATCTGATACAAAGTAATCTAATTTTGTAAGAGGAAACTCAGCATCGTATCGTGGCACGATATGCACCTCTTGCTTTGCGATACTAAGCAGTTTTCGAAATTTGCCCTGCCGTGGATCGAACCAGGGAACTCTGCTGGCAAAGGCCGCCAAAATATTGTAGATCAACTACTCTATAGGTAAAAATAAATTGATAGATCCTTGCTACCAATCATCACACCACTCTTTATCAATGTAGGGCATTTATCGGAGACAATTTTTCATAGTGAAATGTGATGCGGGATAAAAATATATTGCTTATTTTGCGAGACAGTGTTTCAAAACTAAAAAAAATTATCACTGCACTACCTATTGTACTAAACGATTTTAAAGCATTACGTTGTAACGACAATATCATTTAAAAAAATGACGACCTGTGTTCCTAAATGGGTCGATATAAATATCAAAGTTACAAAAAAGTGTGTGTGTACTTCTTTGGCGTATGTAAGTAAGTAGCAGCCCATTAACGTTCCTCTTCTGGGCACAGGCCTCCTCACTCCGAGGAGCGAGAGTTTTTAGAGCATTGACCCACCACGCTGCTCATAGTCCGATGTGATGGGAATCCGACACGACCGGAGAGAGATCAGGCGCTGGGCCGACGGCTTACGTGCTCTCCGAGGCACGGGGGTGGATCACACCGCAAACTTCCCAACTTCGGGCAAATGTTGAGAAAATCTTAAAAAGAAAACTCAATACTGATTTTTGAATCGACCCGGGACTCGAACCCAGGATCTCATGTCTGTAGTCGAACATGCTAACCACTAGACCAATGAGGCAGTTAACTTCTTTGACGTAACAAGATAAAAATCTAATCAAAAAATTTATCTTTCGCCTTATTCTACGTTTGTAGAAATAATAAACGTAAACTTCATTAGATATTAATAGTTTGTAATCTGTTTTCTATGGTTGAGTCTGAAAGTTATAATTTTGATAAGAATGTCACGTTGATATTTTCAATATCATTTAACAAGTAATATAATAAAATAATTAAGGTATTATATAATGATACAAAATATAAAAAAAAAACTAAAATGTTGACTATGGTAGCTATAGTCAACATTTTAGTTTTTTTCAAGGTGTCGGATTTTTGTGACGCTGTGCGCGCTCATCGTAATAATTTACTCTCATCATTTTTCCCTAACGCGCCAAAAGAAGTATAGCTTCAAAAATTCAATATGTCTAAAATGCTCAAATTCTTTACACTTAGGTCGAATTTAGTTTGAAATTCATAAATAAATAGGGCAAGCTAAATAAAAACGTTTAATAATAAAGAAAATATAGTACTTACTGCAACGTACTGCCAGCCTTTGTTGACTCTGACTAATAAGGCTTGCTCTTGCAACACGTATGCTAATGTTCCTCGAGGGCTTCCTGTTCCCAACTGTACAGAACAAACTTATTTTTATACCTCAGATAGAAAAGCTTATATATTTTTTATTTCTGAAGTGTTAATGATACAGCCCCGGAGCCCCCTGCTGTCCAAAACTTAAAAAATTAGAATAAAAAATCTCCTAAATCTGGCCCTGCTGAAAATCCAACCGGGTAACTCATACGATTTATGTGAGAGATATGCAGGTACTTGCAATATTACGTTAGAAAAGCCGTCAAAATACCAAAAAATGGTATACGGTGATTCTTACGATAATATAATTGTTGTATTGTATTTAACTTGAAACAAAAATAATAGATTAATTACATCTTATTGTTATCGCACAAGTATTTCACTATCTCCGTTATAAAATGATATACCAATCCTCAATGAAATAAATCCTTAAATGGTTAAGGATTTTTGTGTATTTTCTTCTTATACATTGCAAAAATTATTTAATTTTATAAAGAAAATACTAACATTTGATACTTTTAGATCCAAATGCACAATTTTACATATATAAAACAATAAAATCTAAATTTATTTAAGTTTAACAGGTACCAAACGTGAGATAGGAGAATAAAATGTTATAAACTTCTTTAATGGGAAAAAAAATACGAAAGTTTAAAGGGAAATAAAATTAAGGGAAAATGTTTAAATTGTAGTAAAAAACAATAAAATCCCAATTTATCTTAATTAACACGGCAAAATCGTGCAAGAAAAATAGTTACGAAAAACATATTTTATATGAATATTGTATAAAGTACGTCAACAATTCTGTCTTAATGGCTTATAGGTATTTTTATTCGCTTAAATTAAGAAATTAAGGAAACCTTTAAACATAATATTACAATAACCTTTAGCACCACAAGTTTAACGAGTCTAATTTATGAACTTACCCTTAACAACGATTCTGTTGATTTAAACAGAATTGTTCCGACCAATGTTCTCCCATCTTCCTCGTCATCAAAATCAGTGTTCTCATTAAGCGAGTCCTGAGATTCTCGAATATTCGTACCTTAAAATTTTGTTTATGTCAATTATATTATTTAATTTAAATGAATATTATTAATTACTTGATTTAAATATAAAAAAATGGGATTTATCTCTGTTGTGGAGAAGGCCGTTTGTTATACGTGAATACCTTTCGTAACGGGTTCCCCTTCGCCGCTTGCGATGTGTTAAAGTCCTTATTTCGCGTCATAAACTCTTTGCTCCTTTAGCTGTCCAGTAGTATCATTGAATTTCGGATAGAGGTAAAAGATATGTAGCTACAATACAAAACTCTATCTCCAGATTTTGTTTGAATGCGTTTTTTTAATTGACTCCATATCGATACGTTATATACGTATCAGAAAATATACACATTACAATATAATAAAGTCGTGAATTTGGGTAATTAAAGTTAATATTGTCTGGAGAAAATCGCTCCAAAGGATAAGACCGTATTTGTACAGTTTTAACTATAATTTTGTAATTCTCTTTTCTATGCTCTACGCGTATGTGTGAAATAAGAATAAATAAAATAATAAATAACTTTGAATCGAAATTAAATGCCATGCTTCTTTACGTATGTATGTACGCTTTACTTTTTTGTTATAAAATTTTTGTATTGTATTTATTATATTATTTAGTCAATCGATTATTTTCTAAGACAAATATATATCTTTCTATAAGGATTTTGAAGAAGAAAGTATAAGAAATTACGATGTAACAAAACAATATATGTTGACAAGTTCTATTTTAGAAGCGAGATGAAATATATACTTTGGATAGTTTTTATCAAACTAGCAACATAAATAAGGCTTCAGACTGTTATAGATGTACTCTGAAACTTTGTTTTCACTTACCGAATTGTTCTTGCCTGTACTGCATTAAATTATTCAAGTTTCTTAGGATTTGTAGCGGATCCCGAGGTTTGCCTGTTGGAAACGTGAAACGGTAACAAAAGCAAAACTTACTTTGCATTATAATTTAACACAAAATGCATTATTTATAGCTTATATAATAATGTGTATATTATTTAACTATTTCAGACATTGGAGTACGCAGCGCCAAGTTTCAGTAAGGATGATGAATTATTCACTCCTTTTTATATAAATGTGAATAAAAATGAAATCTAATAATAAAATCCGTAATACGACTATTTTTACTTTCTATATACTATAAGTAATGAAATTTACAATATAATTATGCCATAAATAAATAATGTAATTCCGGTAAAATAAGTATAGCAGTGACACCTTCACATAACTATATAACGTTATTACTATAACGAGCGTTACATTTTTTTTTATTGCTGGCAGTTTAGCGTTTTACTGTGATCTCACCTGATGGTAAGTGACGATAGAATCTAAGATGGAAGCGCGCTAATTTGGGTAGTAGGCGATATACCCCTTACGGTTTCTCTACAGCATCCTACCGGAACACAAATCTCTTTGTTTTGGCGGTACGTCGTTTGCTGGTAGGGTAGTAACTCGCTACGGCCGAAGCCTCCCACCGAACCAGAGTCAAACAAATTAGAAAATACAATTTTCTAAGTTCGCCCTACCGGGATCTAACCCGGGCTTCTGCTAGCAAGGCGAGTACTCGCACCACTGCACCAGCGAGGCCGTCATATATAAAATACAAGAGCCTAAATATATTTTTAAATATTTGTTACATTAATATGGAAGATTATAAAGATGTTGTGAAATTTACTAATTTAGATTTTTTTTTTATAATTCTCGGTAAAGACTGGTGGCAGATTTCAGCGCCATGGTTACTTAATAGAGTAGAATCAATATTCCAAACGGACTAAACTTATCAAAAAGCCTTTTTAAAAAAAAATTAAGTGCGTGCGTACAAAGTACACATGTCAGTAGTGAAAACTTCTTTGGCAAACAAATTTTTAAGTCTTCATTATATTTATACAAATCTAAAACTTTAGATTTCCGAGACTAAGAAGGACGAAAAAGGAAGACATGTTAGGAATTTAATGAATTTAATTGTCACTAAAATATTAAAAGTTTCGAAAATTAACATAAATAATTGATTGAAATCTCAAATGACGAATCGTAAATAAAAATGCCACGTGTTTTTTGACAATATTAGAAGTTACAAATTAAATTTTATTTTAAAATTTAGAAAAGAAGATATGAAATATTTTAATTTTATAATAAATAGTATATTAAATGACGAGTGGCAAATTAAAATGCAACATGTTATTTGTTAATATTAAATCTACTTAACCTTCAAACGAATTAGCATAAAAAACACTGCACATCTTCGTGACGCCAATGAAGTTTCACTTCAAAAATATTTTGAATCGCAATACATATATTTTTTTTTTTTTTTTTATTTGGGTCACTAAACTGGCAACAATCCCTAGCATTACAATTACATTTGTCATTAGATGTGTTGTGCGGGATTGTTACCTACTCGAAGTGACCACAGCTTGCGTGAAGTAGGCGTCAACTTAAACTAAAATTTTAAAATTATTCTTAAAACTAAACAAAAAGATTTTTGACATGCAGTTTGAAAGAGGCCAGAGAAAACGAAAACATATCACAATTGTATGCGTTTAGCAGAGAGCAGGTACGGTTCACGATTAAAAGGCGCATGTTATAAAAAATGTTTTCCCACACGAAAAATCTAATTACGCACCTGTACCAGGTTCGCGTCGATTAATCCCAGGACTATCGGTCAATGTGTCGATTGGTAGTTCGTTAGCGAAGGAACCGGGAGGGCCAGGCGCCCCAGGGGGGCCCGGTGGACCCGGCACCGGGATGTATTGAACACTGGAAGCGGGTGGGCCAGCCGGCCCCGGCGGTCCCCTTGGGCCGTCTTTTCCCGGCGGACCGGGCGCCCCGTCAAACCCTCGATCACCTTTCTCACCTTTTACCTTTACGAAAATTAATGATCAACGTAATTTATATCCTTCGAACGTTTAAAGGTATTTATTTGCATTCACATTTACCTTTTCTAGGGACGCTGGCGAGATGCCAGATTCTCCCTTTTCGCCTTTCGGTCCCGGAGGACCCGGTTGACCTGCTACGCCCGGTGGACCCTATTAAAAGCGTATACTATAGCCCTTTGTGAATTTCCGGATAATTTGTTTTCAGTGTACGCTCATACATCTTGTGCTACATTCACTAGATTTTATAAATGTTTATTTTGTCTGTGCATAGCTGATTAATGAATCCATTTTAATAAAATAATCTCGTATCTC
Organism: Elymnias hypermnestra; assembly: GCA_015832385.1. Lineage (NCBI taxonomy): Eukaryota > Metazoa > Arthropoda > Insecta > Lepidoptera > Nymphalidae > Elymnias > Elymnias hypermnestra. The sequence goes on from JACTOM010000031.1 coordinate 2,297,410, forward strand.
TACTTAGCAATTAAGTAATAAATAACTATTAAAGGTATATCACGGCTGACAAAAAGCGTGAAAAAGCTGCTACTAAAGTTTGGTTTACGTTATAGAAACGGCTAAATCCATATAAGTAGAAATTCTATTACAATAACATCCTGCAAGTTGAAAATAATAACTGTTCTTTGTAAAAACCTAATCCGGTGATTTTGTGATACAGTAAGAAATAAATGTACGCTGACTTATCTAACATATCTCTCTTACTATTGTACTTGTGTTTATGTAGATATACATAGTTAGATAGATATAGTTACATATATAAAAAGAGCTTTCGCGTATTATTATTTTTGGTTCAGACACGAATAAAATTGTTGTAAAACACATGTTATATTCACCGTCCAACCCGGTAAACCGATGTCTCCCGATGGACCATTAGTACCAGGAACTCCCGGTGGACCTGGAAGACCTGGTGGACCTCTAGGACCTGGGGCGCCAGGATGTCCTCGTTTTCCTCTCGGACCTGTTTCTCCTTTATCACCCTAGGAAAATATATTGTTATCAAGCACCAAGATGTTACGTGATTCCACGTCGATTAATATTTGCCTCTTTCATTAACTATTACTAAATCAGTACAACTACAACAGCACTTTTATGGCCGTTTTAAACTAATGTACAAAAAGCACTTTGACATTGAATGTGTGCTGAATTGAACATGAACATTTTTTAAACAACCAATAAATATTGTAATAAAGCAAGAAACAATACATAACTATAAAAATAAAAGAGCCCCCTCTTATAATATAATGTAATTTACACAATGGAATCGAAGTTATTAAGTTTCGAATTTTATTTTTCATATTCGGCACATATTAAAAAAAAACTATCGATATCGAATTACAATTTAGCCTATCCCTTTCTGAAAATTTAATTACCTTTGTCATGATCGTGGCTTCTTCACGCGATATAGCTACAGGGCCAGGTGGACCAGCTTCTCCCTTTTCGCCCTTAGGACCAATGATTCCCGGAGATCCTTGAGTACCAGGCAAGCCTGAAGGACCTATATCACCACGATCTCCAGGTTTACCATCAGACCCAGGAAATCCTTGCGGTCCTTCCATACCGCGGCTTCCCTTTTCACCCTAATAAATGGTTTAACAAATACATTACAAATATTTCATAAACAACCTATTAAATATTGAAATAATCGTAAATTTTATATGAAAAGTCGTGGTACGTTGATTGATAGATAAACGTCTATATAACCATTATTTTATTAACCTACGAATTTTATATCGAACAATTTACAGTTGTGAAAAAATATTTCTTATTTAATTAATTACATACATATTATCCACAAAATTTGGATAAACATTATTATTTGTCTGCAGAATGCGATCAGACAGATTGAATTTATCCGCCAATTATTGAATTCATTTGTTACAAAAAGTGTAATAAAAGAAGAACCACTAACCTATTTTGTGCAAACTTCACACAAACTATCTACTCAATTGTCCGAACAAACCCTAAACAATTGTTTTGAAAAAATAAGCCCGTTCTTGGGTTATAAAATTACAAATAAAATGGAATTGACTTTTATATATATAAATAAACATCTCCAAACAACGCAGTAAACAAGGCTTAATATACCTTAAAATAATTGCTTTTAATATACCTGTTAATGCACACCATCATTATATAACATACATAAATCTTTAGTATACAAATCTACTTTTCTAAATAACAAGAAGGAAGTTAAATTAAGATACTAATTCAAGTTGCCCGCCTAACTGTAAACTCATTATTATGTATGAAAATTACTGTTTTGTTTCTATCTCATCTTGTAAAACCGCCCGGGAATTGAGCCGCTCCGCAAATTGTTCAGAAAAAAGAAACTTGAGGGGGAAAAATGTGGCCACGTCGGATTTCTTATTTACGTCCTGTTTAAATACTTACCTTTTCGCCCTTCTCTCCTTTATCGCCTTTGAGCTTTATGACATCTCGTTGTCCTATAAACATAGTTATAACTGTAAATATCTTTTTATATTGATGACATGTTAGCGTTTGACTGATCACGCCTGATGGTAAGTGAAGATACAGTCTAAAATACATACATACATACATACGTACCGTTACGCCTCATTCCCATAGGGGTAGGCAGAGAACACGTCCTTCCACTTGCCACGATCCTTGCATATCTCCTTCGCTTCTTTCATTCCCATTAAACCTTTCATACAAGTTCGTCGGATTAGAGTACTCTTGACCTGACCCTTATTTAAAATGTCCTGGATTAGGTCCATGAACGTTCGCCTTGGTCTTCCCCTTCCAACTTTCGCATTGACTCTTGACTCATAAATGATAAAAGGGTTATCAGTCTCCTTTCACTCATTTTCTCTACATGCCCAAACCATCTAAGCATTACTTTCTCGATTTTAGTCACGACGTCTTCTTTTATACCACAACGCTCTCTTATCACATTATTTCTTACTCTGTCACTCAGTTTTAATCCACACATACTTCTCAACGCTCTCATCTCTACCGCATTTATTTTACTTATGTGATCCTTCTGCCATACCCAAGTTTCACTACCATACATAAGTGTTGGCACCAACACTCCTGCATGCACTGCCAGTCTGGCCTTTTGAGACACCATCTGGCTATTCATAAAGGCGTGCAGAGCACCATTTACCATATTCCCTGCATTCACTCTCCTTTCAATATCACTTTCACATGTTCCATCTTTTGTAAATTTAGATCCCAAGTATACAAATTCTTTCACCTCTTCCACTTGTTCCCCATCTATCAAAATATTGCCATTCATCATAGATTCATCTCGTTCAAAAAGCATAACTTTCGTTTTGTTTACATTCACTTTCATTCCTTTCCCTTTCAAAGCTTCATTCATAATATTTAGCATCTCCTGTAGCTCGTTAGCGGATGACGCAAGTATTACTTGATCATCAGCGTAGAGTAAACATTTGATGAGTAATTCATTCATTCTTAACCCATACATACTTTCTTTTAAATCTGTCAAACATTTATCCATGAAAAGGTTGAACAGCCATGGTGACGCAACACATCCCTGTCGAACACCTCTTTCGACAGGAAACCACTCCGTGTACGCTCCGTTTATTCTGACACAGGCACTAGAACCCTCATAGAGAGACTTCAATGCTTGGATCAGACAACCGCTCACCCCATACGTAGATAACGTTGACCACAGCTCATTCCTCACCACTCGATCATAGGCCTTTTCTAAATCTACGAACGCGCAATAAACTTTTTGGTGTTTACCTTTGTCTAAAATATAAGCGCGATAACCTGCTAAGTGGTACTTTTACTGTTTATAATTTCTAGAGAGCATCGTACTTCTTCCCTCTCTCAATCTAATTTGTTTTACACATCCTGTATTATACCAACTTTTAAAATTCCTACTATAAGTTAACACTATGGTATTTATAAATCTCCTTCCAATATGCAATCGTTATTAAAATACTTTTTGAATCATCCATTCAAATTCTAACCGATTTTTTTTAAAAGTTGTATTGGTAATCATATTTATTTTATGAAAAATTGTATCGTTGTCTTTTGAAAGCTCACGTGAAAGGTTTGATGTCTTTTTTTATAATGAGTTTTGTATATAACTGCTTCATTGATCTAGTGGTTACCATGTTCGACTACAGACATGAGGTCCTGGGTTCGAGTCCCGGGTCGGGCCAATTCGAAATGGATATTTTCTATTAAGATTTTCTCAATATTTGCCCGAAGTTGGGCAGTTGGCGGTGAACCACCCCCGTGCCTCAGAGAGCGCGTTAAACCGTCGGTCCTGCGCCTGATCTCTCTCCGGTCGTGTCGGTTTGCCGTCACATCTGACTATGAGAGTGAAGGAATAGAGAGTACACTTGTGTACTGTGCCTGCTAATCCGCAGTGGAGCAGCGTGGCGGGTCTATGCTCTAAAAACCCTCTCTCCTATGAGTGAGGAGGCCTGTGCTCAGCAGTGGGACGTTAATGGGCTGCTACTTATATTACGTGTTGTAGAAATCAATACCTCTTTGTGTAGATATTTGAATAGATTTATTTTTAATATAAAGAGGCAGAAAAATGTAATTTAGAATGAATTTTTTTCCAATAATAGTATATTACAGATATGACAATGTCATACAGTTCTTAAAATAGATGTCTTATTATAAAATAGATTATTTACGGGAGCAGAGGCAAAATGCTAGCGTAATATATAATATGTGTTTCGCAACTTATGAGTTAGCGGAGCGTAAGGCGCTGCGGTTGAAGTTTGATGCTTATGAATATTTATCGAATGAATAATTGCTCCGGAAAGTTGAAGTTTGTAATAAATGAGAGAAGATTCGTCAGTGTTGAATACATTAACAGATTCAGGCTTTAAGAGCATCGATTTCTTTCTGTTTCGTAATTATAAGATATCTTGAATACTACAGACATGACTTTGTGTAAATATTATGTATCTGTTTCCTAATTAAATAATTATAAATTTATGATCTCTTTTTCATCTTTAATGAAATTACTTATACATAATCAAAAACCACTCCAAAACTCTAAAATATGACATCTGTAATCTTGTTTTACCAAACATTGGCACTTCAATTTATGTGTAATGTTTCTGTACATGTGGACCTTAATAAAATCCTTCAAACCACTATTGATGAATTGATTATGAATGGATTCAGGTTAAGGATTTTAGTCTGGTTTAGATCCAAAATTAGTTCTCTACTTTGCCATATTTGCTAACATAACAGCTAGTGTTTTTATACGATTTTAGGGAATTCTATAGCATTTACCTAAACGCGTTGTCGCAAAAAAAAAGTAGTTGGTGAATAGGAAATAATACGAAGATGATTTTAGAACAAGACTATAGCCGGCTGACTTGAAATTTAATAAATCGTGTCGAAGTATAGACTTCCCATAGAATCTACAACTACTCTGATGATACTACTGGGCACAGTGGAATAACAGTAACAGAATATATTTCAAACCTATTCGTGTGGCATCACTCAACACTGCGTTTTCATTTATCGTAGTCACTGGTGGAGCGGGTAAACCAGGGGGGCCTCGAGAACCTAAGGAAAACAAGTTATAATACAGACAAATAATATGTAAATATTATATATAGTAAAAAGCCATGCTAACATAGTGATGAGACGCATAGATTGGCGCACAGAGAAGTCACAGGTTAAAATCCCAAGTAGCCACCAATATGTTGCATTTTATAAAAAGAAACGGACGTGTTTGATAATTCTTTCCAATTCAATCATTATGCTTTATGGTAAAGGAAAACATCGGGAGGGAACCTGCGTAAATAGGCAGCGATTTTGGAGTGTGTGCAGTTTTCCAACCCGTAGGGAAGCAGCGTGGTAGGTCTACGCTCTCACCCCTCTCTTTCGTATAAGTGAAGAGGCCGGTGCCTTGCAATGGGGTGTCAATAGGCAGCTACTTATGTTATTTTATATGTTTATTATATATATTACATTGTCACCTATAACTGCTTGGTAATCTACAGATATAAATTCAGGTTTTTAAATATACTAACTTTATAAAGTTCGACATAATCCCCTATTTTATAACTTGCGAACATTTTAAAGTGAAAGTATATCCGAACCACTTTACCTGTAAATGTAATGATTCCTAAAAAAGTTTTAATATTTATAATATGAACTTACTGTGAAAATATATTAATTATTATTATATTTTAATTGCTGAGACCTTAGCGGCTTGACTGTAACTGTACATCTTTTGATTTTTAAGAAGCATTATAACGGAAGGCACAATGTTTACTTGACGGTATGTCTTTGCTGATGGGTAGCTACGGCCGAAGCCTCCCGCAAGCCCTAACTTTACAAATTAGGTAAATGCTATTTACTAAATTTGCACTGCCCCAAAAACGTCTTATACCGGAGCCAGTAATTGCATTCTAACAACTGCAAATTAGTCATATTTATACTATGAATATAATATATCAAATTGCTTTAAACGCAAACAACTACTTTCTTATTTTTATTGGCATTATTAATTATTATAGTGAAAAATGTAACTACACACTAATAAATAATTAAAATATCATTGGCAAGGTCATGTAATAGCGTGTTGGACTTACTCCAATGTCGCCTTACATGACAAAATCGCACCATTATTATAGAGAATGAGTTCGCAGTTATTATTCTAATTTATTAATATGTAAGACTAAATAAATATATACATATCTTTCAAATATGATAAGGTTATGAAGTATAGATTTCGTATTTATACTTATCCTAAATCCCACAATAATAAAACAATAGTGATATTTATATAAAACAAACAATTATGTAGCCGAGTTGCGAATATTGTTTTTCATTGTGCTTTTAAGGCTGTAAGGTAAGTCTAATCTATGATTTTAAGTACATATAAAATTTATGAAGCATAAAACATTTTAGGGCTTATTAAATAACTTTTGTAGTGCTTCCCTTTTAATGATTCCTGAATAATTATTCAATATACTAAAAGAGTAAATATTACTTAAAAAAAGTATAAAAGTGCCATAACTATACAAGTTTATATATATGTCAGAGTGCAATAGTCTGTGGAACGCTGGCGCCATCTGTCTATCAGGTTGGGGTAGAGTCAATAGTGACAATCCGGCGCGCGTCTCTCCAGTTTTCGAGTGACGGTCGGTCGGAGCGGTCGACTATTGAATCTGTCGCATTCCTGTTATTATGAATGAGTTCGTGTAAATTGATATCGGAAACATTATAATCTGAGTTAATTAATAAAGCGTTTGATTGCACCAACATTATCTACCATCGGCCACAGTATGGAAATTATCGATGCCATTAATCACAATGTCGGCGGATAACCCTACGCCCCTATGCTGTATGCTTCCTTTTCTCTCTTATTCTCCGACATATATATATTTAAAAAAAAAACAAACTTCCCACGTCATCTAGCACGAACATTTTAAACTCAATACATGGAAATAAAAATATAAGCCTCTTACGTTAGCTTTTAATAGATGTCGCTGTATCTTTTATATGGGAATGCGATAGTTTATGAATTAAATTCAAACAATGAATTTATATAAAGTAATATTTTATAGAGGAAACATTTCCGACTTAATATCGTACTTAGATCGTATGTAGGTATGTATCTGTGTACGTATGTTTGAGACGTTTTCACACAAAAACTACATGACCGATTTCGCCAAAAACAATTGGAAAGCTCCACCTTCATTGAGTGGCATAGGCTATATAACTTTCTTAAAAAAATAGGGATCCCTAAGAAAAATGCATTAATGTAGGTGCATTGTAGTGGTGTGGTGGGCAACAAATCGCGGTGCGCTGTGAAAACTATTTCAGATAAAACAAAAATATGTTGTACAGTACTATAAAATGTATTAATTTCTACAAAACTGTCCGCGATACCAAATGTTCAACTACTGTAGTGTATGCCACTTTAACTATTTTTTTTTATATTTTAGCAATTAAAAAAAGTGCCGACAATAATTAAACCATATTATTCACACCTCCGTATTGAACCTTATACTATTATATGATGATATATTTTATTAAAGACCGTTTTAATACCTGAATTTTTTTTTATTATTAAAGTAAGACACTCCATTCAAAAGATATAGTTATTTCATAAAAACAGTATTACCATCAAGTGTCATCTATCACAAGTTTTATTAAAGGTATGCGAATTTGGGTAGATGAATAAAAAAATAAATTTATTAACAGTTAAATATTCAAACAAAAAATATATAGGTAGAATGGTAAAATGATAATGGGAACTAAATAAAAATATGCCTAAAATGAAATTGTACAGACCCAACCCTTTTAATGATTGAAATAGAAATAAATATTCGATATTCTAAAAGAGTAACATCTTCGAAGCAATATGATAGAGTTATATATGAAATAAAAATATTCTAGTAACGTAATATTGCCAAATAACAAGTAGATCGTGTTGCTCTTTCTGTAGATTTCAATGAATAACAATGAAGACAGTTATGGAACAAGCAATATGAGCGACGGTCAAACTCTTGTGATATTTTTTTCAAGAAAATATTGCTAGAGATTGTTATTGAAAAGACAGATATAAGTCTTTTAAAATCACTTTTATCGTATTTACGAATCACCATATTTTTCTTTCAAACAGATATTATGTTTCATTCATATATAAATATACTTGAAAATGAAACTTAAAACTTATCTTAATCTTAAGAGTCATCCCGTTACTAAATTTAACGCTTAATAAAGTTTTCGCTGGTTACTCTTAAATAAATTTATATGCCTTGGGGCACATAAAATAATACTAAAAACCTTGGTGTGTTTAATAGTATAGAAGTGAAAAAAAAATCGAAAGCACTTTTGGATCGTCAGTAATCTGTTCGTTGGGAACAAATCTACCACTGGTTCGAAAAGTTGAATCCGCTGAGAAGAAATCGGCAAGAAACTCAACGGTTCCTCTTTTAAAAATAGTTTTGTATATTACAATGTATAATGATATTGCTTCCGTGAGCGACTGTAATCAAGTCCAAAATATTTCTATCGCTTAAATAATCTTCAAAAGGATGTTTTTGACATATTTCTTAAAATTATGTGGATGATATTTCGGTATCTTATTAAAATGCGTATGCTTTACCAGACAAATGATTTCTGAACACTCAAAAATATGTAATTACAGTTTGTTTTTATTTCTTGTATTAAAATGTTGTGTTTCGCTTTTTTTTAGTATATCAAAGCCAGTTTAATAATACAAAATACAACTTTTTTAAAATGTTGAAGATAGTATATATTTATATATATAATACTAACGTACGTGTGTATGTCATTGAACTTCCCTTAACGGCTGGACTGATTTTGTTGAACTTTTTTTGGGTTTCTTCTGGTGGATTCAAGAATGAATTAGATTGAGAAATTGATCCGATAAATAGCGAATTTACCCATATCTCTATGAGATCATGGACTGGGCGAGTGATACCGAACGGGAATAGCACGAATATCATAACATTATTGTTAATACATTGTTAGTAGTGTTATATTAAACTGAATTAAAATACTCGTATAGCAGTGATTCGTTGACGTTAACTCTCTCACACTCCTAGTCGATGAGATCCGAATTTACCCGACCGAGCGTTACATAGGCGAGCGTGACAACTCACTTAAGAAAACAATAAAACCACTTTTTTTTGTAAATAAGGCCGCTACCTTTTTCTCCCTTATCTGCAGGTCGGCCATTAGCTCCGGGTAAACCAGGTATTCCATCTTTGCCAGGTTGGCCTCGTTCCCCTTTTGCACCATGTGGTCCACGCATGCCCAGGTACCCCTACAAGAAAGTTAAAGATATGAGGAACGAAAACAATATTATGATAGGTTTAAGTTTATTATATAGCTTATCTTAATTATCTTAATTACAAAGTTACAGATGTATATAATATGTTGTTGATGCGATGATGCTAGTACTAACTTCGCTAACAAAAATCCTTAATTCAGCGTTGGTAAGGGCTTGACTGTTTTCTCACATGATGTTAACTGATGATACAGTCAAAGATTGTAACGCAATTTCACCTCTTGTGTCTTCTACACAGCATCGTACCCGAACGCAAACTTTTTGGATAGCGGCACGTTTTTACTGGTGTGGTAACTAGCCTCGTCCGCAACCTACCACTAGTCCAAATTTAGACAAATTAGAAAATGCAATTTCCCAGTATTGAATCCAGGTCCTCTGCTAGTGAAGCAAGTACTCACATTATTACCCGTAATACCCACTAATACCCAGCGGAACCCTTTTCATCATTACCTCGGCGTGGCCGTCAACCCTTCACTTACGTTTCATATACGCTGTGGTTTGTATATCATGGTAAGTAAAATTAGAATATAGTTTGAAAGGTTTTGTGCACGTAGAAGTTTTGCAAGAGTAGACGTATAGTTTCTATATAGTGTTCTACGGAATCTATTATTTGCTTAGCTGTACAACTTTACCGGTAGGGTAATACTGCCCTCGAGGCCAAGTGGAGGATTTCAAGCTCAAATACGCTTTTAATTACCACAATTTTGAGCAAGTTAATAACGTTTAATAAAATTACACTCTCCAGAAGAAATTCCATTATTAGGATAAATTAAAATTCAAAAATTCTATATACAAGCGTCTTTTCAAGCTCTTTTGATCTCTCAAATATGGTTTTCATATTATTTATAATTTACGTCTGATATAAGTAAACGATTTTTTCGTTAAAAATCTTTGACCAAAGTCTTCGAACATTGCGTGTTGCCAGTGCTTACCTACGGATCGGAAACGTGGTCCCTGACTATGGGCCTCATACGAAGGCTCAGCGTGCGATGGAGAGGACTATGCCCGGAGTTCTTTCTACGCGATTAAATCAGAAATGAGTAGATCCATAGTAGAACCAAAGTCACCAACATAGCCCTACGAATCGCGTACCTGAAGTGGTCGCCGGTAGCCGCTAGAGCCAGGCGGCGCAAAAACGGGCCTTGTGGGCATCATTTCGTGAGACCTATGTCCAGCAGTGGACGTCCATCGGTTGAAGCGACGATAAGAAAATGACTTAAATATTAAAGTTACGAGGTTTTATACGAGCCCTGCTTTGCCATTGTAGATTGGTTACATTATCGTTAAAATATATTTGTTTTTGAGAAAAAAAATTTTACTTCAACTTAGGAGCATAACAAGTTCAATAGTATAAAAGCACCATCAGATATAGTATTCCGATACAAAGATCTGTTAAATCAGCTGAAAAGTCATGTTTACCATTACCTCTATCCTAAATAATAAAATATTTTAACGTCATTTGCAATTGAGATAACAGATAGCAATTTCATCAATAAATCTATTTTTTATGTGATTTAATCACAAAATTCCAAAAATAAACTTGTAGATTTATGATGTTAGTATAATAATATTACTTGTGCTTACTTTATAACTCTCAGATAAAGTTAGAATAATTTCTATTTATATAAAACTTGGCAGACTATTTAATTAAAGACATAATAATGTACTAAAAGATCTTTGGAGAGCTGAGCTATTTTAGTGACAAAGAGTTAACTTTCAAACTTCTTAAGCAACTGACGAGCATATTAGTTCTGTTTCAGTGCTAGGTCATTAAAAAAACACGGCAAAACCTTTTACCGAGACACTTTCGAGGCCCCCATTCTCATTAAGTAAAGGGCTCTGTGAGGTGTTCCGTTACCTCTCTCTCTGTTATTATTATATTGTAAATATTAAAACCCCTTTTTAATATATTCATAACTTTTTGTTTTATTTTTCTGTTTTCCTTGAAAGATGTAATAGGTAAGGTTACCAGCAGTTTGCTAACCTGTCACCGCTAGGCACTACCCCTTTGACACCGAAAAGAGAGGGTATTTAGACCATAGACACTGCTCCACTGCAGGTTGGCAGGACACTCATAACCCTCGGAGTCCTAGCTGAAAGGACTCTGGTAATAAAATGGAGAGAGGCTGGTTTCACGAAGGTGGAGGCATTCCGCCCTCTGCTGGAACAGTGGCTGTTTAGGAGACAGAATGCTCTCCTATGGACTGGTTCAGGTGCTTACCGGACATGGTTGTTTCGGGAAGTACCTGCATCATATTGCGGCCCGGGAGGAATCGTCCATCTGCCATGAGTGCGGTGCCCCTGTCGATACAGCGTATCAAACTGTGACAGAATGCTCGGCGTGGGAGTCACAGCGGGTGTCGTCTATATAAGACCTCTCACTGACCAGCATTGCACGTGCAATGGTCAGCAGCGAAGCAGGTTGGAGAGTGTAGCCTCTTTTTGCGAGACCGTTGTCGCACTAAAGGAGGCACTTGAGAGGAAGCGGGCGGTTGCTCCTGATGCCCCTGTTATCCGTCGCCGAAGGCTGGTCGGCCAAAAGCGTTTATTTGCGCGCCTCGTCCCATAGTCATGAATTTTGATGCGGCTTCAACCGGGACACCATAGTGGAATGCGCAAGCGAGCCGCTGGTGTCCCACTTTGGGATGACGTGGGACCGCCGGGTCTTAGTGGGTATTCGGTCTTTTTAGTGAATCCCACATTCCCCACTTTTTTAGTCGGGGTGTGGCATTTCCCAACGAGAAAATCAAAAAAAAAATCTCTCCTTCGCCGAAAAGTGCAGCGAAGGAGTATTCACGCATCACACGACTAAGGTATTATTTATTTACGTATTTTCTTATTCAAGTTAGGCTGCAAAGCAGCACGTACGACCGTCATTACACAATTATTATTGAAAAAAATATCTATAGGCATACATAAACAAAAATCACTATAATTACCATCGTCAGCTTAGTCCCGACTTGTTTGTCATTTATCTAGTCACTGATATTGGCTTCCTAATTTGGACTTTCCTATTTTTCTCGTAAAAATTTTGAATATGGCAATTCCGTTACTGTTGCTTGGACTATAATAAAAGCAAATGCCATTGCCAATAAAAGATTTACTTGTCTTTGTAAATCCTAAGAAGTGTAATAACGGCAAATATATAAACAATTTAAGTCAATAATACCTGCATTGTAATAGTACTTTATTTTAATTACTACTCTATACTCTCATTTTACATTTCCCCTTTATACATGTTGTTTAAATTTTCAATCACTTATAAAATAGTTCTTTAATCATCCAGTTAAGTTCAGGATGGTGCTTTTTTTTCAAATATCAACTTATTAATTAAACTCATTTCACGAAAATTAAACCGCGCCGTCTATTTATTGCGTAACTTTTACGTAAAAAAATTAAAGAATGGCTTTTATGCAACTTTTCTTGTAAGCGATAGTGTTTTCGATGAGTTTTTGCGAAATGGTTGTGAGCTTTTTAACCGACCTCAAAGGTAAGCTTCATATTTTTGTAATTAAAAAAAAAAGTTGTGATTTTATTGTATAAATCTACATATGACTACGATGACTTGAATATCGAAATAAAATAATCTATGAATTTGAAAAACAATCGTGTTATGAATATTTAATTATAATAACTATCCTTCAAAGGTCAGAAGATTTAACGAAAAGATAATTTTTGTTCAGTTCGTGATTTGTAATAATTTAAATAATTATACGAGTGAGAAATATGTCATTTTTATAAATTCTTTCCTTTCTGTGATTTTTAAATAAGTTTCAGAATTATTTTTTTAAATGATTACTCGGTTTTAATAAATATTTTTATTTATATTTCTTTAAATAATTTATTTTACGCTAAAATCACAAGTCTAATACATTATCAAATACATAATACGCGTACTCGTGTACGCGCTTCGCCAAGGTCCTGGGTACGATATTTGGTTTGGGTAATGTCTAATTTGTCTAGGTTTGGATTGCTTTTGCTATGGCTAGTTACTGCTCTATTAGCAAAGACAGATCCCCAAGTAAACGACGAAGTTCCGGTGCGATGCTGTGTAGAAATCAGTAGGATTTACAATACTTCTTACCTGACTACCAGTTTAGATTACGTCATCAATTCTGAGATTCTTCCTAAAATGAAATATTTGATTCGCAGTGTATTGAAATTTTATTTTGATGAGAGATCCAAAACGAAGAGGATCTGGTATAAGACCATGCAGAGCGAACCTCCGCGAGTACTCTGGTTTGGACATACTACCTTTGGTAGAAACCAGGTTAAGGTATCTTTCAATTTGCGGTCCGGGCATTATCCCTCAAATAAATATGCCTATATGATGAATAAAGCGGCTACACCAAACTGAATTTTATGCGATCAATTAGAAGACGTACAGCATCTTCTCTTGGATTGCATCAGAACAATGAAGGAAAGACAATCGCTTATAAACCGCTATGGTCTAAATTGTTTTGATATTGGCCTACTGCAGAGCATTCTGAGTAGTCTAACGTCAGAACCCAGACAACATTTTTTTGCCTTAGGGCAAGTGCACTTAGTTAAAAGTGTAAAGGTTATAATAAAAAATACTGTTAATATATAATAAGTCACAACTATTTATTGTATCTTTTAAAAATAATAAAAAAGATCTTCATTTATAGAAAGGAGTAAAAACATACATATATCAAAAAATATTTCAGCTTTTAAACCTTAGAAGCTTCTTATTGTATTCAGTAAAATCAGTAAATAAAGAATTTAAATAAAATATATGGCAATCTTAAATGAAATACATTTATGATAAATCTTGGTTCTTAAATGTTTTTTTTAACAATAAATATATAAAGACAACTGCTTAGCTTTACCAATAGCATAAGTGATTATACAAAAAATAACTCCTTTTAAATATTCTATTTTACTCCCTTATTGGTCTAGTGGTTAGCATGTTCGACTACAGATATGAGGTGCTCGGTTCCCGGGTCGGGCCAATTCAAAAATGGATATTGAATTTGACTGAAGCTGGGAAGTTGGCGGCGTGATCCACCCCCGTGCCTCGTTGAGCACGTTAAGCCGTCGGTCCTGCGCCTGAGCTCTCTCTAACCGCGTCGGAATCCCGTCACATCTGACTATGAAGGTGAAGGAATAGAAAGTACACTTATGTACTACTATGCCTGCCAACTTACAGTAGAGTACAAAACACCTTTCTCCTATGAGTGAGGAGGCCGGTGCCCAAGAGTGGGACTTTAATCGGTAGCAATTTACCTTTTTTATTTTATTTAATGGTTACATTGTTATTTAGATTAAACATCATTTGGTCCTGGGTAAGTCACAGGCAAAGAAAATCTGAGAATAATTTATTTTATACTTACTCGTTCACCTTTATCGCCTTTGCTACCGTGTAATCCTTTTTCGCCTTTATTCCCGGGATACCCTCTTTCGCCTTGGGGCCCTGGGACGCCCATGGGACCTCTTTCGCCTTGAGGTCCTTGTATCCCATGATCGGTCCCGTATAATCCAGTCGATTCCTGCGACAGAATTCGTAATGAGTTACTTGAGACAGGGTATTTTCTTGTTTCAGATATATACGTATATATTTTACACAACGGAAGATGCTCGTGATTTATTGTCTGTCTTTCTTATTTAAACCAAGATATAAACATTACATACGTTAAAGTTAATACAAATTCTTAAATTTTCGTGATAAAATAATGACATTTTAAAGATTTTATTGTGTATATGGTAAACTAATAATTATTTATATGTTATTTCTAGAGTGTACATGCCTTCGGTAGACTGGTCCTAAAATTAAAAAAATATATATCATAAAAGTATAACCTGATAAAGTTTAAATGCTTTTTTTTTATTATAAAATCCCCAATAGATTATATTAATCGCCTAGAAATTTCTGTTGACGTTCACAATTAATGGAATAATAATATTAGTAAATAAAAAAACACTTATTTACAATGTTAACGAAAAACTGCTGAAACAGGTATTTATTTGGTTTCGTAAGAAGACTTGGAAAAATTGATTCTTAATTGTTTTTCATATAGTATATAAAAAGTACAATCAAAATTTCACATTTTTACCTTCAATAATTTTGAATGGGCGTTTTTAACTAGTCAATTTACATTTTTACATGTATTTTACGGACTAATCCTTATTTCTATGTATTCGATCAAGCCCTTTTTTTATTCTTTTGTATTTAAGGGGTTTTTGTATTATTAATAATACACGCCAGCCCCATCGTAAACTTATAAACTAACACACAACAATTTCACAATAAAAAGAAATATAATTACAAACAAAAAAAAACTAACATTCTTTGAGAGAATCATTAACAAATTTATATAACTTAAAAGTCAAATAACTCATAGGTTTACTTAAGAACCCCTTTAGGAGTTGAGTTATATACATAAGAGATCTGAATAATAGTTTATACGATTTATCTAACCAGTACTGAAATCGTTAATAACCTATAGAAAAACGGATGTTATCGAAATAGCATAAAACGTAGCGATTTATATAAGAGCACGTAATTATAATAAAATTAATAATGAAAGTAGCGGCCTTCAATTCAAATCCTATTCCTTTCTTATTGAATATAAAAGTACCCTTGATTTATTCTGATACTGATGTCGATTAGGCGAATGAAATAAATTCAATTTAATCAATACTCGTTAAATTTAAAAGAATCGTTAATACGAAATGGAGTTTCGTTTCTTCCTTCCCAAATTAAATATGCTTAGTCTCTAAAGAGACTTTGAGTACAGTGAAGAAAGAATTTCATTAAATTTTTCACAGAGATGGGCTGAATATTTTATTTCTTACTTCAGTCTGCAAATATTTTATAGATGTCAGGGAGTAATTGCGAGCTTCTTGGCATCAATTATATTAAGCTTTGTCAATGAAAAAGTTATTAAGGGCTCCTACTGTACATACAATATCTTATACCATTTGAAAATGATATTTGATGTCTTTTAAACTTCTAAATTCTGTCCAGAAATATATATGATATAAAGTTATAATGTAATGTAAGCTGGCAGTGACATAGTAATAGCCAATTTACCGCTCACTTTTTTTACACACCATTGTACCGGAAAGTAGCACGGTGGTAACTAGCCCCGACCGAAGTCTCCCATCAGTCAAGACTTAGACAAATAAGACATAGTAATTTCTTTAATGGGCACTGCCGAGAAACGTACTCCGGACCTCCGCTATCTAAGTGAGTTCTCATAACACTGAGGAATCATTTAAAGTTCTATTACTGTCAATATTATTTCACTATTTGGCTCCTAAGAAATTAAAACACACACGTTAACACCATTGATATTTTTTCTACATCCATAAATAGGTTAAAAACGTGGTCAAAAATAAAGTCCCGAATATATTATTTCATTTCATTTATTTTATATTTAACAACACACACACGCAGACACATACACACACACGCACGCTAATATACACACACGAGGGTTTATTTGTTTTCCTATATGTTAATTAGTTAAAATGCTGCAGATTTATGACATATAAATAAATTGCGCCAGCGAGGCCGTCAAATATTAGGAGAGCTTAAAAGTTTTTCAATGCGTAAAGACGAATCCTGGACTTGAAAGGGGATAATATTTTATAATTTTTTTTCCAGTTGCTTAAAATCTGAAGGCTTATGATTGAGTCACAGCTGGTTCCGAAACACTAATCCGGCTGATATAGGAACCACTGTTACATTTTTTTCTTATATTGATGATATTGTATTATATCGTAAAATAAAAAAATATTCTACAACTACAGATGACTGTATTATTCATGATTACATTTAATATAAGTAGTGTTAAGATTATTGTATCACAATTTCACATTAATATCTACTATCATACATTTGATACTATGCAAATTAAAAAAATCTTAATTTTGCATGTTACTAATATAAAAAAAAATCCTTGTTATCCTTTGGTATACATTTTCATTTTCTTTAATTACATATCAAGTTAAAATAATTTTAATTATATTTATGTCTAATTTTTAATAATAATGAAGCTAAATATATCATTACTTATGAGTTCTAGTGCGAAAGCTGTGCTATGTAGCTAAAAGACACAAAGATGAATTTGAGTGATTATAGCTATTATAATCTTATAGATAATAAGAATTACTTACAAATTAATCGGAAACATCAAATCGCCGTGTTATATATAAGAAAAAATATATATCTTTGTCGCTTCCTTTGCCGATTATTCAATATCAATACAATTTCACCATTATCTAACTTTGTAATGATGTAGGATCATAACACAAGAAAAAATTATCGTAAATCAAAATATAATACACGACGTTATGTATTACGTTAACGCTAATATAAAAGAGAATAAATTGCTTTTAATACTCTTAAACGTCGCAGAGCGAGCAAAGGCGCTCTTTCGTTTATTGCTTTTTTATATCTACCCACTTTCGGCTGTAAAAGAGATGGAGATGCTAAAGAGGTCAGGTAATATTATTTCTATAAATGAAGGCGATAAAATAAAGAGATTGTTAGAAGGAACCATCAATGTGTGCAATTTTGTGTATAACGGTCCCGTGGGAATATGGCGCAAGGCGTTCTAAGTGAGCGTCAACATAGTGAAATAAATACGAGTATGTCTGCCAAATTTGAAATCAATCGGTAAAATAGTTTTGAAAATCTAGTGGTAAGAGAGTTACCCTATGTCGCTTATATATATATGGATATCCTTTCAAATAAAATATATACCATAAGTGCCGATGAAACAGGTGCTGGGGGCCCTGGTGGTCCAGGAGGTCCCTGTAATCCAGGCGTTCCATCAGCTCCTGGTTCTCCTTTTGGACCTGGTTGTCCTTCAGCGCCAGGAATTCCCGTATCGCCTCTTTCTCCTCTATCTCCCTTAGCACCTGACGGTCCTGGTGATCCGGGTTCTCCTATTGGACCCTGTGACAATCTTGATTTCAGAAAACTGAGAAACCACTCCTTACTATGTTTATGTCATTGACACTAAATGTGCCCAGTGGAGTTCAGGATCCCTGTTGTTCTCTGTCCAATAAAATCATATAATACATAAACTTATCCATGAATCATATATGAATACAATAATATTTCAATATAAATAATATAAATTAATTTCAGTTTTATTACGAGAATGTGAACGGAATGTAGCTTTACAAGACTTTATATTATAAAAATGCTTTCATATATTGATTTGTCGTCGTTTTTTTTAATTACATTAACTTATTTTTGTGAGAAAAAGCATTTTATTAAAGACATGATCAAGATACATCATACGGAGTAAGATTGAGAATGGAAAAGTAAGAATGCAGTAGTTTTTTTTTCGGATATTTCTCTAGAAAGTTATACTAATTAGTCGTTTTATAAATCAATTGCTTTTAAAAGATACTAACCGTTTTACCTGGAGCACCTATAGTTCCATCAGCACCTGTCGGCCCTTGAGGTCCTGGGGGCCCTGTTAGTTCCGGCATGGCTTCCAATATAAGTGAGATATCATTCACGCTACATTGACACTGACTGGAAATCGCCATCTTAACAGAAAAAATTTACATTTACGCTATACAAGATTTATTTACACTTTACAAGGTATTAGGAGACCGCCCCCGAAAACGAAGACAAACAATAGTACTAATGACACCTTTGATGGTGGGACAAAAAAATCGATCCTGATTAAAAGAAAATCATATTTTTAAAACGTTTTGTTAGCATTATTTACGCTCCATCGTGTTAGTACAGCTAGAGAAAACGGGTCAACGGACTCACGAAGACCCGTACGTTCAATTGCGCGGCGCAAAGGGTTTTCGCACTTTCGCTCAATTTAGTGGTTTCTTTTTCACGCACACCGGCACCGACCGCATGCGTTCGTTGACCAGAGCATCAGCTGATTGTGTTTCATAATTGTTGATTTTTTAGTAGGTATGGTATCTTTTGTAAAATTTTCGTTTCATTTAGATGTACTATGATAGAGCGTAAATAATGCTAGTAAAAACTTTTTAAATATGATTTTTTTTCTGTCAGATCATAAGTATTATCATCTTTCTTCTTTTCCGGAAGCGGTCTTTTAATACCTTGTTGAAAATTATAGTAACATATTATAGATACATAAATGAAATGAAAAATTCTGTATCGAAATAGATTTTTACAGTACTTAATTAATCAAATCGAGTTATTTCCTCATATTATTACCAATGTGCTATTGATAATGATATTCAAATATGAAGAACCTCTTAATATTTCAAGTTACGTGGCTTCCTTTGTTCTTAAAAGAACCTACAACAATCTCTATCTGGTAACTTTTATCATAATATAATTTTAATTTAATTAATTATCTTGTACTCTTTGTATCATCTAATAAATTCTCCAAATATTAGTAAGCTTATTCAAATAGCTTTCTAATTTCAAATACAGGGTTTAAATTTTAAAAGTGAGATTTATGTGTCTACTGGGAGTTTATTCTAAAAAAGTATTCTATACTTTTAAACGCATTGTTCAAATATCTTAAGGTTTAATTTATATTACAATAACATTAATCAGAAAACGCAAATTTAACAGAAAAGTAAACATTGGTTCCGATGAAATTTCCAGTTATTGCATAAAACATTATAGCATTTTAGTGATACAGAAATTATTTTTATGTTCTGAAAATATTAACTCGAACTCTAAATAAAAGAGTAAAAATTTCTCTGATATTTTAATAACTTAATTGCTTCAAACCGCTCATTTAATTAGTTCGTTAAAAAGTTTCGAGACTGTAAAGGACTGTAAAACTTAATTTTCCGACAACTTACTACAAAGTTTCCATTGTACTTTTATTCTTTCTTATAAAACTTGCCGAAATAATTATGGCTTAGCTCTTTGAATTAAAGATAATGAATCTAAGGATATTGTGTACACCGTTCTATGTAAGATAAAGTTTATTAATCACTGTTCCAGATTAGAGAATGGATTTAAAGAAGAATTTTTATATTATTAATATTCGATAAACTATTAAAGTTCCCTTATCTGCATTCTTATCCTTATAATCGAATGAATTTCATTTGTAAAACATATTTCTTGTTAAAAGAAAACTATAGCTGATTCGTTTTCCTATTTCAGCAGTTCCACAACAGCGAGTAAGTTAATAAATTCAATAAAAAAACAGTGCTAGGAGCACTGGGCAAGATATTTTTATTTTATAAAGTAAAATAAGCAGCCTACTACTGATCCTCAAATTGCTCCCGAACAGATATGTTAATGATAACGATATTTACTTTCATTGAAAATACAATGACGCATTTTATACACCCAATAGGTACATCAATTTTTTTAGGGTTTATTAAAAAACATTAGGCCATCAAAGATCTCTTAACATTAATGTATAAATGTAACCATCGTAAATATTTTCACAAGACCTATATATGTATAATAGCAAAATTCAAAAGTTTTTACATAATTATTAAGGGCAGTAAAAAAATTTCGTCGAGAGTAGTCTATAAAACCTTTTGGCAAAAACTCTTATTGACTCATATTTGTTTGGTTTGATGCCTTGCTGGCTCAGTGATGCGACTATTGGCTTGTCTAACAGAGGTTCTGAGTTCAATTCTACCTTTTCCTACTACATTTTCCAAATTTCTCTGAGTATGGACTGGTGAGAAGATTCGGCCGTACCATTTACCACCTCATGAGCAAAGACGTGTCGCTAAGCAAAAACATTATCCTCCGATACGATGCTGTGTAGAAACCATAGGAGATAAAATACCTGTTACCAGATAGACGTGCTCTCGTTTTAGACTGTCTTACCACATACCATTAGATGAGATTAAAGTCAAGCGTTAACACTAAAAAAAACAACTTATGCGTCATGTTCAATTTTCATACTTTGCTCTTATTAAAGAAACTTTTTCTAAATTGTGTAGCTATTCTCCGAAAGCAGTAGTACACAATATTATAGAACATACAATACATGTGTATTTGTTCCCACGTGATTTTAAACATGTCTCCCATAAATTAGCTAATGTGCACATATATTAGTATTCAAATCAGTGATCCAATTAATTGAATTCCTATACGTTCAAGCACTTTGGTCTACATAAACGATTGATTGTTTCAATTGTGTAACTTAGTAACTATATTAGCTACAATAGTTAGTTGAAACAATAACCTTTGTGCGAAACTCTAACAAGTTGTACAGTAAATTCAAAATAATTTAATTCTATATCTAGGTCTTAACAATAAATCGTCATAGAATTACCATATAAAGAATTCAAGGTCTTTTTTTAAGTAAAATAAGTCTTTTATAGATCCAATTCAAAGGCGTGGCTTTTGATTGTGCATTTAAGTAATTTCGATATAAGTCTTACAGTTAGATACATTATGTCATAGATGACTTTATTATTTCTCATAAATATTGATAAATTATAGAATTAAATATAAAACATTTATCGATATAGGAGGCGGGATGCAAAAGTTGTGAGAACGACATGTTTCTAGGTAATAAATACTGGCAGGCGTAGCTCAGATACACATTTGTAATATAAAAAAAAATATTCGATTATCTTTTGTTTTTTTTTTATGTAGTCATTTGTTTGCGTGTTCTCGAAAATAGAGAAAAACGAAGTCCGAGCCCTTATTAAATACCTCTGTTTAAAAAAGTTAACGACGCAAGAGATTCCTTGCGATTTGGAGGCAACATTAGGAGAGTCTGCTCCGCTGTATTCCATTGTCGCAAGGTGGGCTTCTCACTTTCGAGTAGGAAGAATGAGCACGGAAGACGCACATCGCTGCGGCCGTCCATCGATCGCAGTCAAGAAAAAGTTGCGAAAGTCGAGAAAATCTTATTAAGCGATCAAAGAGATGCTATTGGATACGTAATTCAAGAAACGGAGATTTCACATGGAAGTATTTAATCTCTATTAAAACAATCTGTGAATATGAGAAAAGTCTCCGCAAAATGGGTACCGAGAATGTTAACCGGCAGTGAGGAACAAAATCAACTTGATATTTCAAAGATATTGTTAGACAAGTTTCAAAAAAATTCTGAAATCTTTTTGTCTCGTTTCGTAACAATGGACAAAACGTGGGCCCACCATTTTGATCCCGAGACAAAACAGCAAAAAATACCCCGAAGAAGTTTCGTGCCGTGGCATCGGCTGGCAAGGTTATAGGCTCAATATTTTGGAGTAAAAAGGGATGTTGTTGATTAATTACCTGGAGCGTGGAAACACTATTACAGGCCAATATTATGCAACTTTAATTCTCAAGTTGAGGAATGCCATCAAATAGAAAAGGGGAGGGAAACTTCGAAGGAGCGTGCTCTTTCATCACGACAACGAACGCACAGGTCGGCGGTTGCGATGACTGCCATTCAGGAAGCTGGTTTCGAATTGGTTGACCATCCCCCTTATCCACCAAATATGGCGCCTAGAGATTTTATCTGTTCCCCAAATTTAAAGAATACTTAAAGAGGAACAGGTACAAAGATGATAACGAGGTGATGAATGCCGTGGAGAGCTTTTTGCAGGACCAAGACAAAACTTTTTTTTAAAGGAATTGAAGCCTTCGAAAAGCGATGGACTTGGTATGTAGAGAGACTCGGAGACTATGTAAAAAAATAAATTATTAGGTTATCAATAGTAATTATATTCTATATCATTCTCACTACTTTTTAATCTCTCCTTGTATTTTTGAAAATAAAAAATGATATGATTTGAAGCGCATTTTAAGTCCCTTAATTAATACCATACAAATATTTATTTTTTTAAAATACTTATTTACAATAAAATTCATTGAGACCTTCTTTTAGGTATAGCGATATCTGTGTTAGAGGGTCTCTCTCTGCCTCAAATTAAAAAAAAATAAGTGCTGCACATTTGACCCGAAATGCACACAAAATTTCATGCGAATAACAATGAGTTTTGATTCTCCTACGAATGTCTAGTCTAATATACAACGTTTATTCGTCCCTTTTAGATGAGCTTATTTCACCCCCAGCCAAGACAAAGCCATTTTAAAGGGAACGTTATGATCTTCTTATCTATTATGTAGAACTGGGTAATCTGCGGGATTAAATGTGCTTTGTATCCCTTGTGATAATTTATTTAGCGCTACTTCGGCATGATGAGCAGTAGGAGTGATTATTCAAACTTTGCGATATAATTTTAGATGTGTTGGGATTTAATCTAAATTGATGTCTAACTCCTTGTTACTTATCTTGTGTATTATTTGATTGTTTTTTATTAACTTATTAAACTTATTACAATGTCCTGACAATAGAAATGCAAATAACTGGAAATCTGGTAGCAATTCGCAAGGTGATCATAAAATTATAAAGTAATATTTCAAGCAGATATAAAACGTAAGAAATAAAAATAAATTTGTTATAAAATTAGCAATTCATTTAAGTGTAACCGTACACGTCTCTATAACACTCCTGACAAATCATACTATAATTTGAAGAATTGCTTAGACGATCAAAAAGCGGGAGATTGAATAAATTGCTCTGATCTACAAAAAAACATTGGTATAAAATTATTATGAGGACAGTAAAATAAAGTATACCTGACTGAATTTGTTGTGGGTTCTTCTAAAAACAGGCCACGAAGGAACCCTAGTAACCTTTGCTTTTGAGTCGTTCTTAAATGTCATTCTCAGTTATACCTTAGATATAAATTGCATTTGACTCGCTCTTTGGAGAAATTATGATAAAAGTATTATATTTGGCAATTTAAAATGGACTATGAAATCCTACTTGAAAAAAAGATTTCGATTTGATTTCAAATTCAAGTTCAAAAATTATTTATTCAAGTAGGCTTTTACATCAAGTATGGTTTTTTCGACACATTAATTTCATTGTACGACTCCTAATATTAAAGAACGACTTACAGTCTATTTTATTTGAAAAATATATATGTACATTTGTTAAGAGAAGTTATTTTTAGCCGCATTTTAAATATATGACACAGATTGAGGTACATCTAAAATTCTTGACATTATACTAGACAGAAGAAAAGAGATTCAGTGTTGCTTCTCTGAAGTATTTAACTTTTCAGGTAGTAATGACACTTGAAATGTTACACAGTCGCTTGAAACTGCAAGTTTCAAGAACATAATGGACATGTAGCTTAATAGTCTACCTTTTCTAAAATACGGTTGAGATATATATTTTTTTTCAGTTCCTACTACTTCCTCACAGTCTCCCTTTGTAATTATTCGATCGTTGATGAAAATATTTTTTATACATAAACTCAAGTGTATCTAAAGTTTTTTAAACATCAATTCATTCAAGAAATTTATTATGCGATACATTTTACAACGCTATCTATGGAAAG
Source organism: Elymnias hypermnestra (assembly GCA_015832385.1). Lineage (NCBI taxonomy): Eukaryota > Metazoa > Arthropoda > Insecta > Lepidoptera > Nymphalidae > Elymnias > Elymnias hypermnestra. The sequence continues at coordinate 2,322,056 of JACTOM010000031.1, forward strand.
CTCATATAGAAGTTTAAAAGGTTTCTTTCTACTTGATAAGTTGAAGAGGTTTGTGCTAGACTAAATTGAGTTTAAATAAATACATATACTAATTGTTTTTAACTTAAATTTTTCAAATATAATGGAAAGATTAACTTTGTAAATCTTACGTACATTGTCATCCTTTTCTCCTTTAAGAGTGTCTGGAAAAGAAATCGTATTTATTTAAATATTTTAATATTAGATTACATTAATTACATTACACAATTTACATTACATTATATAACATAACATATTACATATTTATTTCATCAACAATTATAGGCAGTGACCTCCTTGTAAGTTTAAAAGAAAACCTGTATTAGGAGGACTCTACACAGATTAGTTGTCAGGTGTTATGACACATTAAATGTAATAAAACATTTGTAGTTTGCAAATAAATTATTTAGTTAATTGAAAATATGTGTGTTATGTTAAAAAAAAGACCATGCAAACATTGTGTGTGTGCGTGCGTGGGAGTGCACGCGCGCGCGCGCCTTTGTGTGTGTGTGTGTGTGTGTGTAATTATATGCATGTTCTGTCAGAAATAATGTATAGTCTACTTCACGACCAACAAAAGTTTTTCAGTCTCATTATATGATAGATTTTGTAGCCTATCTGTAAGTTTATTTTTACATTCATATGTTGTTAGTGAGTAAATGTCCAATACTTTATTAATTATATTATATAAAATTAATTAATTAAAAAATATGTTATGTTATTTGTAAAATATATAATGTTATGACTATACACTGTTATTACCGGTCACTGTTTTATGATTTCTTCATATTCCCACCTGGTGACACCGCAGGAAAGAGCTAGTTTTAGCATGAATTAAAATATAACTTATGATATTATTAAAATGTTTCCTTAACTTATTATATTGTAATATCAATAAAGAGACATTCTCTTTTTATCATGTCCTTGACATTCTACCTTTCATTATTGACGTAGTGACTATAGTATAGTAATATGACAATATTAATGAATGAGGCTTGATTGTTAGATTGGTGTGTTTGTTCGGCTATAGATCATGAGGTTCCAGGGTATAAGCCCCGGATTGGATCATTATAAAATTGATATTGGAATGTTTTTATTGCTAACAAATTTCCATTACTGGCCCAAAGCTGGGAAGTTGTGCTACAACCTAGGAGAGCACGTTAGGCTATCGGTCCTGCCCCTGATCTCTTCCTGGTCTTGATGGATATTTCGTCCCATTGGACCATAAGAAAACAGGAATAGAGATTACACTTATGTTTGAACAAATACTTGTATATCTCCTGCACAAATTATTAATCACTGCATGATATAGACCATCTTGAGTCAATTCGGTAAGAGGGATATTTTGCCCAGCTATTAGTGTTCGCTTCGTATAAACTCTTTTATTATAGTACTACAAATAAAATAATCAATATCTAATATTATACTTACATGGTGAAGAGTGTGATATAACCGGTAATCTGTTTTCATCGGGGTTTACCTGCAAAAAATCATATTATTTTTGAAAAATTATCGTTGTTTGATTCAATTTTATATATTCTTATACAAGTAAGGACTTATATGATAGTCTTTGCTGATATTTTAAATGCTAAAGATACTCTGTCTGTCTACCGTGCATTCACGCATAACTACTGAACCGATTGAAATGAAATATGGTACAAATATAGTCTAGAACATGAGAAAGGATAATAAGCTCTTTGCAGTGTTTTATTTGTAAAATAATTAGAATATTTTTTTAAAAATGTGACCCTAACACACTATTTATTCTCCACACGAACGAAGTTGAGTCCACCGCTAGCATTGCATATTTGATCATTTAGCAGTTTATTTCGGCATTTAAAAGTTTATATGAAAACAGCAAATCTAATAATAACATACTATATAATCTACAACAAAAATTAAGTGTCATAGCAGAACCTTTTACTAACAATTATTGAACTTCAATTCAATTTGGTTTAAAATTGTAGGAATGAAAAATTTATATTGTAAAGCAATATAAATTATGACGAATACTTTTGGTCCCAAATATTTAGTGCAGTGTAAATATGCAGTTTCAGTCCAACGCGACATTTTTTGACCTTTTTTCTATTTATTATCATACACCAATATTCTGTGTACCAATATCCTTATTCAAATTTCAAAATAAAAATCCTACTTGATTCAGCTGATTTTAAGATATGTTTAACCTTATTGCATATAGATACACTATCAATGCTATGAGGTTTCACCCGTGCAGATACCGATTTTGTGGTAGTAGAAAGTATTTAAAGTCGGACTATAGGTTTATTTTTGTTATCTTATATACTGTTTTGTTATGTTACTTTAAATAGTTTTCACAGCGCACGCGATAACAGATTTTTTCTCCACACCTTGGGTTTCATTAATGCAAATTTCTGTGAAAATTCCGCTTTCTAATGAAAAGACTTTTGAAATTGGTCCAGTAGTTTTTGTGTGGAAACGTAAAACGTGTTTGAATAACAAAGTTAATTATTAATATATACAAATATATTATTTTAACGAAAAACAGACGACATTATTTTAACGTAAATATTAAACAATGTAAATGATAAAAATAAGTTAAGTTTTTATAATAAACCATTTAATGGGGGCTACCTCATTTGAATTAGTGTTAAATATTTCAGTAATTGAATTGTAATAGACGACTTAGACAAGTACTTTTAACCATTTATATTAATAAATAACAAATAAGTTCCTCTAAGTTTTCTAAGTTATTCTTAACCAAGTATTATTATCCTTAATGGAATTCGAGACCGTCAATAGGATATTACAAATGTCGTATTATATAAATAATAAATCATAATGGATGTTTCGGCCATCATCGAATTATCATGGACAGAGAACTAATGATGTTTTTTCGTGTCGTAGAACAGTAAATTTTAGTGCTACAATTTGTTTCATGGACAAAGATAAGTTCGAAGAAATTAGTTTTATACCTGAAGTATCTAGTTTTATATATATATTTATGTAATAATGTCTATAAGAGAAATACATACCGTAATCGAATATGAAAGTATTATACACATCAATCACGTCAATATGCCATCAATTACATGCACACAAAATGTTATATAACAATAAAACGGGGTTGAATTCATTTATTTTATGTATAAGTACGGCAAGAAAAAAAATTATAAATATAAATACATACATACGTACCATTACGCCTCATTCCCAAAGGAATAGGCAAAGACCAGGTCCTTCCACTTGCCACAATCGTTGCATATCTCCTTCGCTTCTTTCATTATCATTAAACCTTTCATACAAGTTCGTCGGTTTAGAATACTCCTGACCTGACCCTTATTTAAAATGTCCTGGATTTGGTCCAAGAACGTTCGCCTTGGTCTTCCTCTTCCAACTTTCGCATTCTATCTTGATTCATAAATCCTTTTTTGTCCGTCTCCTTTTATTTATTCTCTCTACGTGTCCAAACCATTTAAGCATACCTTTATCAATTTTAGTCACTACATCTTCTTTTATACCACAACGTTCACTTATCACACTATTTCTTACTTTGTTACTCAGTTTCAATCCACTCATACTTCTCAACGCTCTCATCTCTCCCGCATTTATTTTTTTGATTCTTCTGCCATACCCAACTTTCACTACGATACACAAGTGATGACACCAACACTCCTGTATGCACAGCCAGTCTGGCCCTTTGAGATACAATCTGGGTATTCATAAAGGCGTGCAGAGCACCATTTACCATATTCCCTGCATTCACACTCCCTTCAATATCACTTTCACATCAAGCATACAAATCCTTTTACCTATTCCGCTTGTTCCCCATCTTTTATCATATAGCCATTCATCATTAAGAATATGGGATATTCTATTCCTCTTGTTCACTACAATTATATACAACTCAACCTTGTAAACTTAAGGGTTCCATAAAGATAGTATCAAAAGTTTAAAGCTTAATTACTACCATATATTATCTGCCGATATAATTGACTTTCAATAGGATAAAGTTGTAATATCGTCCTATGAATACTGTAATACTATTTATATTTAGGTGACACAAATGCTTGTATTTCAATTACATTCAATCATTTTACATGTAAATTGTCAATATTGTAAAAGATGGTGTTAATAAGAGTAACTACTAAGTCTCTTACCGAAACCTTTTTGGGAGAATTATTCCGAAGTAGTAAGTCATCATCAACGGTCAGACTTTATGTTTCAATTTCAAAAGAGCTTGTTATTTGAATTTACATTTGAACCCGATATTTCCGCTTACTGACTTATCATTATATATAGTTTCTTCTGATAAGTCTGTCTTTCCAAACTCCCATTCAAAAATTTGGGGTGCTTAATAAAGCTAAATGATTCTTCACAGCCAAGAATCAGTAACTCTTATATAAAGCCCAAGTTCAGCCACATTTAGAATACTGCTGCAACTTTTGGGCTGGCGCACCCCAATATCAACACCATTTGATAGGATTCAAAGTCGGGCAATTCGAATTGTCGGCAACCCTCAACTGATCAAAAAACTAGAGACTCTAGATCACAGAAAAACTATTAGTTCCCTCTGTGTCTTCTATAGAATCTATTATGGGAAGCGTTCCGAGGAACTATTCAAGTTAGTACCACCGTCACAATTCTACGACCTCTGGCCGTAGAAATAAATTCCACCCACACACTCTGGATAAATGGTACTCATCAACGTCTCGGCTTTGTCGATCTTTTTTCCGCGAACCTGCAAAACGTGGAACCAACTTCCAACAGCGGTGTTCCGCCAAGACTTCAGCATGCAGTTATTTAGAAGGCAATTAAACTCCCACCTTTTAAGCCGGCTACACATCGGCAGTTCCCCTTTTTTTATCGCTGGGAAATGCTTTTACGCATCCCGGAACAAGAAGAAATTCTTTCAACCGGGAGTGTGGGACTCACTGAAATCAGAATAACCACTGAAACCCAGTGCATCCTTCGTCTAGAGGGTCCCATTTCGCATTCCACTCTAGTGACCCGGATGATGCCGGCTACAACACTCTACAATTTACTGAGGGAAATAGTGGAGCACATACCTGCACCTATTGCCACCCAGCCTCCTACGACGGAGAGGGAGGGCATCAGCGGCATCCTCCCTTTGCCTCTCATTAGCCTCCTTTAGCTAGATGATGGTCTCGCAAAATAAGGCAACCACCCTCCATCCAAACTTGCTAGTGAGCATCACCTCAATTATGCTCACCAAAGAGAGGTCTCCTCGGACCAGCGACAAAAAGAAATGCCGCTGGGGCGCCCACGCCGGACACTGCCAACGTATGAGTGCACCGTATCTACAGTGGCACCAGATACTTGCCGAAGCAACCATGCCCGGTCAGCACCTGCACCAGACGGTAGGAAAGAGATCCATGCCTCCTAGTGATCCAATTCTCCAGGTATGGACGGATCGCATCGGCAGTTTGTCTGGCTTAATTATAAAAAAAAAGTCGCATTGTGTAATTAATGTCAGGAATGAACGAATCCATAAAATGTAATGTCAGTGCGTGTATATATAGACAGTAATATACGAATAAATGCTACACATTCTAAAATGGCAAAATTATTCATGGGCTTACGTGGATCATTCGTTAAAATAATACCCATCATCTTTTCTACCCCTATTAATCAAAGCATATTTGCATTCCAGATTAATGTCAAAGGAGATTTACATTCAGGGTTATCACCAGCGCATTAAATTTTAATATCGCCGTGAAACGTTGACTACCTGTCAATTAAGCGGGGTTTTGTGGTTTTGATGCGCTGAAACAACCCTTTATCTCCCATACTTTTCTAGCAACGGTGTTTCTATAGTAGAAAAGTGAGACGGTGAATAGGGGGTGAAGTCTGTTTGTGTATAAAATATTTATGCTCATTTACATTTTTATGCAAATCATTAAAGACGTTTGAAACATTTTCATGGAGTTGTTTCATTATTTTATTATTTTATACACAGAAATTTTGTCACGTTATTATAATATAAGATTAGAATTATGTTTCTTTTTTGTCGAAGCGAAACTTCTTTAGGCGCATCAGGGTAAAAATTTTTCAGAAGAAACGAGTGATTGGAGTCACGAAGATGTGCAACGTTTTTATGCTAATTCGTTTGAGGATTAGATCGTTTTAATATTTACAAATAACATATGGCATTATAATTTTCCGGTCGTCATTTAATAATTTAATATACTATTTCATATATTCTTTTATCTAAAATTAACTAATAATTTTTAATATTGACGTGAAAACACGTGGCACTTTTATTTACAATTCATTCATTTGAAATTTCAATAATGTTTTAATGACAATTAAATTCATTAAATACCTAACATATCTTCCGTTTTCCCTCCTAATAAGTCTCTTTTAGATTTGTATAAATATAAACAAGACTTAAACATTAGTTTCCCAAAGAAGTTTCACTTCCTTCTAACATGTATACGAGTATATTCGTACAATACCGAATCAAAAACCGGATGGAGACTGAATATCCGGATATTCAGTCTCCAAAATTAAACAAATTTATGATAGATATAGTTAGAAAAATGATATGGCAGAATATTGCCGAAGACTCGGAAATCTAAAGTTTTAAATTTTTATAAATATAAACAAGACATTAAGATTACATTGCCAAAGAAGTGGCCCTACTGACGTGTGTATTTTATAATAGTAAATGTAATCCAGCCTGTTAAGCCTCCCATTGCTGGGCACAGACTTCCATGAAAAGCCCCCATCAACGCCGATGGAGACATAGTACTAGGCAACGTATACGTTTGTATATCTTCTTCCACCTTCGTGAAGTCGGAGTCAACCGGGACACCAGGGAGATATGCGTAAGTTAATCTTTTGGTATCTCACGTACGGATAAAAAGGTTTCCGCTTGGTTTTAGTGGCTTGCAAGGCTTCTTTCGACAACCAAATCCTTCAATCCTGACCGGTTATCGGTCGAGGTTCGTGCTATAATGCATTTTTCAGTTCCAAAAACGTCCGTACTCATAGGAGAGAAGGTTTTTTAGAACATAGACCCACCCAGTTGTGCTGTTGTGTTGTAGTGGAACATAACATACAGTCTTTTTTTTATTGCCGACAGATTAGCGCTTGACTGTGATCTCTCTTGATGGTAAGTGATGATACAGTCCAAGATGGAAGCGCGCACACAGCACCGTACCAGAACACAGATCTCTTTGTTTTGGCGGTACGTCTTTGCTGGTAGGGTGGTAACTAGCCACGACCGAAGCCTCCCCACCAGACCAGAGTCAGACAAATTAGAAAATACAATTTGCTAGCAAGGCGAGTACTCGTACCACTGCGCCAGCGAGGTCGCCGCAATCTACATATTGTTTGAATTGTTCAAGGGTGTGGAGGAGTCACCATGATGTGTTACCAAAAAAATACCACTTTTACCAAAAAAAAAGATAGTGAATTTTAAACAATAATTAGGCATATAACTTTTACAAAGAGGCCTTAGTGATGCCTTACGAGAATTTGAATCCATAACTCTTAATACAAATCTACGTGTTTATTCATTGGATTCGCGGTTCTATATATCAACAAATCACACACTTATTTTCAACAACCACATGATTGTTGAAAATAAGAAATTATTTCCTAAAATTTTGTGGCCTCTTGAGAGGCTTTAACCATAGCTTACAATGAATATCAGTAAAACCGCCCTCGCATTTAATTGGGCTTGTCTTGAACATTTCCGCGTTTTTGTCCCTTTTTTATATTATTTTTTTGCCATAACTACTCCTAAAGCAATATTGGTACGGTGATTTTTAGGAAATATCCTTTATATAAAACGATCAAAACTCGTACGAGAGGGAAAATTGTTAATAATCTTATCATTAAATATATGACCAATATAAATAACAGAAAATAACGTTATAAATGTTTTTTATATAATGTAATAATTGAATATGTATTTTATGTATTACTTCCGGATACAGCACAATGCATATTACATATATCTATAGTCTGATCATATCGATTATTAATAGAATGTAGGTATCAAACAAAAAAAAACTAGAATAAAAACACTCGATTTCAATGCCATCTAATACTTCTTATACCCATGAAATAGAAAAAAATCTTTAAACACATTGCGTGAGATTTAAAATGTCATTAATGTATTAATATAAGATCCTGTATAAACATCAAGTATCAAATTCAATAATTCTTAATGATTTATAAGCTACTAGAACTCGAAGAAATACTTCTTAAATTAAAATACATCTATTCTCTTTTTTGTACGTTTCCTAATTAAAGGCATGCTAAAATAAAATGTAAACAAAAACTACGTATCTAACTTAGACTATAAAAATTAACAAGATATTATATATATTTAAAATAAGCAAATATACAAAACTTAAATTACGCAAATGGAATGATAAATATTCAGGCCACCCTGACAGTTTTCATATTTTTATAACGTAATTTAAAAGTAATTATTTATTATTAAGTATTATTATAATATTAAGTATTATTTATCCATTAAACTAGGCCTTTACAGTTGCTTCGGGCAAGTACTTGCACCAGGTCGTTGGCCGTGAGCAAACGCCCGCCTGACATGAGTGTAGTGCTCCTGTAGATACAGCGCACCATACCCTGGCGGAGAGTCCAGCGTGGGCACCCCAGCGGTATATCTTGATATCGCTGGTTAGAGGAGATCTTTCGCTGGTGAGCATAATTGGGGTAATGCTCGCCAATGAAGTTGGGTGGAGGTCGGTTGCCTTTTTTCGCGAGACCGTCATTTCGCTGAAGAAGGCAAATGAGAAGCTAAGGGAGCAAGGGGCTGGTGCTCTTCCTCGCCGTCGGAGGAGGCTTGGTGACAGAAGTCGCACTTATTCATTTCATGTCTCACTGTATTGAGTGGTAGATCCTCATAGTGGAATGGAGTTAGGGAACCTCTAGTGATCTCACTCATGGACGGGGAGAGATCCGCTAGGTTTAAGTGGGTATTCTGTTAATAGTGAGTCCCACACTCCCTATGGAATTAGTCTTTCATCGCGGTGCGTAAAGGCATTTCCCAGCGCAAAAAAAGGCCTTTACAGTACTTTTTAATCGTCAAATACAGTCTAAGACTTAAGTAGTAAAATTTGTTCTACCTCTATCTTTGTATGTGTCGCAAATAAAGTTACTCGGGTCAGCTAGTATATAATACAGTTAATTAAACGATTTGAATCACACCTGGTATTAAAATAAAAATAGTTTGTAATGCTAAATTGCCTTACAAAATACACAGAATAGCTTATTCAATACAAAGTTCGTTCGCATCTAACCCCAAATACTGCTATAGTAATTTACTAAAACGAAGTTCTTTCAAAAACGCCTTACGTGTTTCCGCATTGGTGACAGAAGATTAATGACAGAGACATAATATAGAAGAACGCAAAAAATGCGTTACAGACACGCCTAAAGAAACGAGTTTGTTTGGTTTAAGTAATTAAAACTTAGGACTGTATTTGGTTTATAAGAAACACAATGAAAAATAATTGAAAGTACAATATTGTCTACATATAATAAAAATTTTCTGCCATATCATTTTTCAAACTATATCGGTCATCAATTTGTCTAATTTTGGAGACTGAATATTGGGTTATTGATTTGATATTGTATAAATGTACTCGAATACATGTCAGAATGGACACTTCTTTGGGAAACAAATGTTTAAGTCTTGATTACATTTATATAAATCTAAAAGAGACTTAGAGGCAGGGAAAAAGGAAGATATGTTAGAAGTTTAATGAATTTAATTGTCATAAAATATCAAAAGTGTCGAAAATCAATACAAATAATTTATTGAAATCTCAAATGACGAATTGTAAATAAAAATGCCACGTGTTTTTTGTCACTATTAGAAATTATTATTTAAAATTTACAATATGAAATATTTTCCAATTGTAGGATATTAAATTATTAAATGTCGAGTGACAAATTAAAATGCCATATGTAGTTTGTAAATCTTAAAACTACCTAACCTTCAAACGAATTAGCATAATAAACGCCGCATATCTTCGTGACGCTAATCACGCGTTTCATCCGTAAAAAAATTACCCTTAAGTTTCACTTAAAAACTTCATACTTAGTGAGTCATATTAATATTCTCTTGTTGAGTGAGTGAGTAAGTTTGTTACTTTAAAACCATCTTTGCTTGATTGCCTTTCTAATGAATCAGTTTTGGAACTCGAGTTGGATGCTTTCAAAGTCTTTAACGGCAATAATACAACAATATTATTTCTATCGACGTATCAAATAAATGAAAATGAACGCAAAACAATTTGTCGACAAATTCAGTTGTTTAAAAATATTTCATATGAAGCAGGTCATGTCATGTTGATATGAAAACAATTGATACGGTAACTAAACGTATAATATTTTTTGTATTTACAGTACCAGCAAATTAATGAAGAGAAACGAAAAAAGCTAAGGCAAAAATCCACCTTTAAAGCAAGTCACGCCCGTGGAACGCCGAAGTTTGGTTCGTTATAAATAATTCATTCAAGCAAGAGGTTGTACGCGGTCGATATGAAAACAATTGAAATTCGTATGCCTTTCTGCTTCTGCTGTAGCGTGTATGGTGAAATATATGAAAACACTTTAGGTGAATCCAAAAACATACATTTACATTCGCCTCATACCCGTTATTTCATTCTTTGCAAGCGTGTTCGGAATTTCGAGTTAGATGTTATAATGTTGACATTTTTGACGACTTTTTTAGTACCACCCAGATTCTAACAAAATTGAAGGTCGATATCTGGTAGGATATTAAAAAAACGTGCGTACATACAAAGTTCACACGTCAGAAGTGAAACTTCTTTGACAAACTAATTTTTAAGTATTGTTTATATACATATAAATCTAAAACTTCGGATTTTTAAGATTGAGACGAACGGAAAAAGAAAGATATGTTAGGAATTTGACTTAATCGATTGTCATCAAAATATCGGAAATTAATACAATTAATTTATTGAAATCCCAAATGACGAACTGTAAATAAAAATGCCACGCAATTATTAATTAAATTTTGTTTTTGAATTTAAAATTTTGGAAGAGGAGAAATATTACATGACGAGTGGCAAATTATAATGCCAAATATTATTTGTAAATATTAAAACTACTTAACCTTCAAACGATTTAGCGTTAAAAACGCTGCACATCTTGATGACGCTAATCACGCGTTTCATCCGTAAAAATTTTACCCTCATACGCCTAAAGAAGTTCACTTCCAAAAATTCTTAATTATGTCATAAATGCGAAAGCAACTCTGCCTGATGCACTTTCAAAACTACCGAACCAATTTAGATGAAATTGGGTATACAAATAGTTTATAGTGTGAATAAGGACATAAGCTACTTTTTAATGGAAAAAAGGGGATGGAAATATCGCCACTCTTAGAAGCCAGCTCCTAGAAGCTACTTTTTAAACTGCTGATTAAATAAATATAACTTTTATAAAAAAATCTACCCTCTGAAAAAATCTAACAATTATAACTAATATTTTATATGCGAAAGTAACTCTATCTGTCGCACTTTCACGCCAAAACCGATTTAAATGAAATTTGGTAGAAATTGGTGGTTAAATGAAAGTACAAAATAAATCTTCTGTGAACAAATGTAAATTATCCATTTTTATACGTTAGTGTCTTATTTATAAAATAATTTACCTAAATTATTAAAAATGCTACCCACAAAGACTATTTAGACGATGTCTCTGGCACGTGTAGTATTGTATAATTATATATATTTTATAGTAACATATTGTGTTAAACTGTATTTGTATTAAATGAACACAATTTAAGGTATTTACTACGTTGGTACCATCCACAGCGTACGACTTACAAGATCACTCATTTACTTTAAATTTTGTTTAGAGTTTCTACGGTAACGGGAAATTCAAAGTGATAACTAATAATTCAATAGCGAAGTGTGACTCGATTTGCTAGTTTCAATATAAAACACATGTTATTGTCGTAGTTATATGAAATAACCAACCAGTTGGTAATGTTCCAGAAATAACAGTTATATTATTATTTCTAAATGTCCACCGTAAATGTACTTAACGTTACATGATTATCAAAACAGGCTTAACGATTTCGGTCACGAATCTTTTATGAACCATTCGTCAAACCGTCGCTTTCATATAAAATATTCACACACTATGATTTTTTACTACAAAAATGGTAATAGCGTTTACTACATCCGTGTTACTTTGTTATTTTAAAGTCAAACTGTTTTTAAAGGGAACCGTTGACAGATTTTATTGTAAAATCTTTATTAATTATAATGCAGCTAATTATAATAAATCAACCTATATTTTCACTGATCCTAAAAGCGAATAGGACTATATTGTTCCTAGTGTATACAAAAACATTTTATAATGTATATATACATACTGTTATTTAATAATAATCGTTAACCCTATTATTTATCTGGTTTTCGTTATATTACATAAATATTGTCTTTTTCTTGTATGTGTGCAATAAAGTTTAATGTAAATAAATAATCGTTAATTAAGTAAATCTATTTATTAAATTGACAAGTTTATTGTCGCGACAAGTTTATTGTCAATGCGAAGATTTGTGAAAAGCGTGGTAGACATACGCTACGTAACTAAAGTTCTGTCGATGATTTCGTGTTCAAAGAACGGATTTGCAACAATTCAAACCTGAAATATATTGGCTATGTTTAAAATCAACCTTTGTTTTGAATTGATCAATGATTGTCCTCCAGTAAGGTCATTGTTTAAGTTCATATCTGAATAGTTTAGCTTACGAATACACAAATATGTCAGGTGTTGAAAATGTTGATAGACAAAGAGAGAAGATAGGAACCTATGCTTCTCCTTACTCAAGTTTCTCGAATGGATTTATTAGAAATATCTTCAGCGATTAAGATTTCTTTGGAGCCAATATAACTAACGTTATATCTCAAACAGAAGTCATTGACAAACCCATGACAATTTAAAAGCTCTAATGATAACTCTCACCGATTCCTTATACGTCGAAGAAGAAAACTACAACACGACGTCGTAAAGCTGAAAGAAATGAAATAATAACAAGTTCCCCTTAATGAAAAATGCTGGAAGAGAAAAGAGCAGCTAAAAGAAATCTTAAATTGTCCAAGCAAATAAAGAGTTTGCTTTCAGGAAAATATGTTACCTAGAAAGGTAAGAGTTTGATTTCAGGAAGAGATCTCAGCAGGAAAGCCAAGAAAGATATAAACGAAAACATGATTCTTCTTGAGGAAGCAACAATTTTTCCTTTGTGCAATTTTTGAAACCACGACGTTTGCACGAATATATCAGAGCTATCAAATCAATATACTTGCTATTACATTACATTTTAAACTGGTCATATATTTGATGGCCAGTACTGGAGGCCAATTTTTAGAGGCTGATTTTTCCTAGTTTTCAAATTACTGTAATAACTTAGATAATTTCTAAACATGCTGGTAGAGTATTCTTTTCATGCATGGTACAAGAGTTTCTTCACATATTTCAGGAGGTATTAGACATGTAACCTAAGGCATTTAAATTTTATTGTTGATTAAGCTTAGGGTGACGGCACTGTTGGACTTTCCCCTACTACGAAGCGTTTTAGTACAATCTATTCGTCTAAAGCAAAATCAAAAGTCTTATAATGATGCTTAAAATATATTATTCCACTAGGATTATCATATCCCTCGTAAACTAAATTTACACCTAATATCATGTAAGATTCTTCATAATTCCTTATAAAACATAAACATAAACATGACAACCCTATATACGGAATAGAGCATTTTCCTTTACTTTAACAATGCCCTTTGTTATCTATATTGTAATCTCAAAAGAATTATCTGCCTCATTTACGAAACACGCGATTTATTTAATTACAGTAATTAAATGGCAAGCATTCTCAAAGCCATATCAAAAAGTAAATAGTACAAATCGCGTTTTTTTAATTGACAATTTTAATATGAAATAGTACAATGATTTTAAATTTTACCATAAAATATAGTACGAATATTCTATTACATAGTTTCATCAATTGAATAACCTTGATATGTGTATAAAAAATATATATTATATTAGTATAAAACATTAGATGCTTGATATTTCTGTGTGTTTATATTTATAACACAATTTATGACCATTAAATTATTTATTTATTTAGTTAGATTAGTAACTTACGAGTATATGTTTATTTAGGTTTCACTCAAGCTATATTTTAATTTTGTTTTCTACTTGAAGGATTAAGGACGTAAGATTTCGTATTGGATAGTATATATCATTTAATTTTCTAGTATAATTTTGAGTATTGTTCAAATTAGATATTCGAATATCAATTCTATTTATAAGGCTATAACTATACAACAAATTAAAATTATTGAAAAGCTTTAAAAGATGTTACTAGTAAAATAATTATTAAATATTTGTGGAACAAGTATTTTTGACAAAAAGTTAATTGAATGAAAATTATTTCGAAGTAAATATTTTTGTCGACCAGTGTTTATAGTATTTTCTAAATGCTAAGAATGACTAAGAAATATTCTTAAAGGGTTATAATGCGACAGTGTAATTTTGTAGTGGATAAAAAATTATTTTAAGGTAAAATAATGGGTTTATACTTATTAACACGTAATTTAGAACTACGCGGTGATATTGCGCAAACAGCTTATCTTAGGATTTCAAGGATACTCACAGCTCTATGAGTGACGAAGGACGTCCTTCCTTGAAGTCTCGCGCTAATTTTTGCCGGCGTATCTTCGTCCTCCCTTTTAGGGTCGAACCAGCCAAAGGCTGCTCCTACAACCAGCACAGCACCTAATATCATCAGTGCCAAAAAACCACCGATGGCCGCTTTTGTCGTCTGAGATATGACCATCGCCATTTTGTTAATCACTTATCACGTTTTTAACATCATCACTGACATTCATTTAATGTCAATTTATCACTTCAAGTTCATTGCTTAACCCGAAAGTTCGCCTCGCGCACGTTTTATACATTGTATTTTTCTCTCGTTTTACAGTCGATTTAAACACTTCACTTCACAATCGAGATTAAAAAGTTATTGGATCGTAAAGTTCATAGCGAAGACCATGCTGTGAAAATAAATATTGCTTTTTTTAATATTTTTATTTTGTGCATTAAAATATAAAAATTGTTTCTACCTAAGCCCGTTATTGACTTTAAAACTATATATCCAGTGAAACCGAAACTAGACACATTAGAAAAGCAACAATACTAAAATGTTCTTAGCGAAATAGTCCATCATTCATTCATCACGAGATCTCTAAAATCGGACTTTTTTTGTCTCTTCTTTTTTGTGGATACGCTAATTATCAAAAGAAGAAAATCGATATTTTTGTTACAGTATTCCCTATTTATCCATGGGATCGTAAGTTACACGGGTTATACCTTGAGGATCAGCTGTGTGTGTGTGTATACTTCCATTGCATTCACTGAAATATTGGGACTCATAGATTTGATGCTTATGTAACTTGATACTAGAATTCACACTTAACGATATCTCGGTCTGATAAATTTATAATTAAAAATTAAAGTCAAATCTTCCCTTTGCCCTAAATCGGAATAAATACAGCAAAACATCATCAAAATCGCTTGACTTAACAAATTCTAGATAGATAGATTTAAAACACTTTATTGTTTACCATACAGGAAACATGAAACAGAAAAACAAAAAACAATGTACAAAAAAGCAGCTTTATCGTTACACAGCGATTTCTACCAGGCAATTTTGGGTTAGTGATATTACCTAAAAGTAATGCGGTAGGTGGTAGGCTAAATAGAAATAGATTTTTTTTTATTGCTGACAGATTAGCGCATGACTGTGATCTCACCTGATGGTAAGTGATGATACAGTCTAAGATGGAAGCGCGCTAATCTGTTAAGAGGCGATATACCCCTTATGGTTTCTACACAGCATCGTACCGGAACACAAATCTCTTTGTTTGGCGGTACTTTTTTGTTGGGAGGGTGGTAACTAGCCACGGCCGAAGCCTCCCACCAGTCCAGACTCAGACAAATTAGAAAATACAATTTCCTAAATTCATCCTACCGGGGATTGAACCCGAGATCTCCGCTAGCAAAGCGAATACTCGCACCACTGCGCCAGCGAGGCCGTCGTCGAGATATAATAAACTTAATTACATACACACATTCATACATACATAATACATAACATATATATAGATAAGAATAAACATGTTTCTTAGGAATAGGATTTTATAAATAGGGGCCGTCGATAAAATATAAAATTTTTAAATATCATAATATATAACGCTTAATATAATAACAATGATGAAATGAATTAAATATAATTTGTAACTTTATGTAAACCGTGTGAATATATTGAACCCTTGAGTCTAACTGTGTGATTAATTTGAACCATCGTTGCTTAAACACAACTACAAATGGATAAACCGCTTTCACAGTACAACACATTTGACCTCAATTTGAGTATTAAGCACATTAATATTAGCACATAAATACAATAACAGAAGCAATTAAATATTGAATATATTATTACGGAATTATTATTCAAAGCTCAATAACTTTAGTTGTGGGATGTTAGTTGCGAATTACTGTTAACAGTCTGTAATTATTGGAAATTCTATTTCGTGTACATTATTTGACGTATATTGTGTTGTACTGTAAAATTACATGAGACTCACTGCCACGTTATTATGACAAATATTGAGTAGAAATTATTTTTGTTTTTAAAGAAGCATTTGGCTCGTTATCTCAATACATTATAAAACAAAATGTTCCACCACGTCTGACTGAACTGACTTAACTATTGAAAGGTTTTTCATGCGGTTTTCACCAATTAAATGAATGGTTCTTAAAAAAGGTTTTTAAATTGGTTGTAATGTAAAGTGGGTGTGGTAAAAAGGTAGTATAAAATTTGTCATAGTTTTATTCAAATTGAATGAAATATAACAAACGATAACCGTTGGTTATGACGGAATCCGTGAGCTTTTATCAAAAACGCTACCCAATCCCGTGTTAATGTAATAAAGCAATTATAATGACTATTAGATTTACAAAAAAGTCCACATATCCCGTCGATGCGATCCTGCAACAGGCATAATATGCTCTACTACTTGTGTAAAGCCGGAATGCATTGCTAATAACTGTTAAACACTTTTAAATCATCCAAACAATGGACGTTTCTTTAAAAAGGCTTTAATGCGAAAATAGTTTAATACCACTAAACTCGCATTAGTTTGTTAAACTTTTATATCTTATATTTTTCTATTTATTTAAAATTTGGAATAAAGTTTTAACTAATAGTTATCATAAGAGTTAATAAATTTTGCAACATCACTTTCTTGGTTCACAGACGTGTAATAAATGGTGACATGAAGTAACTATTTTATATTAGATTATTTACTCAAAATGAGTATAAGCCATCTCATTTATAGTTTCAAAGTAAACGGCCTATTAAGACTCCACCGCTGGGCAGTTGCCCTTGTCTTTATTTCAAGAGAAGCTTAGTGACTGAAATCTCTTACATAAGTTAACTTTAAGTAGCATAACCAGCCACGATGTTACTTTAGCTTATATGATTAGCTTAAAGTTTCCCATATCTGAAGATTTCAAGTGAAAGCTCTTTAGGCGCATGAGGGTTAATTTTTTACGGATGAAATGCGTGAATTACGTCACGAAGATATGCAGCACTTTTTATGCAAATACCTTAGAAGTATAGGTAGTTGTAATATCTACAAACATATTCATTTTCCACTCGTCATATCGGATCCATCAGTCCACCTGGTGGGGGGTCTGCCGACGCTGCGTTTTCCGGTGCGAGGTCGCCACTCTAGCACCTTCGGGGTCCCAACGTCCATCGGTTCTGCGAACTGCTGTCGTAATGGCAGAGACTCTGGAAGATCTCAATACAATGCTCGATGACCTCTCGAGTGTCTCAACAGGTGGGCCTTAAAATGAACATGGATAAGACAAAAATCATGTCGAACATCCATGTTTCGCCCCACCCGGTCACCGTTGAGAACTCAACACTCGAAGTTGTAGACGAGTACATCTACCTGGGACACACGATCCAATTAGGTAGGTCCAATTTCGAAAAAGAGATCAACCGCCGAATCAAACTCATATGGGCAGATCCGGAAAACTATGGGACATTATTTCATCCATAATTTCTCAGTGCTTGAAGATTAAGGTCTTCGACCAGTGCGTGTTGCCAGCGGATACATATGGTTTCGAGACATGGCCGCTGACTATGGGACTCGTAAGAAGACTCAGCGGGTAATGGAGAGGGCTATGCTAGGGGTTTCCCTGTCGTGATCAAATCAGAAATGAGGATATCCGTAGGAGAACTAAAGTCACCGACGTAGCCTACCGAATTGCAAAGCTGAAGTGGCAATGGGCAATCTTTATAATTAGCCAAAATTATCAGATAAGCAGATCAAAAGTACTCAGTAATTTCGATTTAATTATTTTGTTATTTATTAAAAAAATGCCTCAATAGGTTACAAGAAAAATGAGTAAAAATAAATTTATTTATTTTTATTTATACACTTTATTGCACGTCTACAATAATAATATAAAATGAAATAAACTTAAATATAAGAGAACTAAAGGTACAACAGGCGTTAGTACTGTTACAATAAATAGTGTATATAGATACAAAAATATTAGATATGAGGAAAACCCACTTAATGTAACTGTAGCATCCGTAACAGAAAAATAATTGGTTGGAAAAACATATAACAAACTTGAATCACAAATTTAAAAAAAGATTTTTTTTAAGTTTTTTTTTTATTTTGACAACTGGCACCTGCAATATCTTAATAAATTTACTAAAATTAAATTGTTAATGTATCTTTAGTCGTCGCTGGGTCATTTATTAGTATCGAGTAGTTATTATAAAATTTCTACTTTTATTTAAATTTATCATTAATGTTCGTAAATTGTCAGAAGTAATACTACAATAATCATTCAAAGTGCTGGTATCGCGATATTTATAATCACTTACAAACCCAAGCCTATAAGAGTGATTAATTACCGTTATTCAACCAGGGTCCATTCTTACAAGGACAATTGACAGGGTAAATCGTTGTGATTTGCCTATACTAAAAATTATATCAAATGTTTTTTACGGTAATTGAAATTATTGAAGTACAACTTCTTATGGCATTCGATAGCGAAAAAACTTTGTGACTAATAACACAAATAAGCGCCTGTTGGGTTTAGTAGTATGCCAAAATAAATATTTTATGTATATAGACCTAAGTAAGTAAAAGTAACTAGCAGCATATTAACGTTCCACTGCTGGGCACAGGCCTCCTCACTCCGAGGGTTTATAAACCCACCACGCTGCTCCACTGCGGATTGGCAGGCATAGTACACAAGTGCACTCTTTATTCCTTCACTCTCATAGTCCGCTGTGACGGGAATCCGACACGACTGGAGAGAGATCAGGCGCAGGACCGACGGCTTAACGTGCTCTGCGAGCTACCGGGGAGGATCACACCGCCAACTTCCCAACTTCCCAACTTCCCAACTTCGTGCAAATATTGAGGAAATATTAATAGAAAACTCAATATTGATTTTTAAGTTCGCCCGACCCGGGACTCGTGCCCAGGATCTCATGTCTGTAGTCGAACATGCTAACCACTAGCGGCTACCGGCGACCCGCTTTATATCATCAGTCCACTTTGTTGGGGGCCTGCCTACACTGCGCCGTCTGTTGCGGGGTCGCCACTCCAGCACCTTCGGCCCCCAACGTCCATCGGTCCTTCGGACTATGTGCCCCGCCTAAGTATGACTATGTCCTAAGTATTAAGAGCTAAGTATAGAGTCCTAATTTTGTAAGACATCAGAAGAGAAATGCCTTTCATAAATGCAAAAACTATAACTCTTATTTATCGACTAGAACAAGAGTTACCATTTTTACTTTTAGTTTTATATTCTATGGTGAAACAAATTGATTTTAGTGCCATTATCCTAAAGTTTCCTTGAGACAATATTTTTCGTGTAACTGTTTGATTTTAATATATCTACATATCACGTGTATTAATTATTAACTTTGTCAAAGCATTTTATTCATCACATTTAAATTTTGATATTCAATTATGTCATAAGAGGAATGTTATCACTCTAATTATATAATAGAGTTTAAATTTTCCTGTATAAATACGGTTAAGGACAATAAAAAGCGAAATCGTAACCTACAAACACTGTGTATATTCAGAAAGTTAACTTGTACTTTTATAAAAGATTCTGAGGATTTTCTAATGTAACAGGGTTTTGTAAAGGGAAAGCCTTTATGTGATATTTTTTCTGATATCCACTTACATAAAAAGCTTCTTATAAGGCACAATATCTGTTTTGCGGTTTTCCACATTTAAGAGATGAATTGGCTAAATCATTTCTTAATTAAATATTGATATACAAACCGCGCAACTTCGCTTGTGTACAGCTAAATGTGGGCCCAAAAGAACTGTGTCATCCATTTTATACTTATGTAAGTCAATGTGAAAATGTGGTGAGTGGGTGAATCAACTCGGTCACCACGGTCTGTCTTCTCTTCGTTGTGCTGGTCGTCTTCCGAGAGACGCCGGCATCAACGACATCATCAGAAGCACTCTGGTCACCATTAACGTGCCGGCTATTCTTGAGCCGAATGGAATTGCACATGATGATGGTAAGAGACCTGATGGTATGTCGTTGATGCCTTGGAAAAAAGGAAGGTCGTTGGTGTGGGATGCTACATGTGTTGATACGCTTGCACCGTGTCACATTGACACTACCTCCAAATCAGCGGGAGCGGCGGCATCATTAGCTGAAAACGCCAAGAGGCGCAAATATGAGAGCCTTACTTTAGAATACATATTTGTGCCTTTTGGCGTGGAGTCATTGGGACCGTGGAGTCCTGAGGCTTAAAGCTTTTTTAAAGAAATTTCATCTAACTTAGTTGATGTCACCAGTGACTCTAAGGCCGGGTGGTACTTCGGACAGCGTATAAGTATCGCTGCTGCCAACCTTATGAGCACCCATCCATTTGCTTCTGTTGGCGCATTTTAATTACTTTTATTTTTTCTGTATTAAAGGAGCAAATATGGATTGCGATTTTTACGTCTAAAAATGAACGATGTAAGTTATTTAACAACGAAACTCATACGTAACAATGTTTCGGTTTTAAAATAAAATTAAATAAAAAGTTATTGATAAGTATAGATAAGACGTGACAAATCAAGCAGAAAGAAAACAAAATGTTAAGACTTTAATCATATAGAAGTTTTAAGGTTGTTTATTGTACAAATTTCATTAAAATTCAAATGGTTATATTACAATATGTTTACATCCTTTGATTAGATATATATCACATGAATATTAAAAAATCAATGGTTTCCTTTAACTATCAAGGGCAATTGCTATTTCGACAACTTTTCGAGTCAAAAAATAAGTTTTAACATATTAATTTTTGTTGAGAAAATGTTAATAAATAAGCAATCGTTTCTATGCACCAGTCTATACATTCGAGATATGCACCATTTCAGCTTGATCAATTGTAGCAGGATTTTCATTAGCTGATAGCTGAATAAAATATATAATTAGGAATAAATTAGGCTTACCTTAAATACGAAATTTCCAAATTAAGCGTACAATTGGAAGCGTTGTTCTATTAAGGATAAACGAGATCAACAACTATATATGTATAACAAGTTCGCATTATTCACTAACGTAATTTTGTTAGAAATTTAAGAAATTGTATTTTCGAATTTGTCTAGTTCTGCACAAGTGGCATGGCACGCCATGTCAAGCTACCACCCTACCAGCAAAAACGCGTCGCCAAGTTAAAATAATTCCATTCAGTTACTTTTCGGTATAAAATCATTAATAGAAAAATGATGGATATCGTTAAGCATAACTTTAAAAAAAAACTATATAAAAGAGTGATTCTCAATGAAAACCACGATACTCTGTTTATGTTAAAAACTTTTACTAAATACGAACGTCTCGTGTTTCCGGACGGACATACACTCGGGTGAAAATAGTTTAGTATTTTTGTTAACTCTTTTCACATGTTAGAGATGAAAGCTTAGGGATGTTACAACATTTGTCACTAGTTTAAAATAACGTGTTACATGAAAACTAAAATATATGTATAATATAACATCCAAATTATTATTTCTTGTTTGAAATAGAGGAATAATGGAAGTCTTTAAAGCATAGATTTTCCAATACCACATCGAAAAAAGGCTTAGATATTGGACGGGTAGTATTATGCCGAAGGTCAAATATGAAATATCGAGCACACACGCCATTTTAAAGGAGGGAGATGTCCTGAGATGCCAAAGAATGCAGTACCGAGTCGATGGCAGCACCATACTTGCGGCAGGCCGGTGACTTCTCGCGCCACTTCTGTGCAGGAACTTTCCGAAACATCCGTGTCCAGTTAGAATCTACACTAATCTGTAGGTGAGCGACCTGTGCTTCCTGGAAAGCCATTGTTCCAGGTGAAGCCGGATGGCCTCCACAGTGGCCACGCTCGCTATTGAGGACCGAAGATCCTTTTTCCATCGTTGGATCAGAGCGCGGTCCGCTCGAACTCCGGTTCTTCCGGACATTATCAGAAGCTTAGTGACCATTTTATGTTTTATATTACCAGTATGGTGTACAATAAAGTATTTTCTCTATCTATTTAAGATTAAAGTGGCAGCATATCTTTGTAATTTTTAGGGCTATGTCAGTGACTTTGATTTTTCTACGGATATCCTCATTTCTGATTTGATCTAGATAGCCCTCTCCATTGCACACTGTGTGACTTTGAGCTTTACGAACGAGGTAGCATATATCTCTCCTATATTTGGACATTTTGTGAACTTAGATTAGATAGTTTAATATGTGTATAGAAGCCTCAAATTTTTGTATTGTAAATTACAGGCACAACCTGATTAAGATCTTTGACCCTATTCAGTAACATTACTAACGTCTAGAGATACCTTGTATATTTTTTAGTGTAGACTGTGCTATATTTCTACTTCATTATCGGGCTGTCCGATCGGCCAAGTAAGATTTCATCGTACAAACTATCTGACACGAGTGATGAGGCTAGAGATTCACTGGATTGCTACGGTCTTTGGAGACCTTCGGATAATGCAGACAAGTTTTATATATATTCCATTTATCGAAACGCTGACAAATTCTTTGTTTTATTTTGTGTTCTCAGTATCAACGTAAAATAACTATAACACTAACATTATAAATATAAATTAAATATGCATTTCACTTCTTTATTAACTACTCCTGACCTCAATGGAATATAGGGAAATTCCTACTTACAGATCGTCTACATTGATTGAAAGAAGTCACTATACTTATTCGAAAATTAATATTGCCGTTATTCGAAAACCGGTTTTGCATTGTATATTTTCCAATATAATCCTTAGATTGCGCGTGTCAACTACCGGTTTGACATGATATAATAGTTCTGTTTCAACTAGGGTTATCAGAAATATAAGTATCTCGTTCTTTTTAAGTCATAATGTGTACTGCTTCTCGGTAACTGTCGTAACAAAATATGCGTAGAGATAATAATAGACAATAGAAATAACAAGAAATAAATTTGTTACAAAGTGACCATTACTAACGGTACGTGTGCCGCGTCGAATGTCGTTAAGTTTTTTTTGTGGTATTTTATGAACTGTGAGTGTTTATTGGAATTATTTGCAATCGACGCAAACACGTTCGTCCGGGGCGGGGCAGGCGACGGTTTTTTCCGTTAAAAAGCGCGAGCTATTTGCGGGGGCCAAAACGCGGCGGACAATCGAAGGGATAACTGGTTTGGTACTCACCGGGTGTATCGAGATTTTGACGGCTACAAAGGACATTCTATGTTTTATATTTGTATATATTTCATCACTCCAAACGATAAATATGTACAAACAACTGATTCAAAGTTTTGTTCGTGTATAAGCACGCGTATTAAACAATACGTAACACTGTCTGCATTGAGATATTTAGCCAATTTCAGATTAGAATAAAGCAATAATTTATATTCTTATCAAAACGTAGCAATCAGCTGAGTGAGGATCGTTTGAAATATCTTCAAACACTACGACTAAGCTAAAATCTAACTTAAATTGGATAATGCAAATAAGTTACTATTAATGCAAAAGCCTGAGGTTTGGATAGACTTTTCCTACGTTTTATTAGCAGTTGGACGCCTACTTACTCAGTTTTGTCGCAAAACGTGTCATAAAAGTTGATTGACGTTATCCGGATACTTACGTAATCGGACAAGTGCGTATAAAATAAAATGAAAGTTAGGCAAGGAATATTTTACCAGTGACAACTATTTTGGTGACTATTTTTAGTTAAAAGCAGATTTTTAGTGCGCCACTTACAACGACAGGTTGGCGATTGACTGTGACATCTCCTGATGGTAAGTGATATAATTCTAAGATGGTAACGCGCTGACTTGGTAAAACTTGATTAACCTCTTAATGATAAAGTACCAGAACGCAATTTTTTCAATTAAAGACCCGTCATTACTGGTTTTTTTTGTAGTGACAACCCACGGCCTGGGTCTTCCGAGAAGACGGATTATTTCCTTTGTCGGGTCAGAAATCGAACCCGGAATCTCTACTGACAGTTATTTTTTTGTACCTAGATGAGTATATTTTGAGATAGTTGCATACTACACCAGTAAGAAGTACTTTAATATACTCTTCTTCATGGGACATCCTAAAATAAATAGAAATACAAAATATTCCCAAGGTTTACAAGCACATGTACAAAAAGGGATCTAATAGCACTTCTTCCAGACAACCTTAAAGGAGAGGAAAAGGTCTGTGTCTTACTGTCTGGGATCCCTTTCTAAATATAAACAATTTACTCTCGTTTTAATAATATTACTAATTATTTTTTTGTAATAATGTTATTTCATGGAATGTTTATTCGTTGTATTAACATCACCACTATAAGTTAAAAGCGAAATGTTACAACATGGGAAGGCACTGACCCCTAAGACATGGATTTTCATAGTTTAAGGGTCAGCGTTTGTCGATTTTGTAACACTATTCTTAGAAATAAAACATTTTCATTTTTATTAACGATAGAATTTGATCAAGATATACATAGAAAGAAATAATTATTAGTAGAAATTCCATAATTATATCAGAAATTGACGGTGTGTAATTTGTTAGAGCTGTTTATTTTGTTGGATGCGAGTTTGTACGTCATATCGGAAGGAGGAGGACAGCACTCAACGTCTATTCAATACGGGAACCTGATAACCCAGATATTATGAAAAGCTAAACGAATGAGAATACTCAGAAATAAGTACGCATGCGGAGGTATAAAATAAATATTATTTTTGAACTAAATAATCAAACTCAAATGAAATCCAACATTCTTTTTCGTATACTGATAGTATAAAAACAGAGTGCGTCATAAGTTCCGATTCCATTTTTATTGCCTATACTGTTGTTCCAAGAAAAGATAAGTGGGTTTGGCATTCATAAAAAAATTTTTTGGTCTTTACATTTAATGAAACATCATTGCATTCCTTAAAAACAACTGTATCGTGTGGTATACATGCTGGAAACATCATTGGTCCCTATTTTATTTCTTTGAAAATGACCAAGGCGTTGAAGTTACTGTTACTGCCGAACGGTACCAAGACATGATTCGAAATTTTCTTGTGCCTGAAATAAAAGAGCACGTGGTTTCAGCAAGATGGGACCAGCAAGATGAAGCACACACATCTCGTACAAGATGAGTATACAGATGGCTGCTAAATTAGATTTACCCATGCTGTAGTTGACATAAAAAAACACTTGAAAAAAAGAATGTTAACAAAGAAGTGAACAAAAAACGTAAAAAGAATATTGACAAAAGAAATGAGCTAAAACATAAGGAATTTTAAATATAGCATTAGGTACTCCTATGTATGTGAAATTAGTCGGTAGTTTTGAGTGTGTGTATGTGACGATTATTTATTTAACCATATGTTATTATAATCAATTTTTTATTATTGATATAACTGATATTATTAAATTAATATTAATGTTATAGAGCGACATTACAATTTAAAATCAAAGGATTTCTTTTGGGCCGTCTGAAAATACCACATAACAGACCTGAGTTTGTTGTGGTTTCTGGCTATAAAAATGATTTTTTTTATCATCTTTCATACAATATTATTTTAATTCATGTTATATAAGTTAGAGCAATTCATTCCCACCTCAATTTTTTCCTCATTAGTACAGGAACAATTGTAGGTAAGTAAAATAAAATATAACAGCAACGTTACGCACGGAGGTGTGTTTTACATTTTCATCAGAATATATGATAACATATAAATAGATAGACTTTCTAATTAGTTAAATAACAGGCTATATTTAAACATAAATTAATTTAATATAAATGTTTTAAAAATATATATAATTTGGCAATATTTCAGTAGGTTGTTTTAGTAATCACGACAAAGTTATGCAGCGAAAATTTTCATCAGATAAAAATGAATATATCTGTATCAAAAACCTATTTCAAATCCATCATCGTATTAGGAAAATAATGAATAAAAACATACAACTGGGTGATATGAAAAGTTTTTTGATGTTAACGTTAATGTCGATCAGGGAAAAGTCTGCGAAATTACTTCATATCTCTGATACGGTATAGATATTAAAAGGAATAAATCAAGAAATGACACATATTATAGTATATTGTATTATAAATACAAATGAAATTCTTTTTATTCATATAGATGTCACTGGACAAAGAACAACAAATATTGATTTATCCATATTTATAAATAAAATAGACAAAACATAAACCAATAATTGCACTAAAAAATATAATGAATACAAAGCAGAATGAAAGAAATTAATATGATTTTTATTAAAATATAAAACTACTTGTTATCAGCTAGAATAAAAGTGATTTGCTTCTTGAATAAAAGTAAACTGCAGTTAAAGAAGTTATGCTTGTAAATGTCGCGAAACTGAAAAGTATTGATACGAGTATACCGTTATTTTCTCTTCCCAAATAGTAAGTGACAATTAAAGGCACGTGGGTTAAAGTTATTCACCACCGAAAATTATCAGAAATATGTTTGGGACATTATTACGTGTTCCTACACGTATAAGGACGTTATTAAGGAAGGTTCATGTAACACCAGGGCTTGTAATTTAGCTGTGTCGAGACTACTCGCAAAGGTTTATTGTGATTACTACAATTCCGAACTTGTAACAGGCGGGCCGAATACTATCGAAATGTATTTGCTCTTTCAGATATATTAAGGTAAAAGTTGTATTGATACCAGTCGTTATATTATATGTTTTGGGTACAAACCCAAGGACCAAGGAAAGTATATAACTTCAGATGGTGAAACAAACCATTTATGATGTCTTACTACTACGGCAAAGTCTTATATTCTATGCGTGTTCTGTATATGTAATAGTATTCTAATAAAAGGGGTAGATACTGCCTTAAAATTAAATCTTGACAGTTTACCACTTGACTGTAATCTCATCTGGTAAGTGTTGATACAGTCTAAGATAGAAGTGCAGTAACCTGGTAATTTATTCGTTTTGGTTATTATGACTTCAACACTGCCGGAGACAGAACTGTTAATTGGATTGGTAACACATCTTTGCTGGTAAAATTATTACTTACCACAATCGTGGCCTCTAAACAGTTTAAGATTAGATTTAGATAAATTGAACCCAGTATCACAGCTACTGAAGCAAATACTCACGCAATTGCGCCAAAAGACTGTCAAAATATATATTACACATGAAGAAGTAACAAATAAACACATAAAAGTTTCTGATCGACATTTTCACAATAAGCGGTCTTATCACTGAAGCCAATTTCTTCCAGACAACCTTTGGGTCTTAAAAGTTATTAGTATCGAAGCAGATGGACATAAACATACATACAAATATCTGCATCCTAATACAGATATACCACAAAAAATATAATAGCATACATGTTTTATGTAATGATTTACTTACATAGAGACATACGTACTTTATTGCCAATATTGCATTCGATTAAGAAAATTAGGACGCAACTTTATTAGTAAAGGAGTGATATAGTATTTTCGCGTTTATTAGATATTGAACGAATAAATGAAAGAAGTCTTATGGGAGCGATTGGCTTGGTGCCGTTGGGTAAATCCAATTATCTTGTATTGTTTTTATTAAAGATTGTATACTCTGATTGCATGTTCGTAATTGGTATAAAGATAGTTAAAACGGTTGATCTGGTACAATCAATTTGGTAGGCTATGTCAAACTCGCATCTGATTTTGATGAAATAAAAATCCTCTAAGAATTAGTACATAGATTTCTATATAAATTAGAATTAACAAAGAAATGCCTTGCATGGAAATTGCAAAAAGACTTGTATACCGTAACTTCTTATAAAAAAAACGTTAGTATTGGATTACAGTGCAGAAAGTTTAATCGTTTGTAGTAAAACTAAAAAGATAAAGAATTTTTTTTTGTTCTTATTGTGATTTATATACACGATTTTTACTACATAAATTGTATTTGAAAGCTGGCACTAATGCCATAAAGGCTAAAAGTGACGCTAAAATGTCTGTAGAGGTTTCTAATGGAATAATGCTTAGGTTAAGTAGAACAGAAGCATATTAAAAGCAGGAGAAAGTTTTTTTTTAATACTCAAAAAAATACCCGTTAATTTTTTTTACAATCAATACTTTTAAAACTTAAGAAATAATTTAAACTTTAAATTTATTTTCCCCTAATTCAAAATATAGAAACACGTTATTAATTATGACAAACTTTGCGATAGGATTGAATAATTAAATCATTTATGGAAACCGAAATGGACGATTTGTTCTTACAAATTGAATTATGTCATAATACCTTAAACCTAGAAAACATTAATCTCGTAGTACCTCAGCATTTTGGATTTAAATGATACAAATGGGTCAAAGGATTACTCTGCGGTTTTAATTGGGAACCACGAGACAAACAATTAAGACGCGCATTATTCAGGCAGCCCTTTGGCACAAGACTATACGAGACGAATTTAGTGCTAGTTCTAGTTTGATAGTATTTCATATCAAAGAATATACGAATATACTCTATATATATACTCGTATTTATAGAAAAAATGTTTCTACCTCTGCCTATTACCGACTTTGAAATCATCCAACCGACCTGCCCCAAACCAGCTTTATTAGAAAGATAACAATGCGAGTTCAAATGAAGCACAAGAAGTGAGGAAACAAATGTAGGAAAAGGCTTTCTGATAAATAATTAGCCATTTCTTCGATACAACTTCATGACATAACAAGCAGTGGTCATCCATCGGTTGTGGTGATTAATCGAGTAATAAACATTAAACAAGTTTTAATGAAATATGCACTGAATCTT
Source organism: Elymnias hypermnestra (assembly GCA_015832385.1). NCBI lineage: Eukaryota > Metazoa > Arthropoda > Insecta > Lepidoptera > Nymphalidae > Elymnias > Elymnias hypermnestra. Next base: position 2,351,458 of record JACTOM010000031.1, read on the forward strand.
TTAATTACTGCTTAGCGCGTGATGGTAAATGTGATACAATCTAAGATGGAAACGCACAAACTTGGTAAAAATTGCTTTACTTCTTATGGTGTTTACACCTTATGGTGTTTAAAAAGGTAGGTAACTTCCCACCGCTGGGCACAGGCCTTCACACTCATATGAGAGAGTATTTAGAGCGTAAAACCACCACACTGCTCCTCTGCGGGTTGGCAGGCATAGTACACAAGTGCACTCTCTATTCCTTCACTCTCATTGGCTAATGTCATAGAAGTCTGACACGGCTTGGGAGAATTCAGACGCAGGACCGACAGGTAACGTGCTCTCCGAGGCACGGGGGTGGATCCCATCGCCAACTTCCCAACTTCGGGCAAATATTGAGTAAATGTCCAATAGAAAACTCGATATAGATTTTTGACCCAGGACCTGATGTCTGTGGTCGAACATGCTAACCACTAGACCAATGACAGCACCGTATTAGAGTATAATTATTTTACCTAGCGGCACGTCTTTACTGGTAGGCTGGTAACTAGCCACGACCGAATCCAACCTAGCAAAGCGAGTAGATACTATACGCCAGCGATGCCGTCATGTGTAATCTCACATAACCACCAAAATTTTAGTTACTGATTTATAGTTACGAATTTTTAGTACAAAGTTCAAAACGGATCAGACGAGTCTATTGGGAGCTGATAACTGGACGCAGCCAGACAAATCCCATTAACTTGTGTATTGTTTGATAGGACTTTGTGTGTACAGATACTATGGACGCCTGTAATTGGGGCAAAATTGGATTCGTGTGGACAATAAATGATGCGGGTTCATTTGTAAATACATATTCCGTAAAATTGTTTGTTTTTCTAAACTTACGTGCGTATTTCTAAAGTTCAATTTACTTTCAAAATTCATTATATATAACTATACTATACGCTCGTAGATGACCCGCCCCCTCAACTTCTGTCTACTTTAACTTAAATACTACGTTTAATATGGGACTAAATGTATTTAAAGAACCAGTTCTGCAGAAACAGCTCGAAGGATTTCTGATGTGTACGGTGCTGGTGTAGCCAAAGAAAGCATGATACGTTTTTTGTTTCAACGTTTTCATTCTGGAAATTTGGGCTTTCAGTACCAACCTCTCAGCCGGCAGGAGACCAAAGTGAAAAGAAAGACATAAAAATTATTGTGGAAGCGGATCCATCACAAAGCACTTCAGAGATAGCTGCAGGCTTCGGGTTAAGTGAATAAAGTGTATTAATCGAAGCAAATCGGGAAAGTAAAAAAAACTTGAACGATGGGTTCTCATGAATAGAGTGAATTTAACTTGCAAACACACCGTAACTGCTGTGTTAATTTGCTCAACCGACACAATAATAAAACGGTTTTAAATAAAATCATTACTTGTGACAAAAAGTGGATACTGTACGATAATTGGAAGCGCTCATCGCAATGGCTAAACCCTGGAGACCCAGTTAAATCCTGCCCTAAACGAAAATTGTCTCAGAAAAAGGTACTTGTGAATGTTGATGGACTAGCGCCGTTGTAGTTTTAAAATCTAGCCAAACGATTACGGTAGATATCTTTGGTCAGCTACTGCAAACCGTGAAGGAAACGCTGCTAAATAACCAAGACTAATCAATTGGGCTAGGCTAATGCTGCTTCAAGACCACACACCACGGCACAACGAATAGCCACTAAGTTAGATGAGCTGCAATTGGAATGCCTGCGATTTCCACCGTACTCCTCGGATTTTGCTCTAACAGATTACCATTTTTTCCGAAATTTGGACATGGAATTTCTTTCGAAATAGGTAAAAGTTCAACTTCGATGCGGCAGTCCAAATTGCCCTGAAAAAGTTTATTGATTCTCGCCCCCATGGTTCTCTTTAGCAAAGGGATCAAAGAACTACCTCCGAAATGGCAAAAGTACATAGATAACAACGGTGCATAAAATCTAATCCAAAGGAAAAATAGTGGTAAAAAAATGTTACTAAATATTATAAGGGTATATTTAAACATACAAACCGTAACATAATCGTAACTTACTATAAACGATGCAGAAATAACTACAAGGCGAACTAATGATCTATAGCTCTTACATTTTGTGATTATTTAATCTGTTCGAGTTGTGACTATTCAATTGTTTTTGAACTTTGTGCAGCGGCAATAAAGTGCAAATTGAGTTTTTTACGTTAGGAAAACACCTACATTGCTTAGACAAAAGTGAGTACTTATAATTTATAATGAACTTTATTGAATAGCAATAAAAATCAAATTGACTATACATTTTAGTTAGAAAACGTTTGTATGGGAAACAGAAAAGAACTTTTCTCGCTGTAAAAACCATTCTTGGACTTCAACGAAAATTTAAAAACAAGAATTGGCAAAATTGACCCCGGCGTTGTTGAGTTATGCGTTTACCAACACATTTTGCGATTCATTTTTATACTTTCGATTTTTTAACAAACGGGTTAACTTGATAATTTATAATAAAATACAAGGCACTTACTACATAAGAATGAACGGGAGTATAAAAACCATGAAAAGTTAATCAAAGTGCATGGCTACAAAGTAAGCTGGAAAATAAAGTATGCAAAGACAAAAAAATACTTTAAAATAATGCAATACAATATCTGATTCTATTGGAAACGATTGCATTTTCCTGTGGAAGCAGGAACAAACCGGTCAAAGGGTTCTATTGGGAGTGGGGGCATGTATATCGCTGGACAAATTCCATTAAGCACTGCATTGTTCGTTTTGTATCTCCTTTCCAACAATTTAAACGTATTGGTATGGAATAAGAATTATTATCGGTGTCATTTCCATTTAAAACACTGATATAAGATTGCAAGATCTTTATTATAAAGTTATCCTTTTTTTATCATGCGTTTAAGTTCACCTGTATTTTTCTGGTACTTATATTTTTGAGCATTTGAAAACGTCGAATTTATTCAAAATTTTACGCACATTTCAAGCATCGATTACGATACCATAATTTGAAAAACGGTGCATTAATTTTACGAAGACCTTCAGGATTATCTGCCACCACTGGAATTAATTAACGCGTCTATTTCATGGCTTTCTTGAATTTCATATCCGAATTTTTTTTTAATAATAATATAGTTTATTGGTAAAAATAATAATCATTACATTAAAATATTTTTTAAACTAAGATCCAAAAAACAATAATATTTTAATGTTGTTTAGTAATGTCAAATGAATTTGTGAATGTTTTTACGTTAATCAAATTTTCTATTGAATTTTTTAAATAATAGAATAAATTCGTTAATGCCTGTCTAGAGCTTTTTGGTCTTACATTTTCTGTATTTTTATTTTCGCGTTCGGTCGTATTACGTAACAGACGTCGTTAGAGATAGTAATTCTTGGCCAACGAACGTGTGACACGTTAACCCCTCTGTCACAAAAGCTGTTGAAAAGGAAATCTATGTTTCTATTTCAAATTTTGGCTAGGATTTTTATCGTAGCACTTATTGTAGAAAAGCCAGCGTGAAATAAAACGTTTTATTCATACATAAAGAAACGACCTATAGAAATTCAAACAAAATAAGAACAAAATTGTAAAAAAGTAAAGTAAGTAGCTTTTCTATTTTTTTTTCGCGGGAGAAATCTTAATGAAGATACCCGACAAGTCGGCGTGAGCGATCGGGTTATGTAGGGTTATACCCACTAAAACCCCCTCAGCCATCTACCTCGATATACAGTACAGATAGCTTCGGGTTCTCTGGTGATATTCGCCGGAGTTACCCCCGTGCAAATGCTGATTTGGCTCATCCCAGGTAAGTCTTTCCTGTTATAATACCATCAAATAAACATCTCATGGTCACAGTGATTTTTGATAGCAGTGTAAAAGGTAAGTATCTTATTAGTATCCCAATGGTTGGCACAAACCTCTTGGTAGGTGGTTTTAAAGAAAAGATCCTCTCTTCTTCAATATACGTTGGCAGGCTACACATACGTCAAATATACTCCCAAAAAATGCGGGTTTCCTTATAATCAAAAATCACAATGATGCATTGAAAAAAAAATCAAGCACATAAGTTTCGTTTTTATAAAAGGAAATTTATGGGTGGCTGCCCAGGAATAGAACTCGCGATTTCATAAAAGAGAATTCACGCATCTCACCACTTAGTCATCATGGCTTTTATGAAATTGAATTTTGTTATATTGTCTCTTACTGTCTTTTAGTAATGTAATATTTAGCGAAGCTTCATTTGGCGTCCTGAATAAACATCTTTTGTTCTAACCGTATATATTTTTTGGTAACTTATTATTTTATATAAGCAAAACAGACGTCTATAAAATTTTAACCGAATATCTATTATTATTGTGGCTTAGTAATAGAAATATTCTTTGGAATATTTTTAAATATATACTCATTTATACAGATAAACTGTTACATACCTGCAACCTACCAAAAATAAGAACATATTTTCCAACGTACGTACATTTAAAATTTATATTTAAAGTACTTCATATATGATTTATGTGTATACCTGAGATAACCTTGAAAGGACAACAATTCAATTACAAATTTAAATGATCAGATACGAACGCTCTATAGGAGAGAATTAACCATCTATAATGGTATAACGCACGTAAAAATTATTAATTTCAGATTGGTTAGGAATACAAGTTAATCCGATAATTTGTTACGTACGTAACGCCGTCAGTTTTATATATTTCAGCATTAACCCCTATCAATTTCGCTGTGAAATATATTGTCATTCAGCCATATCCCTTTTCTGCTATTTTTGTGTGGCTGCTCCAGGCCGGATTACGTAGTCATGTTGTTAGATATAGTAATGCCTAGCTGACGAACGTGTGACATGTTAATTCCACTGTGACGAGGGTCAAACATTACATACTAATAAAAAATTGTATGCTTGAAATTTCATAAAATATATTGATAACAAAAATATATACTACAATGAAATGAAGTGGCACGTGTTATATAAACACTGACAGGTTATCGCTTGACTGTGATGGTAAGATATAATATATTCCGGTAATATTCCTCTTGTGCTTACACAGCATCGTACCGGAACACAAATCGCTTTGCTTTACGATACGTCTTTGAAAGTAGGGTGGTAACTAGCCATGGCTGAAGCCACCAGTTCACACTCAAACAAATTAGAAAATCCGATTTCCTAAAATCGCAGCACAGGAGATTGAACCTTGGAACTCTGTCGGAGGGCAGATGTCTGTGGAACGCTGGCGCCATCTATTGGAGTGGACAGAGTCAACGGTGGCAGTCTGGCGGGAGTTTCTCGACATTCATTCATATCGGGAACATTAAGTGAATGAACATTATAATACGAGTTAATTAACAAAGTGTTTGATTGCACCAACATTACCCACGAACGCCCACAGAATAAGAAATTAAATAATTGATCCCATTAATGACGATGTCGGCGGAGAACCCTACTCCCCTGTGCTTTATACTTCTCCGTTCTCTATTATTCTTCGACATATATATATGCTTAACTATATTGTAATTGCATGAATGCCACTTTTTAATATATATTAATATACAGTGCTGCCATTATATAGGTGTTTTCATTAATCGAAAGATTCATGATTATTTTATCAACATAATCAATTTTGTATTTTCATTATCAGAAAGAAGAATGACTTAATTGAGAGTTTGTAATTTTGCGCATGTGGTTATAATAAATAAACATTTTAATAAAATAGAACCGCCTTCAAAACAACTTAATATGCTCTAAAAAGTAAAAAATAATTGCGTATACTTTTTTAGAGTCCTTTTCTAAGTAAAATGAAATGAAAAATATTGGACGCCTTAAAAGTCAACCAAATTATTACTATAACAATGCATTTACGATTGTTATTTGATTTGGAGTCGGCGTTAGCTAAGGTGGGTGTCTCCCGCGTGTTCACTTGGCAGCTCCCGCACCGCTCTCACTTGTAAGTACCTACCGGCTAAAAATATCTTTGACTGATTAAATTTTGTTCAATTTTATAAATGACAAATTGTAGGATGTTTCATTTTCACCAAAAATTATTCCGTGTAATAATATATAATAACAATAGTTCGGGTTTCATATTTATTGCCCATCACAGTCCTAAAATTAAAGCTTAATAAATATTGTATAACAGCCGACAACTGTGGCGTGGTGGAATATTTACATAGTTTAATTTCAGTCGTGTTTTGTAAGTTTAATGTAGTCTAGACGGCATAACAATTTCTCACGTCGCTATAAAATGAGTGTGAAGGGTAACTTTATTATTTGTTTTTATAGGAATAAAGTGGAAAACGATCATACGGTTATCTTGATCTTGATCCCGTTGGCCATAGACTATTACAGGAACGGTCGTTACCGATTAATTGGACTAAGATGTAATGCTAATCCTTCGTTCCGACCTTTTATCTGTATATATATATATTTATATATATAGAAAAGAGATATACAGGTATCTATTGACTCATCACGATATCTCCGGAACCATAAGGCGTAGAGACTTGAAATTTAGTGGGATTATTCCTTTTGACAAGTAGAGGTCAGCTAAGAACGGATTTTACGAAATCCACCTGCAAGGGGGGTTGCGGGGGTGTTAACTATTGACTCACGATATCTCTGGAACCATACAATTTAGAGACTTGAAATTTGGTAGGAATTTTCCTGTGGCCGTGTAGAGGTCAGCTAAGAACGGATTTTACAAAATTTATTGAAATTTGGTACAGCGATAATCTAGAGCCTGAAAAAGGACTATAAGCTCTTTGCAGTAATACACAGCAAATAACTCATTGAAGTATTTATACGTATATTTTTTATTTGTACAGCAATTTGCTTATATGAATAAAAATGCTACCCATTCAAACCGATGAAAAAAACATTCCAACGCATACGAAGTCGCGGGTTCAGCTTGTATACATATACACAAGCTGACCTGTGTAATTTTTCCTGCAAATTACGTTGCCATGAAAAAGGTTTTAGTGAGCCAACTTTCAAAGATATGATGTTGCGCAGGCAACGAAATCTCTCAAAAGGAAAAATACCGATTCTGAAACATTAATCATTGGTGCACCGCTCCTATTAGTTTTAGCGTCATGACATATAGCCAATAGCCTTCCTGGATAAATGAATCAAACGTTAAAGAAATTTTTCGAATCGGAAAGGTAGTTTTATAATATTAAATAGACAGATAAATATCGCGCAGCAGTTTTTGTTATCGAACTCCTCTGAAACGGCTTGACTTCTAATGACATTTTGTATATATTTGATATGACTAAGAATAGGTTGTATTTTACATTTTTCTACTCACACCCCATTTTTTTAATAGCGATACGCAGTTACGTGTTTTATTATCTATATATAAGGAAATAATTTAGTTGGTTAGTCGGCAAGACGAGCAGTACTGAGTAAACGTTGATATTGCAAGTAGGTTTGCTAAATTTCAAGTCATTTGCGAATACTTTTGACCAGTGAATCATTACTAAGTTTAGAACACTAAAACTATTTTCGCTTTAAATCAGTTTCATTGAAATAGCACTGGATTGAAACAAATTAAATTATTGTCAATTTTTTTAGTTTATGAAAAATGGATTGCTATTTGGAGAGTGCACAATAAAATACAAAAGATTGTGTACGTTTTCCTTCCATTTTTTACACTTCTCCTAAATTGGAGTTATATGTTACTCATAAAGTGGTGGCCTAAAATATAACATTATTAAGAGTGACAATATAATAAAATATTGTTTGCTTTAAATTATTCATGTCCGGTGCTATTACAGTGGCGTATTTGTGTATTGATTTCACCGAATTTAGGAAAAGGAATGTTTTTTTACTATTTTTATATACTTAACTCATCAGGCAAAATTGATAGTTACAATTGGAAGAATAAGAGGTGATTTATAAACAAATAATAAGTCAATAAAAAAATTCCTTTATTTGTGTTATTCTTCGGTTAATTATGCGCAAAATCAAAAAGAAAATACCGTTGTTTGATAACGCAAAAGCAAGCTATTGTATGTCATATATTTTTTTCGTTTGTGGTCTAAATTCTCGAAATTTACTTCAAAGTCAAAGTAAAATTTATTGCTGTTATGTATAAAGTTTTTAACGTGAATGATGTAAGGAATGATACTATGAAAGAGTATGTCAAGATCTAAAAAGAAAACCATCGTTTTATGTTTGAGTGATAAAATAATAACATGAATCGAATGTCTTGGATAAACATCATTATTTCGGCTATTGTTATTGATGCCTGCCGGAATTGAATGCCTTTGATACACGATTTAGAAGTGTTTTGCCTTTATATTTATTCTTAGTAGCAATTTTTAAATATTTTACATTATAAAGATATTAACAATTGTACATCCGTTTATAATTTGTGGTTCAGTCTACGACAAATCAAAACAAAAATTATTTATTCAAGTAGTCCTTTGCGTCAAATACAATATTTTTTCACATACTATATGTTATTTCCTATGTACGACTGAAGATGGTGTTAAAATACAACTTGAAATTGAGGATTCCCTCGTGCCTTAGCCAAAGAAGACATACCCACAACAAACATAATCGGCTATCCTTTTTATAACTCGGTTTGGTTTGGTTATATATAATATAACTTGATATGGTTCAAACTTCACAAACTTATAAAAGATGCAAGGCATCGCAATCCTCTCATAAATATATCTTAGTAAAAGAATTAAATTATAGACGAGACAACTCCTAAATCGAAGTAGAGTCGTTAACATATCCGTACATATCAAAGATGGTTGGAGATCGAAATAAAAGCGAAAAATAAATGATAGTTTAAAAACACGAAAGAACACACTTTTAGTGATGATCAAACTAAAGTAGAATATAATTCATAACATAACAATTAAATTACTGACGATAATATTTTATGTCACTGTCCTAAAAGCGTGGGCTGCTATGTATGACATTTTTAAAGTAACTGCATTTCAAAAAAGGATTGTAATTATAAATAATACCAATAAAGCTATGTCAGACATTTATCGAGGTTATATTTCATCACCCACATAATAATTTTCTCGGTATCAATCGATCGTTATATTCCCTCACTAGTTTAATTTTGAAAGGTAGAGTTACTATAAAAATGACATACCAAACACCCACGCTTTTAGAACAGTGAAATTGAATATTCTCGTCAGTAATTTAATTCTTATGGTTAGAATGATATGTTTTTTATTATTGCTGACAGATAAGCGCTTGACTGTGATCTCACCTGATGGTAAGTGGTTAATTTGGGTAAGAGGCGATATACCCCTTTTATCTATCTTTTAGTTTGATTATTGCTTAAAGCGTGTTTTTAAACTATAATTTATTATTTATTATAATTACAATATAATTTCAATGTATTTTATTGTCCCATCAGTAATCCTTGAAATTATAGAGTTTTCCATTTGCTTTCCTTTATTGAAGATTTGAAACTGACATTTTATAACGACTTCTGAGATTTTCAATAGAAATGTTAATCCTATGTTGCCAATTAGAATTTACAACAATTTTATTTTCACTTACTATGGAACCGCATTTTTTATAGATATTTTATTATACGATCAAATATAGCGAACCCATAACATATAATAATGAAGCTTGTTTCAACAGCGCAACGCTTAAATGTTTATGTAGAAAACTTTTAGATACCAGATAACTTCTATTAATTTTTACGCTTACATTGAAAACATTTTAGTAAAAATTGGCTCGGTGAATATAAACTGTGATTTAACTTTTTATCGGGTCGCTTTATCACCACACCTTTTAACTGTTATTAAATGATAAATGTTATTATATGGACTTTCTATAGAAGGTTAATTTGTCGACAGAAAGTTATAGAAATAAAATGAATACGACACTTAGTAGTAGTAGTAACTAGTAGTACGTTGGAAAATCCCCTCGGACACACGACTAACTTTAAAATTTTCCAACTTCTATAGAAACTGTAACTACCTGAGGAAATACGTTTACTAAAACTGCTCTTCTAACTTGTTTGTACTTGGTGTTGCTGTCAAATTTCTACCACCAAAACCCTTTATTTCTGTGAACTATAAAGCATTACATTTTCTACGAGACTTTCACTAATGGGCAGCTAGTGTTATAAGGTGAAGTTTAAGCTTCACATTCACAAAACTTCTAAGAGTGCAGAAAGTTTCTAGGGTTTAATTAACATCAAATAAGGTCAAATTTGACATATTCCTCAAAATGTTATTAAAAATGCCATATCTTAATACAATATACAATATTACAGTCTCCATTAGTGTGGTGCAATAGATTTAAGTGGCAATTGATTAAGCGTTCTACAAAGCTATTTAGTAATATTACAGTCAAATTAGTCCATTATACACTTTTTACATTATGTATTCAGTCTTTAAGCACTTTCCTACTATTAACCCAGTCATATTAGGTAAAAAACGGGATGAACCTCGGAATAAAGGGATAATCACGCTTTACTTTTACGGAAAGAGATAATCGTTTACAATTGCGCTCACATGGTGACTTGAAACTTAATACTCCTCATTGTCGGACGATGTGCTATTGGAATTCCTTCACGATTAAAGCTGTGAATTTGTGGAATGATCTTCCACGATTGATTAGACAATCTGAATCCTTGACTATCTTCAAGAGACGTTTGAAAGAATTTTATCTTAGTAGTGCACAATAATTACGTTTGTATATTTAGATGTGTATGTATGTCTATTAAATCATATATGTATGTATGTATTTATGTAGTCTGTATAATTATTTGAATATATGTGTATGTATATGTATATCTATGTATGTATAAGTATGTGTGTATGTATGTGTGTGTACTTGCATTTCTAGTTGTAGAAACTATAGTAGGATGTTTTATTGCACTTACCCAGTAATTTCATGGGCTACTATCTCCAAGGTTGTCTGGAGGAGATCGCTTTAAGCGATAAGACCGCCTTTGTACACTCTTATCTATAAATTTGTTAGTGTTTTCTTTCAAAATCTGTATGTTTGTGTGCAATAAGAATAAATAAATAAAATAATAAGCTGTAAATTGGATACACCTTTATTTTGCTGTTCTAAATATTGTCTCAGAAGTCAAAGGTCATAATAATCTGATTTTTGCGAATATCTTGCTTTTTATTGCATAAATGAGATTTCCATCTATCCATATATCTATTATAAAACTTGTAGAGTATAAAATTTTCTACAACTTTTGTTTGAACTTTTTTTTCATACGATCAACCGTATTTGCGGTAGACCGCGAAGAGTGCCCAGCATGCAGTCTTAAATGGCCTAATTCAAAGTCAAGCGTGAGTTATGGTCAGCGAGATATTCGCGAAAAACCAATTTTTATGACTTTTGATCTTCAATATCTTAAAACGCGAACATGATGACATATGTGACTGTGAGACAACATTTAGAATACTAAAATAAAGGTTTATGCAAATTTACAGCTTATTACCTTTCATTCCGAGGTGAAACTCTTTATATGACTGGACTATATGGAAATAAGACAATTCTTAATCAATTATCGTTTGTTCATTTCTACAGACCTAATGTCGTATATATGCAGCAGCTTTAAGATTTTTCTTTTATTATTGATTTATAACCCGCAGATAAATATTTTTACATCTTGCGTAAGATTTAACTTTTGGAGCAAGTTGAAAATCATGGCTAGGTATATGTGACAATTCTTACCTGAGCTTGCTGCAATTTGCTCTTTGTATGTTAATTTTTAAACTATGTGTGGGTGTGTCGTATTTTTTCCTTTATAACAATTACGTAATCAATAAATAACCTATCATTGTTACTTATTTGGCGTTGGTTAAAAAAGTCTCTTTATGTCTGCTTTGAAGTAAGGTCTCGATTTTATGATTCTTTGGGCTATGTGGCCTCTAGATCTCCTGCGAACATCTTCATTTTAGACATGAACAATACGAAAAATCAAGCAAAATCACCCTTGCATCATTTGTCGCCTCGTGTATTTAATCTATTGGTTCTATCTCAAAACCTTAAAGGCAAATTTAAACGTCAAATATAACATGAATCAACGCTTCCAAGACAAGCTGTGAATTCGGTATTACGCTTTAATTCACCCCATAATTCACTTTGTTTATTTTTCAATTTCATACCTCTTCCAAATGTTTACACAAGACAATTTCCTTCTGTACGAAAATCATCTTCCCTCAGAGGATAACACAAAGTGCTATTAAGATTCAGAAGCGCTCAATATTTTTATTCAGAGGTTATTCAATTAGGGTCGACGTTATTACGGGATCTTAGCCAAGGTCAATTTGATTTCGCCAAAAATCTGAAGCTGTCGTCTTTAATCTTTTTATTAAATTTAGTTTGTGGCCGCGAACTTTTTCAAGTGATCCTATTTTGCTAGCGTGAATTTATTCAAATTTATTATGCACGCATTTTTTTGTTGACTGAGACGCTTTTTGTCCCTTATTTACTTCGCAATTGTTCGTTTATGTTTATATGGTATAACTTTCTGCTTAACCAACAGATGTCTTGAATTTCAAATAGTTTGTTACTGTATTTCGATGGCCACAATGGGGTAATAGTGCGAGCGCTCGTTATGCGAAGATATCGTAAGTTCGATTCCTAGCAGATCAATTTTAGGAATTGTATTATCATATTTGTTTAGCTCTTGACTATTGGGAGACATCGGCCGTGAGAAGTTACCATCCTACTATCAAAGATCTGTTGCTAACAAAAATGCGTTCTAATACTATGCTATGTAGAATCTATGGCAAGGTGAACTGCCTCTGACCAGGTCGGTATATAATAAAGCGATACTTTATTAAATTGTATTATCACTTACCACCAGATGATATCACAGTAATTCGGTCATCAGTGTTCTGATAACTCTTAAATAGAACGTTTGCGTGTCAATAACTAGAAACTGTTTAGTAGAATATTGGTTGATTCGATATTTGTTTTAAATGCCTATTCATTAAAACGTTATAATAAACCTTAAACTTTGTTAAATATGCTCTAGCAAAGATTAAAATTTTGTAGGCATATGAGTGTTATTACAATGTGAGTAAACTTTTCAATAAAAAATTGCGAAAATTTAATATGATCTCATGAGCTCCCCGTTTTTTATTATATACTAAATTTAAATTAATCACCTAAACTTTGTTTAAAAAACGTGAAAAGTGTTCCAAATATAGTTCAATGTATCAGGAAAATCATCATTTCTCAAGCTTACTTTGCAAAGAATAATATTGTAGCTTAATCACATTTTATGTTAAATAAAATATTAAACACTGAACACCATTTTCTAATATTTATTATCGTAGAGAACTTGCTAAATAAGCATTTATCACGCACATGGGGTGTCTGAAAGAGTGCTTATGAGTAACTTATGAAGACTTGACACGAATTTAGCAGTTACATTAAGTAGTTTATTTCTAAATCCTATATCTATATATACCGATGGTTTGATTATTTGCTCGGTTCGCATAATCTCAAAATATATAATAAACTAGCAGACCTGGCCACTGGTTGCTGTGGCTAAGGTTTTTAATAGACAAATAATTTGCAATAAAATAATATTGCGACTATAATTTAAGAAGTAAGCTATCCTGTCTTTCATACTCGCTGGATCAAACTGCACACTGTGTGCAAATTATATAAAATCAAAATCAAAATATTCTTTATTCAAGTATGCTCAAAAAGCACTTTTGAATCGGCAGTAGTCTGTCCGTTGGTAATAAATCTACCACCGTTACTTCTTTAAATATAGTTATTTTGTAGGTACAATGTCTTTAGCTTCCATGTGCAACTGGAATCAAGTCCAAACATCTTTGTCGTTTAAATAATTTTCAACATTATAATATGCCTTTTGTAATAAGACATTTTTAACATATTTTTTAAAACTATGTGGAAGCAAACCCAGAAGTGATTCATGTTTATTATTAAATATGCGTATGCTCAACCCGACAAATAACTTCTGAACCTTTTTTCCTCTAAAATGTGGCGTTATAAGTTTGTTTTTATTTCTTGTATTAAAATTGTGTGTTTCGCTCCTTTTGCTGTAAAAATGCATATTATCACGGATATATAAAATGTTATTTAATATATATTGCGACGGTACTGTGAGAATTCATATTTCCTTGGATTTTTCTCTTAAGGAAACGAGAGCTCAATTGATATATAGCACGTATTGCTCTTTTTTACAAAATGAAGATAGTTTCAATGTCCGCCGTCTTCCCCCATAACACTATGCCGTAACGGATAATGTTATGAAAATAAGTGAAATAAACCATTTTAGCAGTTTCAACATCAGTGTATTGCCTTACCTTCCTAACAGCAAATGCAGCTGAACTAAATTTGCTTGCCAGAGTCTTAATATGGGCAACCTACTGAAGCCCTGAGTCTAACGTTATTCCTAAGAAATATCTTTAGTGGACTATTATTTATTTGGATATTTTTACAGACTTCTTTTGCATTTAGCAAAGCGAATTCAACGCACTTAGTCTTTGCTGAGTTTAGTATTAATTTATTAACAGAAAACCAACGTGAGACATGTGACAGGGTACTATTTACATCGTCATAAATATTACATTTCTGTCTATATATCGTCAGCAAATGGGACTATATCACATTTGTCTTTCACGTGGTACGCCAAATTATTTACATATACTGAGAACAAAAACGGGCCATGTATTAAACCTTATGGGACACCCATCTATAAAGGTGATCCTAACGACTCAACACCGTTTACGAAGACTTTTTGAAATCTATTTTGAAGATAAGGGCTCAACAAATTAAGTGCCCTCATCTCTCACACCATAAATATATATATATATATAATAAGATTGTGCACAAGTTCGCATATCGTCAGACCTTATCTTGAAAACTCGCATAGAGATTCTATATAGAAAGAAGTAAGTCTCTGATCTTTGAGGTTGGAAGCTCGCTCATTCTGTTTGGACCTGGACAGTTATTTTTATTTATTTCCTTTACAAAATATACAGCTTTTAAAAACCAAAATATTATCTTATTAAGTGTACAATATGGAATTATATTAGGATTTTAATGTTTAACACTTATACGCCGTTTTACAGTCCATTCAGACTTTCCATTCCCTTACAAATCGCTTTGAGTTCAGTCTCCGATTCATTAAATAAAGCCCAACATAATTACAAAATAATACGGCTAACAAGTTTAAATAGAGATCCAAAGCCATATAAAAGATTTTATACGCTGAATACGGCCTATTATGCTACAAGGGTTATTCTCAAATCCGCATGTGAATTTGAGCATTCGCTAAAACCAATTCTGCCTATTCAGTTTATATTAGGCTTACATCCCAACTCTACGTTACCCTTTTATTTGCTCCGCGCAAAATGTGTGGAGTCTTTTTCATAAAATGCTGATAAGAACACACTGTAGTAACAAGGGTCGGATTTGCTGTAATTAATTTTTGTATCGTAATAGCTTTAGCCCGAATTTAAATGGCCAGTGTTTCTCCTTCCTTCTAATAATGTTATATTATTAACTTTGACAAAGAAGGCGAGGATAGAACCTAAGAACTTCAAAGAATGTAACGAGGTATGAAACCATCACCATTATCCAGATCAAGAAGATAAAATAAAACGTTGATATCTTTATTGGTACAAGGAACATTATCAAATCTTTTCTTAATTTTTGATATTTTTTGATTACGAACTGAATAAATTTTTAATTCTGTAAACCTCAATTCAGATATTCGCAAATGTTTACAAACATCAATGACTTTGTTTATATTGTTTAATAAATTATAATCAGTTCATTAAATTTACCCTTAATTCGGTAAGAGGCGATATACCCCTTACGGTTTCTACACGGAATCGTATCGGAACATAAATCTCTTTGCTTTGGCGGTACGTCTTTTGCTGGTAGGATGGTAACTAGCTACGGCCGAAGCCTCCCACCAGTTCAGACACAGACAAGTTAGTACATACAGTTTCCTAAATTCGTCCTACCGGGGATCGAACCCGGGAGCTCTGCTAGCAAGGCGACCACTGTGCCAAGAAGTACTCGCACCACTGCGCCAGCGAGGCTGTCAAAGTGTTATTTTTATTTTTTTTTAAAGTACATAGCACAGCAATGTAAAAAAATCTAGCAACAAGTACTTCAAGGAGCCTCGGCCGATATCCTCCACTTGTCAAAATATACACCTGTCTGACAAATCTGTGAATGTTTATTACATGCTTTACTTGTTATTCATTAACTTTTGGCTCCGTTTAGTTACCTATTAGTAAATATTTCATTGAGCCACAGCGGTTAAGTAGGTCTAGTAGATATACATTGCTAATTCTACTTGCAAAAATATACTTTCCGATTTTAGATTTTCTGTTGATATTTTCTTTTTATTAGTAACCATTGGAGAAATGGTTTGCCAGAGGGATCGCTCTCTTACAGACTGATGTAGGTATTAACCGGACACGGTTGTTTTAGTAAATACCTGCATCAGATTGTCGGCTGTGAGGAATCAGCCGCCTGCCACGAGTGTGATGCTTCTCTTATAGATTCGGCCTATCACACAATGGCAGAATGTTCCCTCTTGGTGTCGCTGATTGGAGAGAACCTGTCGTTGGTGAGCATAGTTGGCGCAATGCTTGCTAGAGGGCTGGAGGGCAGTCGCGTCCTTCTCCGAATTTGTTATGTCACTAAAGGAGGCGTCGGAGAGGGTGAGACAGAATGCCGTCGACGCTCCACCTATCCGACGGACGAAGAAGCAGGATGCGTTGATTTGCGCGTTTCCTTCCCCCTCCATAAGCCTGCCAGTCCGCAGTGGAGCAGCGTGGTGGGTCTATGCTCTAAATACCCTCTCTCATTAGAGTGAGGAGGCCTGTGACCAGCAGTGGGTCGTTAATGGGCTACTACTTACCTCACCTTTTTTTACCTCTTGTTCTCCACTCAGGGATGTCGAGAGTTCTGCTGGGTTGTAGTGGGTATTCTGATCTTTCAGTAAGTCGCACACTCGCGGGGTGAATAAATGCATTTTCCAGCGTCAAAAATAAAGTATCCATGATATAATGAAGAAAAATTCCTAAATGACACTCTATATATTAGAAATCTCAACAGTAAGGTTATTTGCAAATTTCCTCTTTATAACAATATAAGTATCTACAAGAATTATACCGCAAAGCTATTTATATGTTTATATCAAATGGAGTACTGAATAATCCTGAGTTTTAATTTTAAAAGTATCACGTTAATTAAATCGAAAAATCTCTCAGTGAAAACCAAATACTTTTTCGATGCAGAATTTTGTTTCACGGTCTATTCATTCATTCTTGTTTATTCGCAGCGTATTTTAGACTAAAATTTTACCTTCATAGTGCATAATGGCATGCCGCTAGCAGACAGCTTAGGTAAGCGACAGTGCATGTTGAATTGAAAAGTTGACAATGCAACTTTGACATGGTAGGGAAAAGCTTTTTTGATTTTTTTATATTTACATGTAGACCTTTAGCTGTGATTGCATTAAATAAAAACACACGCTAGTTGCAAGTGCGTTAAACTGAAGGATCACTCCAAAATTGTAGACAAGTCCAGACTCAAACAAATTAGAAAATACAATTTCCTAAATTCGTCCTACCGGGGGTCGAACCCGGGACCTCCGCTAGCAAAGCGAATACTCGCACCACTGCGCCAGCGAGGCCGTATTGTTAATAAGTTAGAGAATGCACTGGTAGGAAACTTGGGCCCTGGATAATTACCACCCTTACAATACATACGTGCCGCCAAACAAAATATTTTGCGATTTGTGTAGAAACCATCCGAGATATATTACCTCTCAATAGATTAATGCGCTTAAATCTTACACTGTCTCATCTTTTTCCATCAGGTGATTAATAAAGCCAAGCGTTAGCTTGGCAGTAATAAAAAATCCCAATCTTTTTGATTACTCACTGTGATAATTATTATATTTTTTTCAGAAACTCATATGTTACTCATAATTACTAAAACTTGCCAAAAGCAGTTTTCCTGTCCAGAGAAGCATCACCACTCTAATTAATATGTTGTTCTATTTATAAAGAAAAAGATGGAAATCAAATTCCCGAAAAAAAGATTATGGATGTGAAACGACGGGAAAAGTATCAGCAAAAACTCTTCGAACTGGCAACACTATAAAAATATGTATATTACATATGTTAATTTTACATCCTATGTAATGTCAGTTTAAGGTTCTGAAAATATTGTTCATCGATGTCAATCAGTTTCAATAATTTTTATATTTCTAGTATGTCTTCTCGATTAAATTTATAGATCTTTAAATAGGATATGTTTGTGCATACATATACAAGTATAAAATTATGAATTGTGTATTGAATATTCTTCCATCTAATCTACGATAATATTGTGGTTATAGCTTCATTACATGGTAATAATTATGGTGAAAAAGCATAATGTCATTTGATACAATTTTGATATTATTTGTACTAATTAAATCATGAATGTTTGTTCATACAAAAAGTTACTTAAGGTTTATTTAGAACTTAAGAAGATGCGGGTTCAATCGCTTTATAATTAAGCCGTTAACCATTGCGTGACAGGCACGCATGCGATTAAAATCTGATGGTCCGTAAATGTAATTAACGAGCTAGAAAATCCAGGTGTTCCACATTAAACCTAGTTTAATCACGATAGGTTACGTAAATAGATCCACTTCTACTATTTGTAGGTTTTAAGAACCCACTATTATTGATGTGGTACGAAAATATCGTCATTATATGTCATACATAAATTTAGTAATTTATTTAAGTACTAGCAATGCCACGAGGTTTCTCCCGCCTAGATACCGATCTCGTGGCAGTGGAAAGTGTACTAAGTCGGACTATAGATTTATTTTCGCAAACATAAAGTTTTATATCACTTAGTTTTTAATTACTTTCTTTCAGATAATTAGATACACGCTTACATAAATAAAAACAGTATATATATATCAGTGGGTATCATTGGTGTTCTTGGAATATGAGCTAATTTACCAGTCGTAGGCCAGGCCAGTTATAAGGTTTGCTACAATTTTCCTTAGATTGACATTTTAAAATTCGTTATCTATCTATCTATCTATCTATCTATATATATATATATATATATATATGTATATATATATATACTCGTATATCACACATATCCAGGTATTTATTGACTCATCAAGATACCTCTGAAACCATAAGGCGTAGAGACTTGAAATTTGGTAGGAATATTCCTTTTGCCGAGTAGAGGTCAGCTAAGAATAGATTTTTAAGACCCCCCGCAAACATGTGCAATATGAACCTAGGATTTTTCTAAATGGGACTCCGTTAAGAAGAGTAACCCGGTTTAAATACGTAGGACACTTTGTTGCGGAGGACCTTAAGGATCAGATAGACATTGAGAGGGAAAGAAGAGCCTTATCAGTAAGGTGTAACATGTTGGCCCGCAGATTCGCACGGTGTAGCAAAGAGGCTAAAATAACATTATTTAAAGCGTATTGTCAAACCTTTTACACCGAAAGTCTGTGGGTAAACTACACTTTGAAGACGATAGACACATTAAGGGTAAAATACAATAATGGCTTCAGGATACTGTTGGGTTTGCCGCGGTTTTGCTCAGCTTCAAGCATGTTTGCGCAGGAGAGAACGGATGACTTTTATGCCATCATAAGTAAGAGGACGTCATCCCTCCTGGCAAGACTGCGCTCGAGCTGCAACAGTATCCTGAAAATGCTAGCGGGAAAACTAGACTCGTCAATTCAGCAGAAATTTATATCTGTTTTGGTGCAGTGAGACAGTTTCTAGAGATAGTTAGTAGTTAGTTAGATAGTTTAAATTTAAATATTTGTAATCCTGTATTTTTATGTTTTATTTCTTTATTAATATAGCTTTTAAGTAAAAATATTGTTACAAATGGGCCTATGTTGCACAAAATAAATAATAATAATAATTATTATTATTATTTCACGAAATTCCACCCGTAAGGGGAGTTTCAGGGGTGTTCATTAAAAAATGCTACCGAAAAAACATATCACGCAGACGAAGTTTTTAATAATTTAAATTTTTTTACGGGTATTGAGACGGTCTTTAATAGAAAATCATTTAATAGGATAAGAATTTATACAGGGGTATAAATAAAGTGGTTTGATTACTATCGGCACTTTGATTAACTTTTAAAATATAAAAAGTAGTTATAGTGGCATAACTGTAGTAGTTAGACATATGGTATTATGGTTTTCTTTTAATACATTCTATAATATTGTGGAACGTTTGTTCTATCATCAATAGTTTCTCCAGCGCACGTGATGACAGATTTTTTGTGACGAATATTTTCACACCTTGGGTTACATGAATACATTTCATTAGGTATACCTAATTTTTTTTTAAGTAATGTATCCTATGTCGCTTAGTAAAATGCAGCTTTCTAATAGTGAAAAAAAAATTAAATCGGTTCAGTAGTTTTTGTGTGAAAACATTGCAAAATACTTGCATACATACAAAAACACAAATGTTTCCTCTTTATACTATTAGTTTAGATATAAAGCTTAAGTTCATTAATGATGTTTTTAGCATATTGTTATTTTTCTACTTAAACAGTCTAGTAGCTCGAAGAAGCTAGCAGTTGCAAAAATTATCAATTTTCGTCAGGGGCAGGTAATCCTGAACGTCTTGGTAAACATTGAAAATTGGCAGGGGTTATTATCGAGTGTGCATAATTTAATGCATAAATTAATCCGAAGTCTTGAAATTCTTTAAGGTCGAGTTATAAATATTCCTTTTTTAACAATGATATTATCGGTTCTTGATAAGTTTGCAAAATATCAAATAAGACGAAGATTTTCATAGATTCCGTTAAATATATACAAGCAAAGAAAGCTCGTTAAAATCATCCATAACTAACTATACTATAGTATTAAAATAAACTCATCGAACCTAGAACAAAATATTTCTACACAATGTTGAAAACAATGTCCTTCCAAGTATTATTTCTTTTTTTATTCTCATGAGACGTAAAGATATATAACAGACTTGTTGTAATTTTAATCAGAGATTAACCTTTCCACGTTACTTTTACACATGTTAATAATCTCAGAAAAGGTAAGACTTTACTAGAAATTTGAATATAATATACATCGCTTATTTTTGGGCTATACTTTTAAAGGACAAGTCATCTATAATGAATTTCATTACGATTTTAGATATAATTAAAGAAAAAATTGAGGTAGTAATCGAAATACCGAGCTTAATGAAATTATTTAATAAATCCAGGCCTACAATACGTACAGATAATATATCATTTAATATTTCAAATTTATAAGTATCCATGCATAGCGATTATCTAGGCCAAACCGCGTACGAGTTCAGACTAATTTGTCAAAGGAAATTGAACGAGGCAACAAGGATTCCATCTCCATGTCGATGG
Organism: Elymnias hypermnestra; assembly: GCA_015832385.1. Classification (NCBI taxonomy): domain Eukaryota; kingdom Metazoa; phylum Arthropoda; class Insecta; order Lepidoptera; family Nymphalidae; genus Elymnias; species Elymnias hypermnestra. The sequence goes on from JACTOM010000031.1 coordinate 2,372,843, forward strand.
AAATCATATATCACGCCAAGCTATATTAAAAAACAGATTCATTATTCATCATGTTGCCTTTAATATACAATATTGTTATTACCAGGCACTTGGATAACATATATAATATTATATTATTAGACGAGCTGCTCTTGCGTTATTCTCGATCCCGTAAGAATATGGGAAACCCGTTCAGAGTGAGAGAAATGAAGAATGTCGCGAAAGGAATGCCTTTTTTTTAGTAAATCGGACGAATAGTTTTGATGATAGACGACGGCGAAATTTCTATTTGGTATTAATACTCTTTTCCTGAAACTCTCATTTTATTTTTAAATAAAAGAAGCCTATATCACTTCTCATAACAACAACAATCGAAAGTGATAGCAAAAGTGTTAAAAATGAGTTTTTTGATATAAGCACTGAATAAATTTTTATATGCATTTTTATTTATTCTATTATGTGTTAACATATAAGGTAAAACGGTAAGCAGGAATCCATTAACGTCAATGAGATCAAGTGTGACATTTGGTCACCATGGTACTTTGTATAGCATAAAATGACGTGGCTTCAGCAATCTGTTAGCTTTGACCTTTTAAACTTTTCCACGGATTTTAATGTAATTTTCAGCAAAAATAGATAGAGTGATTCTAGAAAATGATTCATATTTTAGGTACTTACACAGAAAAGCCGAAAATTTAAAGATTTGTAACGTGAAGTCATAACAAACAGTTAATGTGCTAAAGAATTTTCTATCTTACAAATATCCAAGAAAAGTCCGTGATTTTATATACTTATGTCTAAAGGATAACCCACAACAACAATTTTCATCGTTCACAAATTATATAAAAATATGTGTTATTTATTTAGCTATTTTATAAAATATGGTATTATTGCTCATCCAATTAAATACGTTACATTCGTTGTATATTTTATGTAGAAGAAAACTGTCCTTTTTTTTGTTGTGTCGCTACAATGACCTCTGACAGTGATAAGAGGTTGTTCTAAGGCTTTTTTAATACTTATTTATTATATTATATATCTGTCCTTCAAAGAATTTCATAAAGTTGCATAAGCACCAAATGTAGTTAAAATCCCACCCAATAAATAGAATAAATATTAAATTAAAGGGTTATAAAATACAACAAAGTATACCTTTAACTTCAAATTCCTACCGTCTATTACATAGCGTGACTATGCTCTACTATAACATTACCAAGAGACGTAGCACTGCTACGTTACTTATGAAGTTCCAACTTTGTATCATCTATATATTTTCACTTCTAAATCTAGATATTTTTAAATACATATCTAATTTTTCTAAAGTGTATATCTTCCTGAATACCTCCTAGACGATTTTGATAATTTTTTCGTATATTTTTAAGCTGAGTCAGGAATTACAATTCGATTCGAATTTAACCATATTCACACAGAATAGAACCAACAGGCAAAGCTAGTATTGTTTAAAATATAATTATTAATGAAATGAAGTTGTAGAATTTTATTATTACCAAGCATTTGCGTGATAGCTTTTATATATGATCGTAAAATACAATGTGCTTTCTACATAATTAACGAGTTTTCAACGCTTCAATACCTAATAATTTATTACCATAACTAGGCGTGTTAGAGCTTTAAGTGTGTTAATTAAATAAGGGAGATTATATTTGATAAGGTTCTGTATACGAGCTTAAGAGACTTCGAGTTTTGATTATTACAGAAATTATTACTAAATTTTTCTAGAATATTGGCTATCCAGTGAGCATTATTGTACGTTCTCAGGCTTGAGTTTTTTTTAATGAATTCGGGAGATATCATTTTATGGAACATACAAAATTCAAGTAAAGACCCAGTTACGATAAAGTATAAATTCCAATAGAACGTTGTAAAATTAATGTGTACGCTAAATCGCGGTATGAGTGAATGATCGTTTTTGCATACGAGTATATATATTTAAACTGAGAGATTGTCAAGTATAAGTTCTGCTATTAACTGTTTGTCTTTCTCTGTTAGTCTTACTATCTATTATTTAACAATGTGCATTAAAAAGTACCCACTTGCAAAAGCACTTTTTTACCGCAGTCAAAGCTTCAAGATCTAAAAAACACATCAAATTGAAACTTTCAGGCCTTCCACAATACTGAAAACTGTAAGTTTGTACATTGTCCTTTTATAATAGGACCTATTGGCATTGTTAATTCTTGTCCCTGAAGTACAAAGGAGCAGGTAATTCTAGGTGTAGAAGTTATATATGTGTATTGGTTTTGTATAGTAAATTATAATCAAAACACTTTTATGATATTAGTAATTGTCTATACAATTAAACGCCTACATTTAAAACCCGAAACAATATTAAGGTTCGTCTATTTCTTTTACATTTAGTAATAATATTATTGTAGAAATGAATTTAAACAATTGCTTGGTAAACATTTTAATCACGTTTATGAATTACTATAGCGATGGAAGTGTTACAATATTTTCCTATGTGTAAATTATATATTAATAAAATATTGTCAAAAAAATTAATTTGCCTAAATACCAAAGCTATGAAATTAATAGTAAAAATCTATATTAATAGGGAAAACTGCGGCATATTATATTATTTTTTATATAATGATTTAACAGTTAATATAAAAAAGCCAATTCCAATTAAAATTGAAAGTAAAAATACACTATAAATTCAAAAAACTCTTGCGAGATATGTAAAGGATATAGAAGTAGGTGGAATATAAAAGTGTTTTATGTGGTCTGAATATTTGGATATTGTATCACCTTTAGCACAGGTTTACGTGATCTACCGAACTCCCTTGTACACGTAAACCATTACGAGCATTTCAACGTTAACAGCTAACTAGAATTGCTCGAGGTGAAATCGCCTGACGTTATCTTAACAGACCATTACACTCAAACGCTTACCGTCTACCGCTTGTCGAATAAAACGAAATAAAATTGTAGATACTGTGTTTCCTAACCATTTGCGGCGCACTTTTTGCGTTCACATTATTTATCTGATTTTATTTATTGAACGAATTTTATGTAGAATATACTTTTTTATAGTTATAGACACAACACAAAGTATTAATTTGTTTTTTTAATATTAAATCACAATAGTCGGCCGCGAGTCTTGTTGGAACTGCTCGTCTCGTATCACGTAGCATACGTCCGACTTGCTACGAAGTCGCGGCGGCACTGCCTTCGCTAAGGTACTCCGATAGTTCAGCGCTACATTTTAGATTTCTCGTAGCAATAAAAAAATTCTATTGTAATTGTATTGCTACAATTTACTAATTGACTTTGAAGTGAAACTTCTTTAGGCGCATGAGGGTAATATAATTACGGATAATGCGTTTTTATGCTAATTCGTTTGAAGGTTAGGTAGTTTTAATATTTACAAATAAAACTTGGAATTTATAATAATTTTCCAATCGTCATTTAATAATTTAATGTACTATTTTTCATAAAATATAGAACATTTCATAAATTTGTCATTTGAGCTTATCTTCCCGTTCCGATCCCTCTAAGTTTCGTAAATCTAAAGTTTTAGATTTGTATAAATATAAACATGACATGAAAATTAGTTTGCCAAAGAAGCTTCACTTCTGACATGTGTAACTTTGTACGCAAGCACTATTTTTAACATTAAATAATATAAACGTTGTTTGTTATAAAAGGTGTTCATATATGCCGGCAGTACCTCAGTCAAACTACACTGACGCAGTAGGGCAAGTACTCGCTTTGTTAGTATCTGATCCGGGTTCGATCTTAGAAAATGTGTATCATCACTCATCAACAATAATAAAACAGTTCAATGATACAATTTAGGTTTCTTCTAGCAATATTTTAATAATTATGAAATGATTCCTTTATAATATATAATGGAAAAAAATTAAATATAATGAAATGTTATTTGGTTTAATAAATATTTATATTGAAGTTGGCACAGATATTGCCAACGTGTTTTTGCAGTACACGATATTTTTGTTTACTCGTATCGATAATTTTATAAACAACAACAATTTTTTATTGCATTATTACGATGTACTAACATTTTTTTAATACATTTAGATGTTTAATATATAATCGTAGCAAAATAAATAAATACACTTATTTTAAAGGCATTGGTATCTTGTTGACATTTTTTGTTGTATTATTTTTATACTTACATACAATTTTTTTTTATTAAATATCTAATTAATTATTCCATGCGTATTCGTGTACATAAATCCACGTTTCATTTGTTTTAAGGATAGATTGTATAATACATTTTTCGTAGCAAAAATTTCATATAGTAAAAAACATTTCTAATTGTATTATGACGTAATACTAATATTTAGTTTTTTAATTATCTGACTCGTTTTCATATGCCTTCATATATTTGTTGGGACTGCCTTCGCCATGATATTCCTATAGATCAGCACTACATTTTTACTTTCCCAGAGCAATAATTTTATAAAGTAATACACATAATAGAATCTATCAAAACTAAATTTTAGGAAACTCCACACTCAAAGGGTAGTGCGGGTATGTTTCTTATTTGTAAAACAATTTGCATAAATGAATGAAAATGCTACCAAAAAAAATTTCACGCAGACAAAGTCGTGGGTTCAGCTATTAAAGTATAAGCGTAAACAAATTAGATATATTGACGCTTAATTTGTTATAATAGGCATTCATATTTTGGCAATGGCTTGCTGAAAGCATTTTACAAATGTTGATTTATATTTTGTAAGTTGAGCTGGCTCGCTTTGAATTCCGTTTTATGGAATGTGAACTGTTAAATCGTTGAATAACAGGCACAAATATATCAAATTAAAAGCGCTACGCAATGTGTATATCATGTAAAGAATATTTAATTACACAATAAATACTTTGTTGTTGGGAAGTTGGCGGTATGATCCACCCCCGTGCCTCGAAGAGCAAGTTAAGCCGTCGGTCCTGCGCCTGATCTCTTTCTGGTCGTGTCGGATTCCCGCCACATCGGATTATGAGAGTGAAGCAATAGAGATTGCACTTGTGTACTGTGCTTGCCAATCCGCAGTGGAACAGCGTGGTGGGTCTATGCTCTAAAATCCCTCGCTACTCGGAGTGAGGAGGCCCATCAGTGGGACGTTAAAAGGCTGCTACTTTTTTATTAACGGATATATACAACAGTGGCAATTATATATTTAGTCGATATTTGGCCCCTGCAACAACAATTCTGGTTACGACGTTACTTTACTAGCCAAAAAAAAAACTACCTACGTATGATGTTTCATTGTGTAATAAAAAAATACCAATGATTAAATGAATCCCAGATTCTGTTTTTGATTTTCATTTGACTTAAATCCACATTAAAGTGTTTTATTACAAAAATTTTGAGAGTTTTATAGGGATTACGATGCGAACTCAAAAATATTAGGAAGAATTCGTAAATAGTACTATAATAGTGTTCAATAATATAAGCAAGACTATTAAATCTTTGAAGTTTCTCAAATTTGAAGTGTAAACATCTTTAAGTCCTCTATGTACTGTATTTTATATTGAGAAAGAATGACGCATCGCCGCTATATTTTACTACATTTTCGCCAATAGTTAGTTAGCTAGTTAGTTAGTAGCAGCCCATTAACGTCCCACTGCTGGGCACAGGCCTTCTCATTCCGAGGAGCGAGGGTTTTAGAGCATAGGCCCACCACGCTGCTCCACTGCGGATTGGCAGGCTTGGTACACAAGTGCACTCTCTATTCGTTCGCTCTCATAGTCCAATGTGACGGGAATCCGACACGACCGAAGAGAGATCAGGCGCAGGCGACGGCTTAACGTGCTCTCCGAGGCACGGGGGTGGATCACACCGCCAACTTCCCAACTTCGGGCAAATATTGAGAAAATCTTAAATAGAAAACTCAATATTGACTTTTTTGAATTGGCCCGACCCGGGACTCGAACCCAAAGCCTCATGTTTGTAGTCGAATATGCTAACCACTAGACCAATGAGACAGTCCATTTTTTGCCAATATTTATGCGCAATTATAATTTGTAAAATATACTTTTTGAATATAGAACTAAGTCAAAAGTGCATGCGTACAAATTACACATGACAGAAGTAAAACTTCTTTGGCAAACTAAGTTTTAAGCCTTGTTTATATTTATATAAATCTAAAATATTAGATATCCGAGATATAGAGGGGGGGGGGGGATATACAGAATAAATGCACTCTGATGTAAGTGGACAATAAGCCAGGGGTCGACAACCTGCGGCCTGCGGACCGCTAGTTGGCTTCCTTATATCTATTAAACAACGACCTCGAATAAATCCATTTTGTGAAGTAAGTGTACTGTAGCTCAGGGGTCGTCAACCTGAGGTTAGCGAGCCTCTAGTGGACTACCCCTGATCTAATACACAGAATAAATACAACAACGATACGGAATAAATCCACTTTGTAAAGCAAGTTTACTGTAGCCCAGGGGTCGTCAACCTGAGGTTAGCGGGCCGCTAGTTGGCTACCCCTGATCTAATACCCAGAATAAATACGACAACGATACAGAATATATTCACTTTGTGAAGTAACTGTACTGTAGCCCAGGGATCGTCAACCTAAGGTAAGCGGGCTGTTGGTTGGCTACGCCTGATCTAATATACAGAATAAATACGACAACGATACAGAATATATCCACTTCGTGAAGTAACTGCACTGTAGCCTAGGGATCTTCACCTGAGGCTAGCGGGCCGCTAGTTGGCTACGCCNACAGAAGTAAAACTTCTTTGGCAAACAAATTTTTAAGCCTTGTTTATATTTATATAAATCTAAAATATTAGATAATTGTCTTTAAAATATTAAAGGTGTCGATTATTAATACAAATTATTAATTTAATTATTTATATAAATATATATTTTTGATCTATTTAAACAACGACACAGAATAAATGCACTCTGATGTAAGTGGACAATAAGCCAGGGGTCGGCAACCTGCGGCCTGCGGACCGCTAGTTGGCTTCCTTGTATCTATTAAACAACGACCTCGAATAAATCCATTGTGGGAAGTGAGTGTACTGTAGCTCAGGGGTCGTCAGCCTGAGGTTAGCGAGCCTCTAGTGGACTACCCCTGATCTAATACACAGAATAAATACAACAACGATACAGAATAAATCAACTTTGTAAAGCAAGTTTACTGTAGCCCAGGGGTCGTCAACCTGAGGTTAGCGGGCCGCTAGTTGGCTACCCCTGATCTAATACCCAGAATAAATACGACAACGATACAGAATATATTCACTTTGTGAAGTAACTGTACTGTAGCCCAGGGATCGTCAACCTAAGGTAAGCGGGCTGTTGGTTGGCTACGCCTGATCTAATATACAGAATAAATACGACAACGATACAGAATATATCCACTTCGTGAAGTAACTGCACTGTAACCCAGGGATCTTCACCTGAGGCTAGCGGGCCGCTAGTTGGCTACGCCTGATCTATTATACAGATTAAATACGACAACGACAAGGAATAAATCCATTAAGATGTAAGTGTGCATGTAAGTGTAAGTGTATGTAACCCAGGGAACGTCAACCTTCGGCCCGTGGGTCGCTAGTTGGCTATTCCTGATCTAAGCATGACGCAAAGAGGAGAGACCGATAATATAAAATAGTATGTATATTTGTCTCATTCCTTGCCAGATTTGTTCTACACCTTTTAGTGTCTCTTACCTGTCGTTCTTTCCGTTGCATCTAGTTTGAAATCACAACGATTCGAAAGAAGTTTCACTTCAAAAATTGATTTCAATTTCGTATTTTAAACCTAGTATTTCGTATTTAAAGCTGCGATGACGTTTATACTTCTGTCGTGTGATTTTAAGTATTCACCAATTTTTTAAATAAATTAGTATTTCTTTAATTAATCTGGAAATTATTCACTGTGTATTCACAAAATAGTCTTTCATATTTCTAAGCTCCTTTATAGAACGGATTTCAAGGTTCGCTGGTTCAGTATTCATTATTTTTACATCAACATGATTTAATTTTCGAGGAAGGAAAATATTATTTCACAACTTTTTATCACGTTGAAAATTAACTTAAAGCAATTCATTCTAGCTTTTTTATTAATATTGAAATGTAATTTGTTTATTACTCGTAAATAGATGGAATTTGGTTCGAAATGCTTAAAATAACTTAGCTACACAGCTAACTCGTTCTTATTCAACATGATAAACGTTTTTTTTTTTAATTTAAGTAACACCAAGAAAATTTCGTATAGTTAATATATATTTGAGTATCATATTTTCTATTTATGTAATTTTTTTCTTCAAAATTTGTCTATTAGAATATGGAACAAAAAGTTATTGAATTTATCTGTTTAACAAGAAGATGTTTCAGTTAGATATATTGACTTTTGTCAACTAAACTTTACTGAATATGAGTGTGACTCACAAGGGTTATGAACAGAATATTCAGCTGGCTCCTCCAGTATTTTAAAATATTTGACGGAAATTTTTTTTGAATTTGCAAATTCTCATATTATAAAATGGGAAAATTAGAATACATTTTGGAATTGATGAAATAAAATCATATCAAAATAATCATTATTTAAGTCGGCTTAATAACACTTTTGAATCGTCAGTTGTCTGTCCGTTGGTATTAAATATACTACCGGTTCCGAAAGGTAAACTTGAAATGGGAAGTGTGAATATTTTGAAACTTTATTTACCTTCAGCTTATTTGACCACATACATCAGTTTTCTGTAAATAATTTCTTAGTATTTGCTAGAAGTTGGGAAGTAGGCAGTGTGCTCCACCCCCATGCCTCGGAAAGCATGTTAAGCCGTCCGACCTGCGCCTAATCTCTCTCCGGTTACGTGGGATTGTCGTTCTATCGAATTATTATCTCCAAACTTCTGATCCTCTATATCTTAGTCTTACGTCAGCTGGAACAATAGTGCAAAAATTAACCTTTTTGTTTTTGTTGGGAAATGCTTTTAGGCACAAGCTCCGACTCCTGGGTCAGGAGTGTGGGATTAGACGAGGGACGAGGCCTCGCAATACTCACTATAACCCAGCGGAACGATCTTCATCCATGAGTGAGGCACCCGGTGTTCATCTTTTGCTTGCAAGCGAGAGCCCGAAACAAGCGAGAAACAGGCGCAAGCGGCTTAATTCCGTTATGTATTACAACCACAATTTTTCTCCGATGTTATCTTATAACGTTATCACGTAAAATTATCGCCCGTTAATCGACTATACACAATACCAATTGATTTATTTTTTTATCAAACTGCTAGCTTATCCTTGAAATCCATTCCGTAATCTATTTACAACTAATATTTATTTATTATAGGTTCACTAGCGCGAATACTCACATAATTTTTGCATAAATTACAATTCAAAGCACTTACAAAATATGTGGACTCATTTCAAAGTGAACTCCACATGCATACACATTTTAATTAGTTACAAATATCTTATGAACTAAATTGTACATTAATCTTACTCGAAAAACAATTGCAAAATTATTTGCTAAAAAAATTGCATGCAAAATAACTAAAAATGGTACTGTGAAAAAAATATATGTGAATTCACGTGTATATCAAGTGACCTGCTGATGGCGGAGTTAGCACCGAAAACTGTTCTGGCGCGTGATGGCACGAGAGGAGTAATAATGTGACGCGGGTATCTGTATGGTACTCTAAAATTGATCTAATTTATTAAACCTCAACAATCCATTAAATTCCTTAATAACTTATACAAAAACATTTAATCAAGCAAATCTCGTCTATTTTCAAGGGACATCATGTTAAAATAATTTAACCTGTTGTCATAGGATACGACTGTTTTGTAATTTTTTTCTGAATAGGAAAAATGCCACATGAATCTTTTCTGAATTCTTAAGTAATCTAACAGCATAATGTGGACGCCAGACGATACTGCAATACTCCAAGTGACTACGTACAAGACTATTGTAAAGCATGATTTTGGTTTTGTGTTCTTTAAATGTTCTACTTTGTCGCATTATAAATCCCAACATTTTAGATACAATATTAATAGCAGTATATAATTTTCTTGGAGAGGAAGTACTATTTTACCATCTTTTTAAATATAATATGCTAGAGAACATATTTAATATTGATAGGCAGTGAGTTCCAAAGGCGAGCAGCTTGAACTGAGAATGATTTAAAAAAGAAGTTGAGTGAGAAGGAATTTTTAAAACTAAGTTTTCTTGTGAATGGAGATGACGATTATGTGACTCGTCAAGGAACTCAAAGCATTTCCTCAGATATACCGATGCTTTAGGATCAAACAACAGACAGTAGAGAAGAAAAAGAAGATGGCTATTCCGGAGAAGGCGAATTGGGAGCCACTTGAGTTTTTTATTATGCATAAATAAAAATTTCAGATGAAGTCTTTAAATATTCGATTAATGTTATTTGTTAAAGTTTATTTGTTCAAAGCGAATTTATCGATATATACTTTCAAAATAGACACCTATTTTGAAAGCAATTAGTTGAGCAGAGTGGGTGTGAAATGCACAGGTATATCCCAATTCCCTTCACTGAAGCGTATATTTTTGTAACATACAGGCTTTATTTCATTGATATGACTGATGTGTTAGTTAGTTAGCGATGTTCAAATTTAATATAGGTAGTAATAATAACATCGTTCTACACGGCTTAAATTTATGACTTCCTTTTATTAACTCATACTATTTCATTAATCCACTCAAGTTCAAATACATTTTATAAAACATGTATTGGATTGTTGCTAATGTTGCTTAAGCATTGAAATTCAGTTCATTTATTAAATTTAATTAATTAGTAATCAAAGTTGTGAAATCATAGTTGAACAATGACATATATTAAAAGCTCATGTAAATTTTAATGATTTTGAGAAGTAAAGTTTAGACGGTGCAGAAATGGTTTTATTTTTTTTATGACTTGTAATATTTGTCACTACAGTCGCTCTCCAGTTTCAAAATCTTATAGCTACTTGCATTTTATTCAGTGTGAAAGTGATTTACAGTAAGATTTACTAATGTATTCCACATTAAATATATAAGTACTGAAGGAAAGTTTTGAACGTTTGCTACTTTCTCAGGCCAAATATATTAAAAAAAACCCATGACAACCTTTCGACGTATAAAAATAACCTTTTTATAATGGCTAACAGCTTAGGTAATATGAATTGAAATATATTAAACTAATATGATATTGTAATGATGATGGTAACAAAAAAACAAAATACCCGACTGAGTTTGTTGTGGGCTCTTCTTGGATCAGGTCGCGAAGGAACCCTCGTAACTTTAGATTTTAAGTCGTTCTGGAGTACCATCATCAGACGTACATTACACGAATTAGAGTGTGGGAAAGAAAAAAATATATATATTATTTAATGATTCAAAAATGCTGTAATATGCCTACTTGGATAAAGATATTATGATTTGATTTGATTTGATTTGAAAAGGTTTTTGACTGTGATCACACCTGATGGTAATAGAAGCTGTAAGAGGAAAAATTCCTCTTACGGCTTCTACACAGCATCATACCGGAACACAAATATCTCTGCTTGGTCGTACGTCTTTGTGGGCACGTTGGTAACTAGCCACTGCCGGAGCTATTTTAGTATTCCAGCTATACCAGTCCATTATCAGACAAATTAGAAAATTTCCTAAATTCTTTCTACCGGGATCGAGCCCGGGAACCCTTCTAGCAAAGCCACTACTCTCGCCATTATGCCAGCGAGGCCGCCTGATGTATTTTTTATTGCCTGATTTGGTCACTTCCATCCGATCAATGTCACATTCAGTAACGTTTCCCACTCTACATGTAGCGCAGAAAATTTAAAAGCTCTTGGTAATTACTATCAAAAATTTTATTTTAAACTCTTTAACCTTCTTTCCCCATGGAAGAATTATCCCGAACCCCCATTGAAACATAAACGTACTTTGACTATGCAAGGGTGTAGCGAGATATGCCCACTTCTATTGGGCTATTAAATTACGAAGTTATCGCAAGTTCTCCTATAAATTCTGACATTTACAAATATAAAGAGAACACGGCCCGATGTAAAACAAATTCACCATAAATTAAATTTGTTCTCCCGTTCGTCATTTTGCTAATGGTTTCGCTACACAGTTCTCAAATAGCCGGCTATTTCGAAAACAATTACCCTACTGACAAATTGTAAATGTATCAAACTGGAAACCAGTTTTATACTTCCCATTTCGAGTAGTTTTACCTTACTCTTAGTAATAATGTACTAATTCCAGGATTTTAAGAACTCTTTGTTACAAATTGTTGTTATTTTATATATAAAACATCTAAATATTATGTCTAATACTTCATGTCGTGCCACTTGCTTTTAATTACTGAAAATTTCCTTCAACTAAAGTTTGTCTTTTGAGAGACTGTAGCTTCTTTACTATTTATTCGTTGTTGTTTTGCTATAAAGTATATATGCATCTATCTGTTTATCTGATCTGGACAAAGAAATAGTATTTAAGTAAAAAAAGGTAAGTAGCAGCCCATTTACGTCCCACTGCTGGGCACAAGCCTCCTCAAATCAAATCAAAATATCTTTATTCACGTAGGCATATTACAGCACTTTTGAATCGTCAAATTATATATATATAATATATATATANTTTTCCACACTCTAATTCTAATGTACGTCTGATGATGGTACTCCAGAACGATTCAAAATCTAAATTTACGAGGGTTCCAACGCACCCTGATCCGAAAAGAGCCCACAACAAACTCAGTCGGGTATTTTGTTTTTTTGTTACCATCATCATTACAATTTCATATTATTTTAATATATTTCAATTCAAATCAGAGCAGTTCGTTCACTCCCACGCGTTTCTATCGTCTAAGTAATCTTGCAACTTATAATACGATTTTTCTATAAACTTTCTTTTAACAAAGAATTTGAATTTATTAATTGACATCTCTAGAATGTCTTGTTGGAGTTTATTATAGAAACATATACCGTTACCCTTAAATAAGTTGTTAATCTTATGCAGCCTACTAGAATTTTTAACAAATTTGTTTTGGCTTCGTAAGGTATATGATGTACATTCACTCCATTTATTAAAATAGTCAATGTGTTTAAGTACGTAAAACAAGTTTTCTAATATATATACGCAGTGAACTGTCATTATGTTAACTGCCTTGAATTTGTTTCTTAGCGACTCTCTTGGACCCATATTGTAAATCGCACGAACGGCCCTTTTCTGCAGCACAAATATTGCATCTATATCAGCAGCATTACCCCAAAGTAGAATACCGTGTGACATAATGCTGTAAAAATAGCTGAAATATACCAGTCTGGCAGTATCTACATCTGTCAGACGACGAATTTTTTTAACGGCGTAAGCCGCAGAGCTGAGCCTATTCGATGGACCACTTATATAGGGCCCCCACTGTAATTTATTATCTAATGTTATACATAAGAAAGCGGTACTATCTACAAGGTCTAGTTCTTCATTATTAAGTTTAACAATAGTTTGCGTTTGTTTCACAGTAGGCAGAGTACAACTTAAAACCATTTGTTTTCTTTCCGTTGAGCAATAGCTTCAAACTACTGTACTACTTACTCATAGAGAGAGAGTTTATAGAGCATAGACCCACCACGCTGCTCCACTGCAGGTTGGCAGGCATAGTACACAAGTGCACTCTCTATTCCTTTACTCTCGTAGAAGATGTTACGGCAATCAGACACAACCGGAGAGAGATCAGGCGCAGGAACGGCGGCTTAACGTGCTCTTAGAAGCACGGAGGTGGATCACACTGCCAATTTCCCAACTTCGGACAAATATTGAGAAAATCTTAACAGAAAACTCAATGTCAATATTTAATTTGGTATTTGAATGCATGTTTGTAATTAACAGCTTTTTATAAGTACAGTAGTTTAATAAATGTAAAAAGTTTTGACGGTCTGCTTATACGTTTGTTGAAACTGACATCTGTAATGACTCTTCCGATATTGAGGACTGTCATGGGTGGCTGATCTCTCATGAATAATTTAGACTAATTTATATTAGAAAAATTACATCCGGGGTTCCGCCCAGAAAAATGCCTCTTCACACAGCAGATTATCAGCATATTTTTTGTATGGGGTCACGTCATAACTAATATAGTGGTAATTAGCAAGGGCCTATGATTTTTTTTATTGCTAACAGGTTAACGCTTGCCTGTGATTACATTTGATGGTAAGTAATGGTACATTCTAAGATGGTAGTGCACGAACTTTGTAAAAGTTGTCTTGCTTCTTATGGTTTCTACACAACATCGTATCGGAACACAAATCTCTTGGTTGGCGGTAAGTTTTTGAAGGTAGGGTGGTAAAAAGCCACGGCCGAAGCCTTTCACCAGCCCAGAATCAGACAAAATCGAAAATGTAATTCTCTAAAGTTGCCCTAAGGGAGATTGAATATAGAATGTATGCTACAAAAGCGAGTACTCACACCACTGTGCTAGCAAGGCCGTCAATCCAATTCCATTCAATTTCCAATCAATTTAAAACTAGATGAATTTCATTCCAATTTCCTTAATTTCCTTTGCCAAAAATCAAACTCTTAATCTGTGCTAGCGAAGGGAGTACTCGCGCCATTAAATCTATTTGACTTATTGTCAATATTATTAAATGGGGTTCATCTTTAAGCTAAAGTTATTAATCATAGCTTAAGCATTAAGATTTATTTAAAAATATTAGAAGATATTTAGGAATGGACCAAAAAGAAGACCCATTACTAGCAAAGGAAGGGCTTACTCATAGCGTTGACAAATATTTGTATCGAAAATAGATAATATTTATTATAAATTCATATCGTTTCATCTCAGAGAGTACGAATTTCAACTGATTTAATCTTAGAAAATAATATTTGTATAGTCGCAGATCAAACAGAACTCCAGACAGGTCGTCAAGTTTTAAAGCTTTTAAGCTAAAGTCCAATAATATTTTAAAATATTAGAAGCAAAATCAGCGACCCTTAAAACTGTTTAAAGCTTTAGTATTTTAATACTTTGAAAATCTTTGCAAAATATGTCTCTTGATAAAACCTTAATTAGTTGCCCTGTTTCTTTTTTTTTGTTTTTAAGAGAAATAAGGTTTTCTCAGAATTAAAAAGGCCTCCTTTTAATTTCTACAAGAATGCTCGAACGAGCTTCCATTGTTAACAATTTCAGTATAAAACAACAGTATTTTATCTAATACAGGTCACAGGCAGGACATTTCTTGGTGACGCTACATCCTAAGTGCTTTTCTTTTAATTACAATGTAATATGATATTTTTAAACGTACCTACAAAATATTTCTGTTGTTCCCGTAATAGTACCTTGCTTTATATATTGAAAATGTTTCTAGTTCTAATTTACTATAAACTGTATAGTAGATTGAAAACATTTGTAAATTGATCAATAACGTTTGATTATTAGCCCTGACGACTAAAAATTTCCATGTAAAACACAAAAACTGGTTTTAATAGTGACGGATAAAGACTCTTAAACCACCCAATCGATTTCATAAGAAAGGAAATTAAACAAAAATGGTTTTAAACCCACTCATTTTGTAACCATTCCCAATTTAATTGAAATTTTTGAAGTGAAGCTTTTTAGGTGCATGAGGGTAAAATGTTTTACGGATGAAACGCGTGATTAGCGTCACGGAAATGTGCAGCGTTTTATGCTTTTTTTATTGCCGACAGATTAGCGTTTGACTATGATCTCACCTGATGGTAAGTGATGATACAGTCTAAGATGGAGGCGCGCCAATCTGCTAACAGGCGATATATAAGCGAGGTCGAATTTGTTTGAAGGTTGGGTAGTTTTAATATTTACAAATAACATGTAACATTTTATTTTACGTCTCCTCATTGAATGATTTAATAAACTCATTTCAAATAATATAAAAATAGTTCCTAAATTCTCCTTTCTAAATCTTTAATTCAAAATTAACTCATAATTAATAATTTCTAATATTTGAAAAAAAAAAACACGTGGCATTTTTATTTACAATTCGTCATTTGAGATTTCAATAAATTATTTCAAACATATCTTCCTTTTTCCCTGCCTCTAAGTCTCGGATATCTATAGTTTTATATTGGTATAAATATAAACAAGACTTAAAAATTAATTGCCAAAGAAGTTTCACTTCTAACATGTGTATTTTGTACGCACAGACTTTAAATTTATTTAGTTGTGACGGATACAGACTATTAAACGCACTCCTTTTTCATTATTCTCAATTTAATTGAAATGTTTTTTTTTTCGGCTTGATTGTCATTTCACCTGATAGTAAGTGAAAATACAATCTAAGATGATCTTATGATTTCTACACACAATCGTGCCGGAACTCAAATCTCTTTACTTGGAGGTATGTCTTTGCTGCTAGGGTGGCAAGTAGGCACGGCCGAAGCTTCCCTCCAGTCCAGACTCGGACAAATTAGAGACTGTGATTTCTTAAATTCACCCTTCTGGGAATGGAACCTGCGGCAGCTGCTAGCAAAGCGAGTACGCGCATATTTACGCCAGCAAGGCCCTAAAAATTGAGTAGACCTTTTGCTATGTAACGTCTACATAGCAAAAGGTCTACTCAATTTCACTAAGTACGGATTTCCTCATATTCTCCGTGGGTAACACTGGTGAGGGTTCAGTTATTGCATATAGTTTTCATAAAATACATTATTTTGGCCACGAGGCCCTGTGGCGCAACGGATAACGCGTCTGACTACGGATCAGAAGATTCCAGGTTCGAATCCTGGCAGGGTCGTCTAATATTCCTTTTGAAGATAATATATTCAGCTTTAAAGTAATAAAAATAATTTTTCTTCTTACAATTTTTAAACACAATAAGCTATCACTTATAAAACGCGTAAAATTGTTTTAGTTTTAAAGTGAATTTGATATAAAATGTTAACAGTTTGGTATTATCAGCTAAAAAGTCGTAGCAATGAAATACTTGCAACAAACTTATGAATTATTTCATGTTGCAGAGTACAACGCCATCTAGTTTTAATTGAGAAAGCCGTCTCAAGGCATTTGCTTCTAAATATAAACGCTTTTACGTAAAATGTTTTTAGGTAGCTTTGTATACCATAGTTTAATATTCCATTATTTTAAACTACTACAATTTTCATACTATGCAATGAATTACATATCTATACAATAGTATTGCTCTTGATATTTTTGGTAAGTGATTTACCTTAACCTAAGGTAATATATTAAGTTTTTTGAATTTTAAGTTGACTCTTTGTGACCTTATGACCCAGCAAACGTCGTTTTGCCATACAATACCTAATATCGCTATTAAAACATTGGGGTTGGTGATAAAAAGGTGAATTAGGGTTTATGTATTTTTTAATTCCACTCCATTAAAAGATTTGTCCAAAACTTAAAATTTTTGGGATGAACCACCCTTAACACTTTAAAAAATAAAAAATAGTTATAAACCTATTCTCATAACTACTGAATATATACATATAAAATCAGTGAAGCTGTGTCAGAGAAGTATAACTGTGACACAAGAATTTTATATATTAGATCTATATATATATAGTCGGTCGAAGTGGGGCAGAGTCTCTCGGCAGTTCTGGAGTAGCGCTCGACCGGAGCGGTCGACTGTTGGAACTGTCCCTGCGTTCCTAATATTTAAGCGTTAGCTAAAATTGTGTATCGGGTGATTGGACATTATAATCCGAGTTAATTAATAAAGTGTTTGATTGCACCAACATTACCCACGAACACCCTCAGTATGGAAATTATGGTTAATCGGCGGAGAACCCTGCGCCCCTGTGCTTATATATATGATGGAGAATAAGAGAGAACGGAGAAGCTTAAAGCACAGGGGCGTTATATATGTCGGAGAAGAAGAGAGACGGAGAGCATAAAGCACAGGGGCGTAGGGTTCTCGGCCGACATCGTTATTAATTGGATCCATTATTTAATTTCTTATTCTGTCGGCGTTCGTGGGTAATGTTGGTGCAATCAAACACTTTGTTAATTAACTCGGATTATAATGTCCAATCACCCGATATAAATTTACACAAACTCATTAACAATAATAGGTATGAACGCGACAGTTTCAATAGTCAACCACTCCGGCCGACCGCCACTCGAGAACTGCCGAGAAACGGGCCGGANAAACGCTTTTACGTAAAATGTTTTGGGTACTTTTGTATACCATAGTTTAATATTCCATTATTTTAAAAAACTAATATTATTTTCATACAATGCAATGAGAAGTGATTTACCTTAACCTAAGCTAATATATTAAGTTTTTTGAATTGTAAGTTGACTCTTTGTGACCTTATATATTTATATTTATATATATATATATATATAATATTTTTTGACCTCATGACCCATAACATTGGGGTTGGTGATAAAAAGGTGAATTAGGGTATTTTTTAATTCCACTCCACAAAAAGATTTGTCCAATACTTAAAATTTTTGGGATGAACCACCCCTAACACTTTAAAAAATAAAAATTAGTTATAAACCTTCTCTCATAACTACTGGAAATATACATATAAAATCGGTTAAGCTGTGTCAGAGAAGTATAACTGTGACCCAAGAATTTTATTTATTAGATCTATATATATATAGTCGGTCGAAGTGGGGCAGAGTCAATAAGTGGCGGTTCAGCGCGTCTCTCGGCAGTTCTGGAGTAGCGCTCGACCGGAGCGGTCGACTGTTGGAACTGTCCCTGCGTTTCTAATATTTAAGCGTCATTTAATATTGTTAATGACTTTGTTTAAGTTGATATCGGGAACATTGTGGTCCGAGTTAATTAATAAAGTGTTTGATTGCACCAACATTACCCACGAACACCCTCAGTTTGGAAATTATGGTTAATCGGCGGAGAACCCTGCGCTCCTGTGCTTATATATATGTCGGAGAATAAGAGAGAACGGAGAAGCTTAAAGCACAGGGGCGTTATATATGTCGGAGAAGAAGAGAGACGGAGAGCATAAAGCACAGGGGCGTAGGGTGCTCGGCCGACATCGTTACTGAAGGGATTCATTATTTAATTTCTTATTCTGTCAGCGTTCGTGGGTAATGTTGGTTCAATCAAACACTTTGTTAATTAATTCGGATTATAATGTCCAATCACCCGATATAAATTTACACAAATTCATTAACAATAATAGGTATGAACGCGACAGTTTCAATAGTCAATCACTCTGGCCGACCGCCACTCGAGAACTGCCGAGAAACGCGCTGGACTGCCGCTTATTGACTCTGCCCCCACGCCGATACACAGATGGCGCCAGCGTTCCACAGATTATTACACAAGGACCAGCGACCACAGACTCTTGCACTCCGACATATATATCATTGTATATAGTGCATTTATTATTCTCAACACCAACGTTCACACTCATAGATGTGTCTCATTCCAAAAAAAGGAAACTTTAAGTATAGAATAAATAATAATAAAATAAATATACATTGAATTGTTTTTAAGAAAAAACATGCTGATTACTATTTTCTCATAAATGTATGTATAAATTAAAACACATTCGTTTTGTACGTATGCATTGCTAGTTTTTAGATCTTGGCTTTTAAAACACACACAAACGACTTTTTAGTCAGTTGAAATTCTTCCTGAAATAATTTAACATTCACAGTGAGTTCAGGCAACATTTTACAATTCTTATGTGTATTTTAGAGTTTATGTAACAAATGCTGCAGATTTATTCTTTGCGTGCTTCTTTAAACAATGAGAATAGTTCTTTCTTTTGTTTCAACTTTATACTGTTCAACTTATAAGGTATAAAATATAGTGTAAGAAAAAATATTTTTTAAGTTTTATGAAATGATAATATTAGACAAAGTTCATGAAGGAAAATTAGTTACTTACCTAAACAATTCTTGAATCCCATTATATAAAGTATACTTAGAATTAATATAGAAGAAATTTTATGAAAATAGCACCAGTTGAATATACATATCCTATATATAAAGATTTTAGAGCCAATTGCAGTTGATGAATCTATAACTTTTTAAAATTGGTCTAGTGGTTAGCACGTTCGACTACAGACATTCGGGTCCCGGTTCGGGCCAATTCAAAATTGATAATGAATTTTCGATTAAGAGTTTATCAATATTTGCCTGAAGTTGGGAAGTACTGCACCCCGAGGCTTCGGAGAGCACGTTAAGCTTCGGTTCTGCGCCTCATCTCTCTTCAATCGTATCGGATTTCCGTCACATCGGACAATGAGAGTGAAGGAGAGTGCACTTGTGTAACTATGCCTGCCAACCCACAGTGGAGCAGCGTGGTGGGTCTGTACTCTAAAAACCCTCTCTCATATAAGTGAGGAGGCCTATGCCCAGCTGTGGGACGTTAATGGCTGCTACTTTACTCTTTATCTATAACTGAGGGTATACTTATAACGATAATATACTTTTCGCTATGTTTCTTACTGATAGCAATGCCGTTTTTATTGACGTATTGTGGCATATATTAAATTGGAGTATATAACATAATAGCAACTTTTCAATAATTTCTAATAATTATGATTGTTAGCGCAAAATATAATACAAACCTAAAAAGCCAGTTGAGCGATATAAAGCTCCTACTCAGACGTAATATAGGTACTATTTTATCTGCAAGATCAATTTAGAGTAATTAGATATAGAAATTCACGAAGACTATTTTGCATGACGAAAATTAATAATTCACCAAGATATTTTAAGAGATTCGATATAGAACAGTTTTTATTTTACTTTTTTATATCTTCTAGTTAAATATGCTAATCGCCAAGAAGTTTCTTTGAATAATGAAATTTTAATGATTCAAACAAAGAAATAACTTGATCAATTTTGTAAGATTTCTGTTCCAAATTAAGATAATTAAATTTTTAAAAAGATGGAATAGCATTTAAGATAGTTGAAGTAATGAATCCCAAGCACCAAAAGCGTTATAAACTGTATTGATGATTAAGTCAGAATAGAATGCACGGTTCTGAAATATAGGAAATTATTAAGGAGACCTGTCTCTGTTTAAATGTAAATTTCATTAAGTAATATATAAAAAATATAAATTTTATTGGACTAAAACCTTATTTGAAAATCAATTTAATCCGAATAGAACATGGACCCCGTAAGCTCCAGTTTTCGTACAATATAGTTATATGGTAAGAATTATTTTTATAGTTGAACGAGAAATATGGAAAAAGCCGTTATTTCTTTCATCGAATTATAATTTTTGAATTAGAAGACATACAAAAATCGACAAAATAACTCTATTTATATATATATGAACACTAATTTCATTTCTCTACTCAAAAAATCCAAATGAAATGATCACAAACAAATACAAATTAAGACAGGTTTAGTTATTCAACCTAATATTGAAATACGTAATGCTGTATGTTATTTAATTTAACAATGAAGAGTAAAATAGCAGTTATTACGTAATTTGAAAATAATATATCAAATTCCCGCATGAATTCCCGACGTATCATCATTTATATTAAACGAATACTTATGTAAAAATTTAATCATCCACGAATTCTCAGTTAAACGAATTCGTTGGGATCAGAAACTCATATTATGAAATTAACAAAATTGTATGTAGAGGAATTTTTAAATATAATGAAATATTAATATATGCAAAAGGCTTAACTATAATTATAGGCTAAGAGTGGACCCAGATACGTCAAAAAAAACACATGCATCTTTAACAAAAAACCGCACGGTGATCTTATTACAATTATTTAATAAATGTAGTTATGTAATAGTTTTTACTATAACTAAATAAGCTAAAGCTATAAAAAAAGTTTTGATAGTACAATTAAGTAAAATACTAATCACGTCATGATTATTTAATCAAATGTTGACATGGTTAGTAATCAGCTCAAAAATTTATAAAAAATGTAAATAATGTTGAAGTGTAGACGAAGCATAACATTTTTGAAAGGATTAAGTTTAATCCACTATATTTTTGAATAATATACACGCCATTTATACACATTAATAGTCTTTCTTTTAGGTTGTGTATTGACATACTTTGTTCAATACCCTACGTCGAACTATAAATGTTGACTTCCTCTTACGTTATGATAAAAGAGAATAATATTCATTAGTAAAGCATTTTTATTTCATAATGATAAATAACATTTAGAGAAAACCATAAATTTTTTGTTGTTATTGTACAATAGAAAGAAAATATGGAACATTATAGTGAACCATATTTTCAAGCGATCGTCTCTTGAACTACTTTTGTACGTCTTCAAATTCGTTCTTATAATTACGTAAGTATATCAGTGGTTTCTTTAAAAAGTAATTAGATATAAATAAAACTTTTAACAAAAAAGAACCACCATCAAAATCAACTCTTGAAAAATATAATGAGGCTCTAAAAAGTTAAAAATAATTGCGCATTATTTTTTAGATTTCTTCGTATTCCTATATTCGAAGTCTATAGAGTATACCGATTTTGATAATATTTTATTTATTGGATTCTTCAGTCTCCCAAATAGCTCATAAACAATTAAAACATCGAACAACTACTAAAAATTTTGAAAGTAAGTAAGTAAGTAGCAGCCTATTAACGTCCCACTGCTAGGCACAGGCCTCCTCGCTCATATGAGAGAGGGTTTTTAGAGCATAGAATTTCGATTTTCCCCATATTTCCAAAAGATTGCCAACAACGTGAATGACACCGCGGGAGATAAGGTAATAAGCAAGGTAGCAGCGTGTTTAGCTCTTTTTCAAATTTTCGAACAGAAACTTAACCGCGGGTAAACGCTACTACATAATTGAAGAACTTTAATGCTATCTTTTAAATTTTAACAGTCTAAAAAACAAGAAAGAAACTACTACTATAGCACTCGCTTTTAAAAGTGAAAAAGTCGCAATTTCGTTCCGAAAATATGTTAACAAGCGTTACAACTAAAGACTTGCACTTTTCAAAGGGAATACGAAATTTTTTAACCACATTCATTAAAAGACATATTTTTAAGCTTGTAATAGACGACACTTGAATTAGTAATTCACTTTAAATTTTTTCATATAACTTGTTTAAATATAAAACATTTAAAAATCCATCATTAAGGTAAGGAAATAATCGCAGGATATATGTATCAATGATATGAAAACATTTTGAGGAAATTTGGCTCGTTATATAAACTATATCAAAATATAATATATAATTTATTCTATATATAAGTCACATAAGTTACATAATCATCAAATAGATGGAGCCGTTCATTAAGTAATACGTTTAACTGTACACAGACGAAGTTGCGCGTTTCGGGAATGAGAAATAATCAGTAAAGTAATAATATGCCCATAATTTTAACCATTTTTATAAGTTAAATAGGATTTCCCAATAAAATCAATAACCAAACTAAACTATTATTTGATTCCTGTAAGCTCAATAAACTATATAATCTTCCACCGGTTTGGAATATGGGTATACATACTCAATAGTTACCGTTTTATAACAATAATATAATTAATAAAGAAATACAATGGCATCATCAACATCGATTAACATTAAATATAAAAAACAAAAAATACACAATTATCATTATGACACATTAATAAGATAAAGATTTTAAATTAGAAAAATACACTTAGTTTTATATTGCAGAGCAGCTCGATTTACCAACACACATAACTTAAAACATAATAACTGGTATATTGCGTTAGTTGATATTGAGAACTGGACTAACTTCTGCCATAACCTTTTATAACTTCCAATAATGAGGCATTTGTCTAAACACCAATGAGAGTGTAGGCGCCAAAAACATTAGTTATGATATTTAATATGGAACTACCAACCCCAGTTAGTTTTCAATAGCTACAATTAATGTAATTTTAATCATTTTTTGACACTTTACAACGATTCTATAGCAAATTGGCGTCAGTTATTATGTTTAGAAATCCACCAGAGAGAAACTCTTTGTTTTTGAGAATATGGTCAAATGACGAACATGATTCTTTATTAAAAATATTATTTTTATTTTATATATACTATAAACTGCCTCATTGGTCTAGTGGTTAGCATGGTCGACTACAGACATAAGGTCCTGGGTTCGAGTCACGGGTAGGGCCAATTCAAAAATCTATATTGAGTTTACTATTAAGATTTTCTCAATATTTGCCCGAAGTTGGGAAGTTGGCGGTGTGATCCACCCCCGTGCCTCGGACGGCACGTTAAGCCGATGGTCCTGCGCCTGATCTCTCTCCGGTCGTGTCGATTCCCGTCACATCGCACTATACGAGTGAAAGAATGGAGAGTGCACTTGTGTGCTATGCCTGCCAATCCGCAGGGGAGCAGCGTGGTGGGTCTATGCTCTAAAAAAACCCTCGCTTCTCGGAGTGAGGAGGCCTGTGCCCAGAAACGGGACGTTAATGGGTTGTTACTTACTTACTTTACTTTTATACTATAATGTGGTTAGCATAAATATATGTATTGTATATAAAACTAAATCACTAGATATTGAAAATGCCCAATACAAAAAAAAATATCTAATAAAAGTTCTAATAGACAAAATCACGAGGGAATATATCTTGTGAGTGTAATTACACGAAGGCAATATTGGACGTGTAATGAGATAAAATGAATTAGGCTTGCATTAAAATGATTAACGTCCGGAAAGTGAAAAGGGTAAACGCTATTTGTATTAAAGGAAATGCGGTAAGAAATCAGGATTCCATTCTATTGTTTTTTTATTACTTCATATATAACAGAAAACGTTAAGTATTTGATAAGATTTCCAAATATTAGTCTGTTCTTTGCTCTAATGTTTGCTTAATAAAATGTGATTTATTTAATTCTTTGACGAGCTATTACAATAGCAATGACTACGAACAATCTATATAACTTTAGCGCTAGTTGTTTATACTCGCATTAAAATACCAATTAAAACTGTACTTTTTGTTCAAAAATTATATCTTAAGATGGCTATATTGTCAAAGAAAGTTGTAGAAATTTAAATTCATTTGTTTTAGATATAAAACACTAAAACAGTTGCTTTTCGGAAATTTCTGCAGAAACGAGATATTACAAAGGCTTATATTATAGAAATGTATGTAGTACAATGGTTTAAAGCTAATAATTTATTGGTCAACGAAAATAATACAAAATGTGTAAAGTTTACTCTGCCTAATGTGAAGCAAACGCAAACTATAGTTAAACTTAATAATGAGGAACTAAACCTTGTAGATAGTACCGCTTTCTTAGGTATAACATTAGATAATAAATTACAGTGGGGGTCCCATATAAGTGGTCTATCGAATAGGCTCAGCTCCGCGGCTTACGCTGTTAAAAAAATTCGTCGTCTGACAGATGTTGAAACTGCCAGACTGGTATATTTCAGCTATTTACACAGCATTATGTCATACGGTTTTCTACTTTGGGTAATGCTGCTGATATAGATGCAATATTTGTGCTGCAGAAAAGGGCCGTTCGTGCGATTTACAATATGGGTCCAAGAGAGTCGCTAAGAAACAAATTCAAGGCAGTTAACATAATGACAGTTCACTGCGTATACATATTAGAAAACTTGTTGTACGTAAATAAAAACATTGACTCTTTTATTAAAAAGAGTGAATGTATATCATAGAAACAAACTTGTTGTAAATTTTAGTAGGTTGCATAAAGTTAACAACTCATTTAAGGGTAACTGTATACGTTTCTATAATAAACTCCCACAAGACGTTTTAGAGATGTCAGTTAATAAATTCAAAGTCTTTGTTAAAAGAAAGTTGATAGAAAAATCGTATTATAAGTGGCAAGGGTACTTAGACGATAGAAACGCGTGGGAGTGAACGAACTGCTCTAATTTGAATTGAAATATATTAAACTAATATGATAGTGTAATGATGATGATAACAAAAAACAAAATACCCGACTGAGTTTGTTGTGGGCTCTTCTCGGAACAGGGCGCGAAGGAACCCTCGTAACTTTAGATTTTAAGTAGTTCTGGAGTATCATCATCAGACGGGAATTCGAAGGACGTTGATTTACTGGATTCGTTCCCACCCCAAAGAGCAAACTATCTATTAAAATATCTGAGAAATTGACCGAGATAAATAATCTACAAATATAGTAAATACTGGAATCGAAATACAAATAAAATTATAACTTACAAATAACAATAGTTGTTACTTCGATTGATGTACTTAGTAAAAATGGGGTTCCTTATATTTCCACGGGATCGATAAATACACAGATAACGCCGCAGCTAGTACTAAGTAAAAAGCAACTTTCAATTATATTATCAACGATCCAGAAACCTAGTTCAAAACTACTTGGCCAATAACGCGTAACAACTTCAAATATAGGTTACATCCAATGTTTCCTCGGTTGCTCAAAACCAAAAAGAAATACATAAACTTACTGAAACTTTAACAGACACTGAAAAAATAAAGTTCTTCCTTTAAAATTCTCCATTCGCTTTGTCCGGTGCGACCCAGATAAGTTAGCTAAATGAACCTGTATCTGAGAAAAGAGTTCCTTTAAGCCTGCTTCACAACAGAATTCATAACCACGACATTTCCTTCAAGCGATGTCTTATCCTATTTTTTGACAAGTCTTTTATATATAATCGTTTAATAATCGTAAATTTCTTTGGTCATTGAACAGTTCCACAGTTTCGCTGCGGTAATGGTGCAAAAATCTCATATAATCGAATCAGAAATGAAGAGATCCGTAGTAGAATCAGAGTCACCGACATAGTCCTACGAATGAAGTAAACCTGAAGAGGCAATGGGCGGGGCACGGCACATAGTCCGAAGGATCGATGGACGTTGGGGGCCGAAGGCTGGAGTGGCGACCCCAGATGGCCGATGACATAAAGAGGGTCACCGGTAGCTGCTAGAGCCAGGTGGCGCAAGATCGGACCATGTTGACATCATTACGTGAGGCCTATGTCCAGCAGTGGACGTCCATCGGTTGAAGCGACGACGACGACGACGAATGGTGCAAATATTTTCTTGCAGTAACAAATTCTTACGTAAGTCTTGTATCCGATTACCATCGTGCCAAATGTAGTGAATTGTGTTTTTCTTTAATCTGTATAAGTATTGATTAGAATTGATCAAACTCCTTACATTTAGTTACAAACTTTGCAATGACTCAGTCGCACTCATAATATAAGATTACAATCTAACCTTATAGACTAATTAGCAACACTATTTTGACCTAATCTACCTAATATGTAGTTGTATAATCTAAGTCTAGAGTTCAACTATTATGCTTAGTTTACTATAATGTCTATTAACTCACACTTTTCTTGAGTTCTTGCTAAAAAGCATCACATTATCCTATAATGAGTCACTAAACTTCACTGAGCCCGTTAACGGCTTTGGGATTCACGTGATGGCGAAGTCTTTGGTGATCAGCTTTGGCAATTTTTTCGATGTAACTATTAACGACCTCTATGTTTAGGTCATTATGAAGATCGCTATTTTTCAGTACCAACGTACATTAACAATGTACCTAAGTACTTTGTTTAGGAATTTACGTATAATTTTGCGATTGCTAGCTTTGGTACATTACCAAAGTTGAATACCACATATCCAAACTGGTATTAGGACTGTTTTATATAGTAGTAGCTTATTGGTTACTGTCAGTGCTGAATGTCTTTGTTGATATTAAAAACAAATACTTTTGTAAATATACAATCGATACTTAAATGTAATAACGGTTTTACAAAAACTTTTTAAAAGCAAAACGTGTGGTTAGAATTTGCCGTGTGATACAGTCTTTATACTATCTTGTTATTCAATTCTGTAAACGTTTCAGTGAGCTAGCTTTGAGATATTAATTAGCATTGAAATATTATTAAATTTAATATCTTTCCTGGTATAAATCAGTTTTTCGAAATTTTGTCTCTAATATATACAAATAATAACAAGTGTTGTAATGTATTTTGTTTATGCATCAAGTGGCTCTGCTTTCTTCAGGAAAGAGTCATTGTCAAATAAAAAATTGATATGAACTATATACGAATGAAATAATGCTTTAGAAAAATAGAGACACGATCTGAAAACGCTTCTTTTAAAAGAAAGACATGTGAAAATTGTATAAAACGTTTAAATATACCAATGACATAATATCTTTTTAAGGTTCCTCAGAGTCAGTGTCACCGACATCCATGCTATTTTACTGATTTAATGGACAACTAGAGATGCAATTCAAAAAAAGCTGATTTTGAAGAAGAGCCAACCGACGTATTTTGGTACTTTATGCCTCATTTATGCCGATTTTCACAAACATTTTACTCTTAACAAAAATGTTGAATTTTGTGAATCTACAAAACCAATATTTTATCGTACCAGTATATCAAATTCTAAAGCACAAAGTCTCCTTCGGTTTTGCAACGTTAACCAAAGTATCAAATGCAGTACTAAAGAACGTAGTTAATGCGGAATTGGAGCTGAAACCTAATGTCAGTTAACTAAGTTGCAAACAGAGCAGTCAACAAACTCAGGGTCTATTTGCAAAGGTAATCGTGAAGGGGTAAAATGTCTGTGGCACTGTTTCCTATCAGTAACGTAGCTATATTTAGTCACTCATTGCCTAGTTTAAAAGAAAACCGGATGTTAGTCTACTATTAATATATTATATTACTATTGATATACAGTAATATTTAGTGACTAAGTCCTTAATAATGATATACTAATAAGCCTGTATATAACGTGCTTTAAATTATTAATCAGACAACCACAGTAAAACAGTCAGAATAGTCTATATATTGTTGAGTCAGAAAACTCATATTCAAATCGGTAATTGACGCAAAGGCATCATAAAATGTTATTACATTAGTCGATTTAAACATTTTATTTCATTTTAAAACAGGTCTTCTGAAAAATGAGCTAATTCAATTCATGTCACTATTCTCTCAAAGTAGTCATATATATTATAACGATGCTTGAGGTCTGCACGTAACATGAAGTAATTACTTATATATCTGCAAAACGATCCACTTTTATAAATTAGTATTTTAAATTAACTTTTAAAATATTATATCCATATTTAGATTTCTGAAAATGAAATTTAATATTCCGTGATAGTAAAACGACCTCTGTCATATAAGAATTAAAAATTTCCTTAACAGCTCGAGAAAAATGTATAAAAAATTTTAATTTTAATTTTATGTTTTTCCGCCTGTTGTGTAGAAACTGATAAGGTCTTTAAACACCTTTTCTTTTTTATTGGGTTTATAAAATTTTGTTTCCCTTGTAATAAAAAAAAACATGCTCAAATACAGCTCTAACTAACCAACTTATTTAGGTCGCGTTGGACAAAGGGAATGGAATTTATTTTAGGAAGAACTTTATTTTTTCAAGCCTTTGTGAAAGTTTCATAGGTCACGGTTTTTGCATTGTGATATAAAGCTGTATAGCGAGCATTAGATGCATGCAGTTTAGTTGCTTACACTTCATTGGAATACGATTTTTGTCTACATTCCATATTATATGTAATTGTTCCGTAAGGTAAGTAGCAGCCCATTTACACCCCACTGCTGGGCACAAGCATTCTCAGTCATCTGAGAAAGGGTTTTTAGGGTATAGACCCATCACGCTGCTCCACTGCGGATTGGCAGGCATAATACACAAGTGCACTCTCTATTCCTTCACTCTCATAGTTCGATGTGACGAGAATACGACAAGACCAGAGAGATATCAGGCACAGGGCCGACTTAACGTACTTAGTATAAAACTCAATGTCGATTTTTAATTTGGCCCGACCTGGGACTCAAACCAAGGACCGCGTGCCTGTAGTCGAACATGCTAACCACTAGACCAAAGAGGCAGTTTGGATGTAGATTTTCTCCATATTTCTGCGGTCTCGTGGATTGTGTGTTTGTGATGTGTGTGTGTGTGCAAGAGTATGTATGAGTACGAGTACGATCGTTTGTGTAAACACAAATAACTACACAACTACCTGTTCCTTAACGGCAGGTAAATAAGGTAAGGTAAGTTACAGCCCATTAACGTCCCAATACTGGGCACAGGCCTCCTCACTCTTGGAGAGAGGGTTTTTAGAGCATAGACGGATTGGCAGGCATAGTACACAAGTGCACTCTCTATTCCTTCACTCTCATAGTTCGATGTGACTGGAATCCGACACGACCGGAAAGAGATCAGGCGCATCCTTAACGGCAGGAGTGATTTGATATTTCTTATTGTGTATTCAGGTGGTTTGTATATACGTTTAAATTGATAATTACATTCGAAAACGAAGTTTCTCACATTTATTTACCCTTAAATATGAATCTTACGATAAAGCACAAATTATAGTTATCCATAAAACACGTAAAGAAGTAAGCTTTTATACACTAATTTAGATGTTAGCTGTTACTATGTATTTTCTTACTCTCTCGAGTTGATCGTAATTGTACTTGATATTAAGTAATGATAGTCTAAGATCTTGGCACGAGCAAGCAAGTTTCCTCTTCATAGTTTCTATATATCGTGCCGGACAGCAAATATTTTGCTTTGCGGCTCGAATTTGCTGGATCGCTGCTAATTACCCACGACCACAACATCTCAAATTACAAATAAGCACCGTCTGGGAATTGAATCCAACTCTGTAAACCTCTCGCACCAATACGCCAGCGACGCCTAGTAATATACAATACTCGTATTATGTTAGTTGTTTATGTACTGTAGCTGATGGAATGTTTATTAAGTAAATAGCGACCAGGGTATATTTGATGTTTAAACACGCGATCAATATCAAAACAATTTGAATGGAAATTTACAGGGCGTGTAGCTTTATATTTATACTACGGTAAAAGTTGTAGAGAAGTCGTGTAATTTAATGCTTTTTGCTTTCAATATATGAGTACGCGTTGCATGTAACCTATATTTTACTAAGTAGTAAAAAGTCTATTACTACGATTACATTGTATAATATTAAGATCTTTATATTCAACTCAATTTACGGATTTAAATGTCAAGGTAAATTATCCGTTGTTTTCCATTTTCTACTATTAGTTCACAGTATACATATTAAAACAATAAATATAAAAGTAATTCATATTTTCAATCCTAAATAAAATACCTTTTTATACATCCTTTCAAGTTCTAAAGTATTTTTTATATCCTTGTATTCGATTATGCTTGATTTTAATCAGTCTTTTTAAATATTAATTTATTAATAATATATGTTTGCGTAAATTTCTACACCGCCATCTATTGAAATCCTAAGTAAACGGTTAAATGTTTCCTTCTATGTAAAGGACTTGAAGTAAAACTTATTTAAGCACGTTTGACTTAAGGGGTAAGCTGGTGAATAAGGTTGGTAAACGTGACGAGATCGTTACGAATAGTGTGAAAGGTCGAGACGAACGGAAATATTTTACTTCAGACGTGAGGTCTGAAACACAGTCGTTATTTTAACGTTACTTCTTTTATTTTCATAAATGTATATAAATATAATATTTATAAATGTAATGTACATATAACATAAATACCATGTTGATAAGATTTTGCATTGAGACGACACCGATGCGATGTATTAAGTATAATCCGATTAAGATTCATTTAAAAAATCCTTTACAATAAAAAATTAGGAGTTTCTAAAGAAAGCCATATGTTTATAAATAAGTGAGAATTATTATTTATACATGCCTGTTGCAAAGATAACTCAACTAGTTCTATCACACACAAATGAAATCATATAAAGTTTGAAATTTTGCATTGTATTTTGCAGCGTATCTGCGAGAACTTGATTAAAAGGATAAACTTGGTGAAAGGAAAAACTAGTTTCCATTGTTGTATTCAGAGTAATGTTGAAAGTTTGTTCTCATATTTTCTTTGTTGTTCCTATACTTTCAATTCTAACGTTGCGTTGACGTTCTGAAAGTTATAACTCAATTTGTATGAAAAAAATCAAGCGCGGAGCTCTATTGTTGTTTTTATTTTGCTATAACGTAACAATTCTCAAGGACACAAGCTATTTGTGGGTAAACGTCTATTTATAGATTTCATTAATTTTTAAATCCATTGCGACAGTTGTGTATCTAAAAGTAAAAAGCTAAGTAACAGCATATTACCACTCGACTGCTTAGCATAGTCCGCCTAACTTATAAGAGAGAGACTTTTTCTATTATCCCTTAGATTGTAAGGCCACGTTGTATTGGCCCCGTAATTCGCCCGCGGTTTTTAACGGTAATAGCCGACACCTGCCGTCATGTTTTAGCGTCGATTGCCCCGCGGGTCGAATGACGCTAAAGTGGCTCTTGCGACTTAAATGTTCATGAAAGACTACCAAATGTTTTTGTTTGCTAGTAAATAAACTATACAGAGTTATGTTTTGTTTATTAAATTAAGATTGTTGTAGTGTCATGTTGCGCTAAATTTTGAGATAGTGAAAAAAATGGTTTCTTATAAATAGGCTCATATCTTAAAAAAATTTATTTACTTCAGGGTTTGTTATTGTTATTCACATCACTTATATAATCACGAATAAAAACTCACAGTTTATAAAATACTACAAAAAAAAACGAACTTCGACGCGACAAACGCACCGTTAGTAATGATCACTATGTAACTGATTTATTTTTCTGTAGTCTAATGTTATCTCTACTCATATTTTGTTAAGACATTTAGCAAGAAGCGAAAAAGATAATACACATTATGACATAAAAAGAAAGAGATGCCTATATTTCTGATTGTTCGAGTTGAGACAACCATCGTACCATAGTAAGTAAGTAAGTAAGTAGCAGCCCATTAACCTCCCACTGCTGGCCACAGGCCTCCTCACTCGTAGGAGAGAGGGTTTTTAGAGCATAGACCCACTACGCTGCTCCACTGCGGATTGGCAGGCATAGTACACGAGTGCACTCTCTGTTCCTTCACTCATAGTCCAATGTGACGGGAATCCGACACTCGCGGAGAGAGATCAGACGCAGGGCCGAAGGCTTAACAACTTCGGGCAAATATTGCGAAAATCTTAATAGAAAACTCAATATCGATTTTTGAATTGGCCCGACCCGGGACTCGAACCCAGGACCTCATGTCTGTAGTCGAATATGCTAACTACTAGACCAATGAGGCCATCGTATCATGAATCGTATTAAATACTGGATTTGATACGGACAGTATTCTAGATCCACCTCTTTGCTCGACAGCGGGTTTGCAGGCTTTATATACTCCAGAAATTTCTTTTAAATTCCTACACCAAATTATGTAATTACTTTATGTGTACTATATTAAATAATACCTTTTCACCGAAAAGAAAAATGATTAAGTGAAATTACCAATCAAATAAAAAAAGACATTTAGAACGATGATACACGTATATCTCACAACTTGAACGAATTAATAAACTAAAACTGTCTTTATGATGCAGATGAAAAATGAAAAAGACGCCAATAACCTTTTCAGAAAAAGTACTAACTAAAGTACCACCATTGTCCCATCAAATTGTCCGAGTTAATATCTCTCCTCACAGAAGGTACCCTTGCAATAAGGTTCTAAGGTGCGTTCCGAAGGTACTCTTTTACGGTAGAGGTAGGCTTCCTTACTCGTTACATTCCCAAAACCTAAGAAGAAATTCCTCCAAAGAAAACAATATGATTAAATTCTTTTACAAAGCATCGATATAAAAGAAGATATGGATTGTTTTCTCCGAAAATCGTTAATGTATCAACGTACTCTGAAAAATAACAATTTTGAAACGATTTTAGCGTTTCTGGGAAATTAAGTTAACAACATATCCTGCAAGCTGCATCAAACCGATTGCTATTCCGAAAACTCAGCTAAGCTGTTCTATAAAACTTTCGAAAAAGCATTTATGAATACGCTTTTATTAAAATGTCAGAGATATTTCAATTTTATTTACTAACATATTCTTTTTACCTGATATATGATATTTTCTTTTATGTGTGATTTTTTATTGCTGACAGATTAGCGCTTGACTTAAATCGTTGATGATGGAAGCACGCTAATCTGGTGAGGGGTGAAATACCTCTTATGGTTTCTACATAACATCGTATAGCAACATCAATCTCATGCTTAAAGGTACGTCTATGCTGGTAGGGTGGCATGTAGCGAAGGATGAAACCGACCAGATAAATTAAAAAATGCAATTTTCTAAATTCGCCCTATCGGTTATCGAACCCGGGACCTCTGCTAGCAAAGCGATCACTCGCACCACTGCGCCAGTAAAGCTGTTAGAAGTATTTTTTACTGCTTGATTTAGAAAACCTTGATACAATTGTTCTACCTTGAAAGTTGGTATTGTAAATGTATTATACCCTCTTCGATCTTGAGATCCAAAGATAACATTGACATTCCTTTTCTATAAATGATATGAATAGATTACCAAAAAAATATTAAAACTATATATAACAAAGTGTTACATGTTTTCTTTCTTATTTATAGCATAGCGTGACTAGTTCGCGTAATTAATGAAAATACCAGTGTTTTGCGCTTAAAGTTATTCACTACCAATTATAATATTAGGAATACAAACATGTTATTCTAAAACTTTCAACTCGATTGCTCTTTTTCAAGGTTTTTTTTATTACATTTTTTGTCTTAGTACCATTTTAAACTATACGAATTTATTATTTCCGCTTTAAAAGGTCAGCTATTTCCGAATTAAAGTTGAGAATACTGAAATGGAAAAGTAGCAGGTATGTTTACACATATAAGAAGTAACAATTTTTACGATTTGTAAATATATATTTGCTAAAAATCGAATTGAAAAGCCAGAATTACTTAGTAAACTCATCTACTTGACATCAACAGGTATAAAACTGAATAAGTCTATATGATCTGCTGGTTATATAAAAAGTAAGTAGAAGCCCATTAACGTTCCACTGCTGGGCACAGGCGTCCTCACTCCGAGGAGCGAGGCTTTTTAGAGCATAGACCCACCACGCTGCTCCACTGCGGCATAGTACAAAAGTGTACTCTCTATTCCTTCACTGTCATAGTCCGACGTGACAGGAATCTGACACGACTGGAGAGAGATCAGGCGCAGGACCGACGGCTTAACGTGCTCTCCGAGGCACGAGCGTAGATCACACCGTCAACTTCCCAACTTCAGGCAAACATTGAGAAAATCTTAATAGAAAACTCAATATTGATGTTTGAATTGGCCCGACCTGGGACACGAACCCAAGACCTCATGTCTGTAGTCGAACATGCTAACCACTAGACCAATAAGGCAGTTTATATAAAATAAAAATTAAAGATACGTTCTTATAGAAAACCAAGCATGCTAAAAAGTACTCGCCTTTTTTTTTATTGCTGACAGATTAGCGCTTGACTGTGATGTCACCTGATGGTAAGTGATGATACAGTCTAAGATAGAAGCGCGCTAGTCTGTTAAGACGCGATATACCCTTTACGGTTTCTACACAGCATCGTACTGGAACACAAGTCTCTTCGTTTGGCGGTACGTTTTTGCTGGTAGGGTGGTAACTAGCCACGGCCGAAGCCTCCCACCAGTCCAGACTCAGACAATTTAGAAAATACAGTCTCCTAAATTCGTCCTACCGGGGATCGAACCCAGGCCCTCCGCTAGCAAAGCGAATACTCGCACCACTGCGCCAGCGAGGCCGTCATAATTTGATAACAATACAGTCTAAGTTGTTAAAAGAGCTTCAAGAAATATATGATCTATTTAGTGAGTTTTAAGCAAATAGAGTGCTTTTTATATCAAAAACTGATATACAATCAATTTAACTCTTGAAAGTGTTATAAATTGTATAATTTATAAATTTAAATGTATATAATTTATCATAATATAGCAATATCCTTTTGTCTGAACACACCGTTTTATCTTTCTGCACTAAAGAGGAAAGAAACTTTGTGAAGCACGTTTGTAATTATATTATGCGATATTAAAACGCTGGCCTTTTATAAAACAGAAACAATATACAATTTTTAAGTATACGTTTAAAATTGTTAACTGTAAAAGTATATGTTTATGATAAAGTATAAGTAAGTGGCAGCCCTAACGTCCCACTGTTGGCTTCCTCACTCCTATGAGAGAAGGATATAAGAGCATAGAGCCACCACGCTGCTCCACTGCGGCATAGTACACAAGTGTACTCTCTATTCCTTCACTGTCATAGTCGTCGGTCCACCTTGTGGGGGGTCTTCCTACACTGCGTCGTCTAGTGCGGGGTTGCCATTCCAGCACCTTCCGGCCCCAACGTCTATCGGTTCGTCGGACTATGTGCCCCGCCCATTGCCACTTCAGGTTCGCGATTCGTAGGGCTATGTCGGTGACTTTGGTTCTGCTACGGATCTCCTCATTTCTGATTTGATCGCGTAGAGAAACTCCGAGCATAGCCCTCTCCATCGCACGCTGAGTGACTCTGAGCTTTCGAATGAGGCCCATAGTCAGCGACCACGTTTCGGAGCCGTAGGTCATCACTGGCAACACGCACTGTTCGAAGAGCTTCGTCTTCAGGCACTGAGGGATATCGGACGAAAATATCTGGCGTAGTTTCCCGAACGCTGCCCAACCGAGCTGGATTCGGCGGTTTACCTCTTTGTCGAAATTGGACCTACCTAGTTGGACTATGTGTCCCAGGTATGTATATTCGTCTACAATTTCGAGTGCGGAGTTCTCAACGATGACTGGGTGGAGCGGAACATGGATATTGGACATAACTTTCGTCTTATCCATGTTCATTTTTAGGCCCACCTGTCGAGAAGCTCTGCTGAGGTCATCGAGCATTGCATTGAGATCTTCCAGAGTCTCTGCCATAATGACCACGTCGTCGGCAAACCGTAGATG
The DNA here is from genome assembly GCA_015832385.1 of Elymnias hypermnestra. Lineage (NCBI taxonomy): Eukaryota > Metazoa > Arthropoda > Insecta > Lepidoptera > Nymphalidae > Elymnias > Elymnias hypermnestra. The sequence continues at coordinate 2,409,501 of JACTOM010000031.1, forward strand.
AGTGATGTACTCGCCGTTGATGTTGATGCCCAGTCCGTTCCACTCCATAAGCTTAAACAGGTCCTCCAACGCCGCAGTAAAGAGCTTCGGGGAGATAACATCTCCCTGTCGCACTCCACGCTGCAGTTGGATAGACTCTGTGCTTTGGTCCTGTATACGGACTGACATGGTGGCGTTTTCGTACAAGCACTTCAACACGTGTATGTACCGGTGGTCAATTCGGCATCTCTGCAAAGATCTCAACACGGCCCATGTTTCCACCGAATCGAAGGCTTTCTCATAGTCCACGAACGCCAAGCAAAGTGGCCGATTATACTCCTCGGTCTTCTGTATAATCTGCCGCAGCGTAAAGATGTGGTCTATGGTACTAAAGCCTTTTCGGAATCCGGCTTGTTCGGGAGGCTGGAAGTCGTCAAACTTGCGAGCGAGACGATTCGTAATGACCCTCGAGAACAGTTTATAGACATGACTTAGCAGCGCAATAGGTCTATAGTTCTTCAATAAGGTGTTGTCACCTTTCTTGAAGAACAGAACTACCACGCTCCTATGCCATGCCTTTGGCACCGTGCCTTCCAGAATGACGGAATTGAACATTCGCTGAAGGACTTTAAGAATGGGTTTTCCACCCGCCTTCAGGAGTTCCGCTGTGATTCCGTCATCACCCGGTGCCTTGCCGTTCTTCATCTGTTTGAGAGCCATACTAATCTCGTACAAGCTGACGTCCGGGATATCTTCGGTATAATGCCGGGTCAGTTTGGCACGGGGATCTTTAGCCAAACTATCAATAGGCTTGCAAGTCGATGTGTACAACTGTCCATAGAAACTCTCAACCTCCCTCCGAATCTCAGGTCCAGATGCAATGAGTTCGCCGTTATGGGTCTTCAGCCGCGTCAACTGGCTCTGACCGATAGACAAATCTTTTGCGAACACTTTAGTGCCTTTGTTGCGTTCGATGGTATCTCGTATACGCTCGGCATTAAAGTGTCGCACATCACGCTTTTGCGATTTAGAGATCTGTCTATTGATCTGCCGATATGCGGACGCGTCTGCTGTAGACTGCAAGCTCATTGCATGTCTCTGTTCCATGAGATTAAGAGTATGGTCTGAGAATCTCTTGGTTTGCTTTTTACGGGGTTTATAAAATTTCATCCCAACCGTATGGACAGTTTCCACTAGCCTATCGTTTAGCTCGTCCACAGATTCGCAATCCTCGAGGCAGGCGAAGCGGTTTTGCAGCTCTAGTTGAAAGCTCTCGGGGTTTTGGATATGCGCGCGAGTGGGTCGGAGCGTAGACTTCACCAGTCTGAACCGCTCTCGGTGTACGTTGATATTCAATGTGCCTCTTACCATACGGTGATCGCTCCCAGTTTTCACTTGATTGATCACAGAGACATCATTGAATATGTTCCGTTTCGTAGACATGATGAAGTCAATCTCGTTTCTCGTGGAACCATCGGGACTAAGCCAAGTCCATTTTTGATGTGGCCGTTTCCTGAAAAAGGAGTTCATCATGTAATGGCACTCCCTTTCCATGAAATCGGCCAGCATTTGACCTCTCTGCTTCCGTTGCTCTCTCTTCCGTATACAAATTGCCCCACTCTCAACTCTGCCCTACTCCGTTCACCGAGTTTTGCGTTGAAATCCCCCACCACAATATTGTAGTGTGTCTTAGAGATATGTATGGCTCTAGATATATCCTCATACATAACCTCTACATCATCATCGGAATGCGACGATGTGGGTGCGTAAACCTGTATGGCCTTCAACGAATACCGTTTGGTAATTCTGAGTATAAGGTACGCTACCCTGTTAGACACACTGTTTATTTGGACAACATTGTTAATGAGAGATTTGTGTACGAGGAACCCGACACCACCTTGGGATTGATGTCCTCCCGGTAGTATAGCAAGTTACCGGATTCGAGAATCATCGTGTCCTCCCCCTCTCTACGGACTTCGGATAATCCTACAATATCCCAGCGTAACTTGCTTACGGCTTCTTCCAGCTCGAAGACTTTTTCGTCGGTCATTGCAGCCTTGTTGAAGTCATATATTTCGTGGATTTGCCATAATCATCACGCTTGGCAGGCGGGTTGGTGATCGTAGTTCTGACCCTCTCGCACCGATAACGATGCTGCCCGTTATCGGTCTGCGACATTTAGGTCAGCAGGGAATGGATATACCGCCATTTATCGGTATGGGAGTTGGATAGGAAAGATTTGGTATGTGGGATAAGAGGAGTTTTGGGGAGCATTAGGGTTAGATATAGGACATTACTGCCGCGGGCAGGAGAGTGGAGAGCGGTAGTAATAGCTCGAGGCGTCCGGGGTCGCTTACCCGTATGCTTAGCTAGTAACCGGACATATTATCTGGTTAAGCACCCTGTGAACTCCGATCTTGTTTATATCCTCTTGTCCTCTGAATCTTGTTTATATTTTTACAAATCTAAAACTTTACATTTCCGAGACTTAGAGGGAGGAAAATGGTAGATATGTTAGTTGAAAATTAATACAAATAATTTATTGAAATATCAAATTAATTGTAAATAAAAATGGCACTTGTCTTTTGTCAATATTAGAAATTATTAATTAAAATTTGTCTTTATCTGAATTTAAAATGTATAAAAGAGAATTTATTAACTTTTTATATTTTTTAAAAAATAGTGTCTTAAAATATTAAATGACGAGTGGCAAATTAAAATGCCACATGTTATTTGTAAATATTAAAACTACCTAACCTTCAATCTAATTAGCATAAAAACCGCTGCACATCTTCGTGTCGCTTATCACGCTTTACATCTGTAAAAAGTTTACCCTCATGTGTCTAAAGAAGTTTCACTTCAATAACAATCCATCTTTTAAACTGATATTGAAATATCTAACGAGAAGCTTATTTTATTTATTCAATTTCTCCTAATATATACAATAATAGTAACAGCCTCGATGGCGTAATGGTACGAATACTAGTCTAGTCTAGTTAGTAAGAATACGTCTAGTTAGTAAATGTCTTGGATACCCCACAGGATAAATTTAGTAAACTACATTTTCTAATAAGTCTTTGACATTAACCTCGCGTTAACGTGAGGTATGATATATCCTGAGTGCGAAAGCCTCTAACCAGCTAAATGGTAATTAACACCATATCGTACAGGAAGAAAAAGTTTTGCTCGTCGGCACACCTTCGCTGGTAAAGTAACTAGCCTCGGCCGAAACCACCCAATAGTGCAGATTCAGACAAATTAGAAAATGCAATTGGAATCGTACCCATCACCTCTGCAAGCGAATACTTGCACCATTGCGTAAAAGACACCGTCGAATAACGTTAATGTGAAGAAAGTAATGTCTTTGTTTTATGGTATTAATATAAGTACAGATACATCGGTTATAAAAGATTTATTTTGTTAAAACTAAAACTTTGCCCTCAGTATGCTGGCTGCATCAGAAAGTTTAAAAGCAGCTGGCGGTTTTGGCGTGGAATTATATGTATTCGGGCGCTGGTCGACTCATTAAAAAGACGTCTTTCCAAACTTTGTTTTATCCTGCCTGCGGATGTTATTATAAGAGGGATAGTTTGATAAAACGAAATTAATATATCATACGTAACCTTTACGAAAATATTGCAAATAGTTTGTAGTGTTTTTATGTATTCGACGATCTAATCGTAAGCCTAATTGGTCTTAGGTGTCACTCGCATTGTTTGCAATCTCGTGGAAGTACGAGGTACGAGGACACTTATTTGTTGGCTCCAGCCGTTTAGTAGGTGTTGAAGCACATTCACATATACAGAACATTTTTTTATATTCTATTATAATTAATGTCTTGATAGTAGAAGAATTTGCATTAATTTTGAACTTATAATTTTAATTCACAATTATAGTATAGATAAGGTTGTTATAGAGGAAATAGAGACAAATTAAAGCTTTCTAGTTGAACACATTTTATTAGCAGTTGCGCAATTGCTGTGAAACATTTAATTTGAGGAACTCCCTTAACAGTTACTCCTCGTGAGTATGATAAACCCAACCCGATGTGTTAAAAAGGGATTTAACGCTAATTAGTGATATAGAAAAAACGTTTATAAATTTTACTTGGGCTTTCAAAAGATGGCGCTGTAATAATTTTCACATCAACGGTGTCTTTCGCTACAAGTTTAAAAGCATGTATTTGAACTTTAATGGATGAATAAAAAAGTATTTTGTTAAGGATTTAAAATTTGTCCAAGATATAGAAGGAGAGTGTAAATTATTAGACGGAATTGAATAAGCGCGGGTCAATATCCGGGTTAACACAGTCAAGCCAATTTGGTTTCTATTAAAAGTATTGAAAAACAAGTAAAAATATTTCCTAGTGCTACGTTTTACGCCAATTTAGGCAGTCTAAAAATATTTGCCGGCATTCGTAGTGCAAACATTGAAATGTGTTGCGGTATGCCCGTTAAGTAAATTTATTCGTGGTGGCTGCGGCCAACAATTTGATGTAGTAATCGTTAGCAACATAAGCGACAGAAAATTTTAGAAAACCACAAATGAATATATACTTTTCATCGACCTTCATTATCATATTATAAACAGTTTTCTATTTCATATAGTTTAAATAAAAGGCATGTTTGAGTTTTCATTATATAACATGTTTAATTGCTCACAGCTTTGCGCTTGTCTCTCTTCTGAACTGAAGGTAAGTTATGGTACAGTCCTGATAACCGGTAAATGATTTTTTTTTTTTGCTTGCTTGCACCACTTCTTTACTGGTATGGCAGTATTCAACAATGGGCTAAGCCTCCCGCCAGTTCAGACGGAGACAAATTAGTAAATACAGCTTTGTAAATTTACCATGAATGCGTTCAAACCCATGATCTATAGCAAAGTAAGTATTAGCACCACTGCGCCTGCGAAGCCGTCAAAATATTTAAATATCTAGAAATTCTTGCTGTGGGGTATAACATCAATGGTTGTTGTTACTTGCTAGTTTAATTTTTTTTAGTGGTTCACGAATTGGCTAATTTGTATTAAGGTAAAGTAAGATGTCGGGTCAATCCTTGAGCAGTGGACCAACACAGGTTTTTGGGTGCCGACCTTTCGCCTCACACACACATCCCCTCGGTATATGGAATATCCGAAGAACAGAACGGTTGGCTTTCTCTGTCTGTTAAAACCATGGTGGGCAGAGAAGCCGAAGCCAAAAGACGATGCGGCGGAGCGTGTGAGGCAGATGGACATGTGTGGACATGTGTGCACATTGTGTGGACAAAGGAGGGTTGGGCGCAGACGGATAGTACGGTCGTCGTCTGCCCCCCCCCCACCTTAGGGGTAGCCTCTGGGCAATGGGTACGTGAGTTAATGCTTTAGAGGGATTCCGAGGATGGACAGGTGATACGCTACCTGAACAGGAGGAATATGTAAAGAGAAGTCCTGTGGGCATATCATTAACAAGAGTGCGGATGTATTCCGATCCCTTGCTTATGCCAAAAAACGTAGGAAGGAGCACCGTGGGGTTTTAGCCGGTAAAAGTCCGGCATAACCGTAAAGCCTTTCCTCCGTGGCTTTGCGAGTATCCATATGGATTTCCCGACGAGATAGAAAATGTAAGACATTAGGTAAATGCTCATGTGTTGAAATGACTTGAAAATAAGAAATTACACTTTAATATTACTTTGTCCTGCTCTAAATTATTTCAAATGTAATATCTAAATCTAAATACTCCGGCTAAATTTAGGCAATCTAAATTTTCCCAGCTAGAATCGAATCGAAAACTTCAACTAACTACGTCTTACTACAGCGGAAATATGCACAAAATTGGAAGGCGACATTAAAAGAGTCAAAGTTGGAAAATCACATCTCACTAGACGTGGCTGATAACGGTCAAAATTTATGGCGACTATTATAGGAGCGAATATTGCATCGTTGCGATTTTGGTGAACGTCAGATATGGAGACGATTGTAAGTTGGGTTTCGTATTTTTACAGTCTATGTGATGTATTATTTCAAAGAAACTGTCATTTAAAGCAAGTTTTATTTACACTATTATAAATAAGCAAATGGCTAATTATCTGTTATAAATACACGTAAATGATTTTATTCATCAAGTTCCAATATATCTAAGAGAAAAATTAAACATGAACTGTAAAATATAGGATGAAAATGTGTAGAATAATCAGTCATTTTTGTAAATAGTATAAATTTATTTGTGTTCAGTAATTTAGTGAGAATTGCAATTGCTCCTACGTTTATAAGTCAAGGTAACAATTTCAGTATTATCACTTTGTAGGTTTAATTGTACACTTTTACTTTAGATAAAATACACTATACTCATGAAGTAAACTAGGACATTGTGTGGGAGTTTAACTTTAAATATTTTCGTGTAAACGGATAAGGAAAAGATTGACGAACATCATCCGTATTGACTTTGTAAAATAAATTTCTATATTCATGTACAATATCCGACCGGCACTAATACTAAGATACGAAAACATACGTCCTTGCTTTATGCTGAAATTCGACTTCACATAAGGCACTATTAAGAAAACGCCCTTAATCTTGTTTGCTTACTTGAAAAAGGTTTTGTTTAGTGGTATCGATTATACAGAATATTCACAGAAAATGCACACCTGAAAACCTTCTTTGCACTCTTATTTAAGCTAACTACACTTTGTTACTTTATTTTTAAAAAAAGTAACAGGCCATTAGGTTAATAAGTAAAAAATGACCCAAAATGATATTTTGTGTTAACTGTCTTGATTTATTAAACACAAAAGTGAGTTAAAAAGTACTGCAATAAAAAAGTTCTCAAGTCGTTAAACAAAGGAGTTTTTTAGCATTGCTAACAACATCAACTCCGTAGTATTCTGTAATGGATGGAGTTTTATTTTCTTAAAAAAAAAGTTAACAGTCTCTATTTAATTGAATATTTATGAAGTAAAATTATACTTTGTACTTGATGTTTTCATTTCGTAAAATTTTAAAACTCTTTTACTACATTCGAATGGACTACTTTTACTCGTATCTCGTTAACTTCATAATAAAATTAATTCATAAAAAGTTGAAATAATATCATGATACGTAATCAATACCTTTCAACTTTCAAAATACATTTTATTGAAATCTGAATATTTAAATATGAAGTTGCATGCTGTATGCAGTTACTACTGTCGGTTAACCTGGATGATAAATATTGTCTTTTTCATTATACAATTATTTTACTGAACTGGTTTTAAATATAAGTTTTTATTATATTTAAACAACTTCAACAAACCACAATATTATAATAAAAATGGTTTCTGATTGGCGTGTTGGAAATGTAGTGTAAAGAAGGAAAATTCTTTTTTAACGTTTAATTATGAGCGATTATGCTTAGCTTAAAGTGTGGGAGTGAATGAATTTATTGTAAAAAAATAAAAACGGACATCCGACTGAATTTATTGCGGGTTCTTTTCTGTCCAGGGCACAAAAACACCCTTGTAATTATATTTTCTTAGTCGGCGTCTAATATCACCATCACGCGTACATTGGAAATAAGGGGAAAACGAAATTTGATTCGGATTTTGGACAAAGTTAATTATCGGGTAATTTTTTCAAAATTTTAATGTGGTTCTATGATTATTGGTGCTTTCAGTATACATTGTGCCACTGACAATAGATAATTAAGAATTTTGTCTATTTGATGATCGTGTTTAAAAGTTTCTCGTATCCCAACGTAAGTTTATAAAATGATTTTGCTCATTCGCCACGCTTTATTACTAACAAGTTAATACCCGTTTACCTGTTTCCCGCTTCTTGATTGATATTTTGTTAAATTTTAATATCCAAACTTAGAAAAATATCTCAAATGCAAATTTAGCAAAATCATGACGGTAGTAAAGTTGACGACCTTTTTGGAGAAATAATGAATATAGTCGCTCCGTTTAAAAAAGTATTACTTCGCGGCAGGGCAAATTTAAGAAATTAATTTTATTTTACCTGTATAGATCTGATAATATTGGGACGTTCAGGCATTACAACACTAATCAAAACCTATAAAAATCTTCTTTGAGTAAAGCTATGAACACTTACAGTAATATTGTATTTATAAAAACACGACACATGTACGTTTGTTTTTTAAATTAGATAAAAATATTTAAGGCAATTCCAATACCATCCAGCAAAAACTTCTTAGAAAGTTTCATACACATTCCAAACAATGAAAATCTGGCTCTGAATAATTATTCAGAAATTCAATGATTATTAATCAATTAAATCTAAAAAAAAATTAACATATGTATTAACTTTAAGTTTCTTCTGTTAGGAGTTTAAAAATGTATTTGAACTAAATTGGATGAATAGGGTTGTTTATTTGGAAAAGACACATGTAGAGAGAGTGTAAACTAATAGTAGGAATTCAAAATGTTGTTGTTTTATACGGAAAATGGCCACTTGATAGTTTTCTTGTGTTGGCAGCAGTAAAGAGAAAATCACTTTGCGACAAAGTTAGCGGCGCGCGAATGGTACCGGTGGACCGCGAAATTGGTTCCAAGTTTTCCTATACTAGTAAACGTGTGAATTGCAAACTTGGTTAGACTTTGAATTAAGAAAATAATGTCCGGTTATTAATATAATATAGTCTTAGTATACATTGAGATAGTCTAGGTTTCCAGCTGGGAGACCTAGACTACGCTGACGATCAATGCTTGCTTAGCCACAAAAAGGTCGATATGCAATCCATACAGAATGACGTAAAACACGAGGAGCTAAAAGATGGTCTAAACATCATCCTACCCAGTTGATGCACGCCGAGAGGTGGAACTCGTCAGTACTGCTGGTAACAAATAAAGCGAACGCAACAGTTTTGCTATCTGGGTAGTATTGTGACTCAATCAGGAGGGATTGAAGAAGATATCACTTCACGAATATGCAAAGCTAGAGCAGCCTTCGCGCAACCCGGATCCATATGCCAATCTAGACTATTGACGCAAACAGTGAAACTTAAAATCTTTCGCTCAATTGTAAAATATATTTTGCAGTATGGATGCGACGGAGGATATGAAATATATCGGAATTACATGGCCCGAGATAAAGAACATAGTCCAGTAACAGACGACGATGGCGGACCACTATGGACGCCCTCTGGCCCATCTAGGGGACTCAGAACTTTAATAAGAATATAATAATAATACATTGAGATATCTCACGTGTGTGATATTGGAAATATATACAATAATATAATGGGTCCAAGAAGGTGAACTTAATGAGCGGTTTCTGCCAAGCAACCTTACGGTTATGGTTACGGAAATTTCGTAACAATCTGGGTAGGTTATGTCTATAGTGTTTTATATCTACACTAATACAAATATATATAAACACGTGAATAAATAAATAGGTACATAAAACATATACGTATTTACGGACATTCAAACACTAAAAATCCCTATTATATTAAATACATACACACTAATTAAATAGTATATCTATATAAAGTCGTTTAAGGGGACACAGAAGCATTATAGAGTTATTGAAATTTAACAATCAAAGGTAGTTTAATCCCGGGCACTGCGAATGATTACCCAGAGAAAATTTTTACGTTGTATGGAATATAATATAAATTAATAACGCATGATATTTTTTTAATAAATTACTTTTCTGGAGAAGAATGACAGCATACTGGAGAGCGTTCCGTTTTAAACAATGTATAATTTGCAGTATACTACATTAACGTCACACTGTACAGAACTCGCAATGAATATCTGAACACGGCTGTCATATATGAAATACAAAAAATGTTTTGGGTGTTCGTTACAGACTTTGACACCATTTAACTGATGTGCACCAAACTGGTTTCATCAGAAAAATTAAAAAGATGGTTTAAAGGGTGTAACTTATCATGATACCTTCGAAACTTTTCGCGTTAGACTTGAAATTTTCCATTTGCAGTAAATTTATTATGGATGGATTTCTCCATATTTCCATGGGAATGGGAAGAAGTGGCGAAGAGATATTTGTGGTTTAATATTTATAATTGTGATCTTCTGTGAAGAAAACATCATGTGGCTACATGCATATCTTTCTTCCTGTAGTAGCATGGCGAGTTAATGCTTTAAAACTCTTTCTCCTATCAGCCAGGAGTTATTTATTCGTCTCACACTTTTCGAGGACCATATCTTTTTTTGAACATAACTATTGTCTCAACACCTTCCCAATTCCATTTTTAAATAGGTTATAGTATAAATTAAAAAATAGATCTTTTTTTATTATTTTTACCTAAATGATAATTTCGGCAAAGTTGAACGTATTTTGATATTAAGGTATAACTATAATATATTATTATTACAAGACCGATATGATTACATTATTAATAACGGCGTTGATTATGCAGTGCCTGTTTCCAAATTCAGTAAGGCCTAGTAAAATTTCCATTTTAATTTGTATATAGAAATGATCATGGTATTGTGCGTCTTTCAAATTGAAATTTCAATACAAATTATACAGTTTTTAGGCACTCATCTATTTTTTTACTTTTTTCTACAAGAATCTTCTGAAACGCTGGGTCTATTTTTATAACAAGGTATAATAATATTGCGTGAAGTAATAATACTGACGTTCGTATGATGTACGTGTGTTCAAATTCAGTGATTGTATTGTTGCTTTGGCGTAGAATAGAAAATCACTTTGTGACTAAGTTAGCGGGGCGCGAAAAGCACCAGTGGACCGAGGAATTAGTTCCAAGTCTTCCCATACCTACTGATAAGTTTCAACTTTGTGGGACATTCGAATTTAAAATCAAAGACAAAAGACTACAGATTCAATAGTCAATAATATGTCAATTTGTTGACAAAAGTTCTTCTACTAAGAATGTTTGACAAAAATAAAATATCTACTTGGAAGTGTCATTATGATACAGAAAATTTCATTCAAACAGATCTCAAAGTACTTGCCTGTTTAAATATGCAGGTATTTGAAACTATTTAATAAACTAATTTTTGCTTTAAAACTTCAACTTCAGCGAGCGTATGTAAAACAAAGAACAAAAAAGCCAATATAGCGGCCAAAACAGTCTCCTATTCATACAGTATCATAATTTTTTTCAACTTTTCAACGAGTTCTAGGGACGACGGATATATAGAAGAGATCATTTTTATTTATATAGTAATGTTTAAAGCCTAATGACGACTAATTCATTTGTCCCAATGAGTTCCTACTAAAATATATATTATAATAAATAATTAAAAAGTCTTTCACAACTAAATTTTAACTAGAATATCAAGACTTGCTATCCCCCATTAAAATACGTATTGTACTATTGTACGTAGAGTCTTGTTCCAGAGTGTCGTGTGTACCTACTGGAATAGTTAAGTGATAACACTGATTGGGTGATAAAGAGTAATATAGTGGGAACACTTAAAAATACCAAAAGCAATGTGCAATTTTACGAAATGTTATGCAATACTAGATTATTTTAAAGAGCGGGACAAAAAAAAATTGATTATTTCGTTAGCTTCAACACTTTAAAAGGTTGGAACCTTCTTTTAAGGGTGACAGTAGCCCCTTTGGCAGAAGACTCCGCTCTTCCTTAACAATAACAAGAAATAAACAAAGACAATGGAGAAAATAAAGACAAAAAATTACAAGGAAAAGAAAATAACATAATGACGAGCATAATTTTGAATAACGACAATTTTGTGAATATAGTTTATCGAGCTGCTTCGTGGAGCAGTTGTTCTAAGAGAAGTTGCGCTAAATTGTATAAACTCAAATTATTAGTTATACAGCGTAAGTTGTCTATATTTAATAATCAACCTGCTGTGTTAACTCTCTAAGTTTCTATCCTAAATTTTATGTCAGTGATTCCTTTTCTGCTATAATAATATGACTGCAATTCGTCAGTTCATAAACCGTATCTATTTTTTGGTCTTCTTATCTTTTGAGAGCGTTTTTATTGAGTGTGTTTTTATATTTAGTTGATTTTATTAGGTAAGTAAAGAAAATCTTTAATTCAATCTTTTCAATGTAGCTACTCCTCGCGTGAGCTGCACGATATTTTAAGAAGAAAAATTATGTTTGGTTGTAACCTGACGTGAATGCGAAGACTATTACTCAAGATGTCATCTCGTTTTGGAAAGGAGCCGGAGAGAGACTCGCTTTAAGGTAACAATGCATAAGAGACTTGCGGTTTCTTAAAGTAATTGCGAAAGTACGGTAAGACACTTTACTATCGCGATTGCTCAATGAATTACACAGCTGACAAGGAAAACCGATTACTTTGTAAAAACCTGTTAAGTAAAGTAGTAAGTAGCAGCCCATTAACGTCCCAATGCTGGGCACAGGCCTCCTCCCTCATATGAGAGAGGGTTTTTAGAGCTTAGACCCACCACGCTGCTCCANCCCAGGACCTCATGTCTGTAGCCGAACATGCTAACCACTAGACCAATGAGGCAGAAAACCTGTTAATAAATGACTAATTTTAGCACAATCGATATATACACGTGTTTACAACGTTTATTCCTAAAGGAACCATACTTTAGAATTTTATAAGAGATTATAATAGTTCGCAGGCGTGGCAGAAGCGTTATCGGTGCGATAGGAACAGCACTGCGATCACCAACCCACCTGACAAGCATGGTGATAATGGCAAAACCCTCTTATGAACGACACAAGGCAGTAATGACTAGTTTTCCTAGCTCTGGCAGCGGTTACAGTAACTGCTGGGCAGGGGGTGTTAAGAATCTCCGGCAAAGATTCCGCTGCCAACCCCGACGACTTTACCTGGCAACATATAACGCACGCACTTTGAGATAAAAATGATGAAAAGATCTACGAGCCGGAAGACGTAGTAAACAAGTTACACTGCCCTGTCCTCCCCCTCTCTACAGACTTCAGATAATCCTATAATATTCCAGTTTATTATTTTATAGGATTATCTGAAGTCTATAGAAAGGGGGAGGACAGGGTAAACCTTAAATTCGGTAACTTGTTGTACCACCGGGAGGGTGAACAGCAATCCAAAGGTGATGTCGGATTCCTCATCGACAAATCCCTCGTCAACAACATTATCGAAATACAGAGTGTGTCCAGCAGGGTAGCGTACCTTATACTCGGAATAACGAAACGGTATTCGATAAAGGTTATACAGGTTTACGCCCTCATTACACGCAAACGAGGATGTAGAGGTCATGCATGAAGATATTTCCAGTGTCATACGTACCTCCAGGTCACACTACACTGTTGTGAGTTATAGTTTTATAACAAAAACTATAACTACTTCGTTAAAGACTAAAAACAAAAAATAAATAGTAGGTTAGGTTCAACATATTCCCTGTTTATAGTACACATTTTTTATACTTTTACAACAAGTATTGTCATAATGGTACATTGTTTTCCTTTAAAGTATCTTATTGTTAAGCATTTAACACAAACGAGTCTCACAAAAGCTTGTTAAAATGTAGCGTATAAAAAAGGAAGGAATAAATATAACAATATCAACGGGACTCTTTATTACTCTCCAACAATATGTAGCTTATAAAGGACAAAAAAATACAATAAAACAGATACAAAAGGCGGATTTGTCGCATAAAATATCAAGTTTTTCGGAGATTCTTAGACCGTATGACATAAGAAGACTACAACAATTAAACGATAGGTCTTTACTAATATATTTTCTGAGCGTAAAGATAATGCCTTTTTTAATTATTATACGATTTGGTAATGTTTTCTTTACAATCTGGATATAAACGAGATCTACACATTCGAATGAATGAATTACTCATCAAATGTTTACTCTACGCCGATGATCAAGTAATACTTGCGTCATCCGCTAATGTGCTACAGGAGATGGTAAATATTATGAATAAAGCTTGGAAAGAGAAAGGAATGAAAGCGAATGTAAATAAAACGAAAGTTATGCTTTTTGAAATTAATGAATCTATGATGAATGGCAATAGTTTGATTGATAGGGAACAAGTGGAAGAGATGAAAGAATTTGTAAACTTGGGATCTAAATTTACAAAAGATGGAACATGTGAAAGTGATATTGAAAGGAGAGTGAATGCAGGGAATGGTAAATGGTGCCCTGCGCGCGTTTATGAATAGCCACAGAGTCTGTCAAAGGGCTAGACTGGCTGTGCATGCAGGAGTGTTGGTGCCAACACTTATATACGGTAGTGAAAGTTAGGTATGGCAGAAGAATCACAAAAGTAAAATAAATGCGGCAGAGATGAGAGCGTTGAGAAGNTGGATTAAAACTGAGTGACATAGTAAGAAATGGTGTGATAAGAGAACGTTGAGGTATCAAAGAAGATGTAGTAACTAAAATTGAGAAGGGTATGCTTAGATGGTTTGGGCATGTAGACAGAATGAATGAAAGGAGACCGACAAAAAGGATTTATGAGTCAAGAGTGAATGTGAAAGTTGGAAGGGGAAGACCGAGGCGAACGTTCCTGGACCAAATCCAGGACATTTTAAATAACGGCCAGGTCAAGAGTACTCTAAACCGACGAACTTGTATGAAAGGTTTAATGAGATTGAAAGAAGCGAAGGAGATATGCAAGGATCGTGGCAAGTGGAAGGATGTTGTCNTAAAATTGAGAAAGGTATGCTTAGATGGCATGGGCATGTAGAGAGAATGAACGAAAGGAGACTGGCAAAAAGGATTTTTGAGTCAAGAGTGAATGCGAAAGTTGGAAGGGGAAGACTAAGGCCAGCGTTCCTGGATCAAATCCAGGACATTTTAATTAAGGGCCAGGTCAAGAGTACTCTAAACCGACGAACTTGTATGAAAGGTTTAATGAGAATGAAAGAAGCGAAGGAGATATGCAAGGATCGTGGCAAGTGGAAGGATGTTGTCTCTGCCTACCCCTATGGGAATGAGGCGTGATGCTATGTATGTATGTATGTTTTACACATCATTGTACAGGAATACTAACTTTTACTTGGCGGGATGTCTTTGTTGGTACCATTGCAGACTCAGAACAATTAAAAACGCGATTTTCTCAATTTTCCCTACCGGGAATAGAACCTAGGTCCTACTCGTGCTATTGCCCGAGCACCTTGATATGTAACCCAACTTCTTCTTTATCGTTTAAATAAAATATTTTGAAAATTTGAAAATACATTTCGAAAGATTAAAATTGCGCCATACAATGGAAATTCACAAAACAAAGATAACTTGGGTGTTGTCGCCTGAACGTTCTAAATTAACTGACGGAAGTGTTATTACGAGAACACCTGTTATGTTACATTTGTTATGTAGCAAAAGTTACACTAGACGTGTTTCTTCCGTTAGCAGGACATTTTAATACTTGTATTTATCTGGTATTTTGGTATAACATTTTTGAATTCTTTTATTATAAAATACTTATTACTTTATAAATATTGATATAAATATAAAAATAACTGCCTCATTGATCTTGTGGTCAGCCTATTTTGTTATAGACATGAGGTCTTAGAAACGAATCCAGGGTCATTTTTCACATTCAAAAATTTAAATTTAGTAAAGAAATTCTCAGCATTTGCTCGAACTTGGGAAGCTGGCGCTGTTTTTAACCCCCGTGCCTTGGAAAGCACGTTAAGCCCGCGGTTCTGCGCCTGTACTCTCTTTGATGGTGTCGATTTCCCGTTCCATTAGACTATAAGAGTGAAGGAATGGTGAGACTAATTGTGCCAGCGCAAACATTTGTATACTATGCCTGCCAATCCGCAGAGGAGCAGCGTGGTTTGTCTATGCTCTATAAACCCTCTCTTTTATGAGTGAGGAGTCCTGTGCCTAGAAAATTGTGCATTGCTCTTTATACACATAATTTAAATCCACTTAAAACACAGTTGCGGCTCATGAAGTAATAAGTCTTTGGCTTCTTTATTATAGATATTTTTTTCTTCTTTTGTCTGCCTCATTGGTCTACTGGTTAGCATGTTCGTCCTGGGTTCGAGTCGACCCAATTCAAAAATCGATATTGAGGTTTCTATTAAGCTTTTCTCAATATTTTCCCGAAGTTGGGAAAAATTTAGAGGTGTGATCCACCCCCGCGCCTCAGAGAGTACGTTAAGCCGTCGGTCTTGCGCCCGATCTTTCTCTGGTCGTGTCGAACTGCCGTCACATCGGACTATAAGAGTGAAGGAATAGAGAGTACACTTGTGTACTATGCTTGCCAATCCGCAGTAGAGCAGAGTGGTGGGTCTATGCTCTAAAAACCGTCTCACATATGAATGAGGAGGCCTGTGCCCAGCAGTGGGACGTAAGTTGACTCCTAATTACTTTACTTAATTAATAATATTAAGCTAAAGGTAATTAATACTAATATGATTACTTTAAGATGTTTGCATATCTGGCGACTAAAGATATTATTATTATTACTAAAAGGGACGGATTGACGTACCCTTAGGGTTGTTACCAAACTTACCTTCTACTTAAGGGTGTTTTTTAGCTATAAAAACACCGAATCCTAAATGAAGCTATCTACTTACTGGATTCACTATTATTTCTGCGGGTTTGATTCCCGCAGAATTGAATAAGGATATTGTAAATAGGCTGGTTTCGTCGGCAGCTAGGATAACTCCAGCAAAGATATTTCTACTACGCTACTGTATTGAGGCTATTAAATGGAAAATTACCTCATACCAGTATAGCGCTGTAACATCTCAGACTGAATCCTTATCTTCAATTAAGTGAGGCCACAATATTTGACTGTGGCCTCACCTATGAACCGTAAAAAAGAAAAAGTATTTGAAATACAAATATATTAAGCAAAATATATACTAATTCTACATGTATACTAATGAAAATACTAACTTGATCTCATAAGAACTGTTCATATAGCGAAAATTTAAGGCATCTTTTTAACCACATACCTCTGGCCTATTCAACCGCCATTATAAATAGTCTCTCGGTCGTTGGCTCATTTCGCTTCCTTTCAACATGGAAAACTTAAAAACCATCAAGTGTGTACTGACCTTACTTATTAAGGGCTCCGTTAGATTCACGTATGAATAAAGAGGCTAGCTTGGTAGAGCTCTTTTAAAACTTGATGAAGACCTAAAAAGCAATCCGTGGCGTAATAGAAAGAAAACTTCTGCAATGTTTCCAAAATTTCTTCCCGTTTACTACATTCTTACAATATTAATCAGTGTATGAGGTGTAATAAAAACAACTTTAAAGTATACAATTATAATAGTTTCGATCATGGACGAATAAATACATGGCATGAAAAAGCTTCTGTAACTGTATTACAAAAACAAACTTTATACAAGCTAATGTATTCTAATTAATTGCATAAAACAAGTTTAGGACAAGTACTATAAATTTCTCATGTGAAAATTCTTTAGGTAGTGAAAGTGTTGTTACATTTTACGTAATTACGTGAGTATGATTAAGTGGATGTTTGGTCTTCATTGAAGTAAAATTTTTTTACACATGCTTGACTTTGGGAGTAATCTGGTGACAAGATGGGAGGACGAATTAAAAGAAATTGCGGGGTCTAACTGGCTGCAAGTCGCGAGGGACAGGAACAAATGGTTGTCTTTGGAGGAGGCATTCACCCAATAAAATGGAGTTCTTCCCAATCTAATGTTAAATTATATATTTTTTACTTGTTAAAGATTAATGTAAAGCAAGAAATAAAAGGCTTTTTATTTTTTTATATTTATTTGTATTATAAGCAAATACGTGTTTTACTTTAGTCATGTGGTTTACAGCACTCTGGGTTTTTCTTACTTAGTCACTTCTTCTATGTAACGTACGGGCTGTTGTTACGAACTGTTGCGAAGCGTGGTCACTGAAAAGGATACCATAAGGCGTTTCGAGGCGTTTGAGGTCTGGTGTTATCGTGGCATGCTTCATATTAATTGGTCGCAAAAAATATTAAACGAAATCGTACTCCAGTTCGTCGGTATGACCCGGAAGCATACAAGCATAAGCATCAAGAGGAGGAAAGTTGAGTACCTGGGCCACGTGCTTAGGCACTTCAAGTATGGGCTACTCCAACTTATAATTATAGACAAAATTGAGGGCAAAAGGCGTGCTGGATGCAGGAAGAAGTCTTGTATGCGAAACATACGAGAATGGACAGGAATAACGTCTGCAGCCCAGCTGTTTCGTCTTGTTAGGAATAAAAACGAATTTCAAAAATTAGCGACTGACTATCAAGAAAACTGAAGAAACACTTTCAGAAGAAGAGGCCATTTAGAAAACATACAACAAAATAGTCACATAGACGATAAATCATATAATGAATCCAAAGAAGTTTCACTTTCTCCACGTGTAAAAACTGATACACGCACACCTTTTTGTAGAGTCGTGTAATCATTATAATAGCAATAAAATAAAGGCCGAATACCTTTGGCAACTTCTTTTATCTTCCGATATTAAAAATGGGAGTATTGCGATTGAAATACTAAACAGTGATGTCAAACAGCGTTAAAATGGTAAAAGTCATAACTTAGACGGAAACTCATAACACCGGAAAGTGAAATGAATTTTGTGAATCAAGTCGCACTGATATTCCAACTGACTGCCCTAATGGGTATTTTTACGTTTTTCTCTCATTTACTTCCCTGATTTATGCGAGACATCTCTCAATTTTATTATTTTCAGAGATTTTTCCTTTATAAACTCTCGGATGACTCTTGAGTTTGAAAATAATTGGTACGATACGTACGCGTGCGATTCTGCTAAAGAATCACGTCTTCTATTTTTGTTTTACGTCACAATTTTTATGTTTAATAACATGAAAAACATCTGAACTTAATGTGCTTGAGTTTTATTTCATTCAGACAAACTCTTAAGTATACCACTCTACTGGTTTAAGGAAATAAATTTCACAAATATTAAATATATATAACAGAGGTGGAGGTATATCTTATTATGTAACTATCATAAGTAAGATTTATATAAGATCTAATTGAAATACTTCCATTACACAAGTTATTCATAGAAAGTGTAATCATTTTAATAAAACTATTCTTTTGAATCTATAAATGGAGTTCATAGCTTTACACTGGGAATGATTTAAGTAACTTATTGCATTAAGAAAATAAGTATTTACATTATATAACCAAAAAGTTCTGTAAAGGTATTTCCGCTATTCGAGTATACCAAAAAAAAATTGAATTTATTCATTTTGTGTTCATGTTATCAAACAAAAATTATATAGAATAAACCCTTAATTTCTCGAAGTTTATAATGAGGAATAAACCTGCTTGTGCGGAGAAGAACTGACATAATAGAAAAGAACTGTTTTTAGGATATGCAAATTTCTTCACGTGTTTTCCTTTACCGTTATACACAATGATGGATATTAAATAACGATTCAGTACATACATTTTATGGAGAGAACTTAGGCTTGCCGAGGGTCCGGTTGTGCGTCTTTCTTAGCAAAAATCGAAGTGCCTAACCATCAGGCTTATTATAAATAACTATTGTCATATACAGGATTAATGGTATCTTGATGTATTTCTGTTAGGAGGTGATAGGGTTGACTATAATTGACGCCTAAGATTTATACCAAAACGTATAGGACATCCGTTATTTGTTACTACTAGATACTAGACTGCCTCATTGGTCTAGCGGTTAGCATATTCGAGTACAGACATGAGGTCCTGGGTTCGAGTCCTGGGTCGGGCCAACCCAAAAATCGATTTTGAGTTTTCTATTAAGATTTTCTATCAATATTTGCCTGAAGTTGGGAAGTTGGCGGTGTAATCTACCCCCGTACTTCAGAGAGCACGTTAAGCCGTTGGTCCTGCGCCTGATCTCTCTTCAGTGGTGTCGGATTCTCGTCATAATGGACTATGAGAGTAAAGGAGTAGAGAGTGCACTTGTGTACTATGCCTACCAATCCGCAGTGGAGCAGCCTGGTGGGCTATGCTTTAAAACCCTCTCTCCTATGAGTGGAGGACTGTGCCCAACAGTGGGACGTTATTGGGCTGCTACGTACCTTTTTTTACTAGATACTGTTCCTAGTCATATGTTTTATTATTATTTTTTTATTTTATTTACATTAGGTTTTATGGTACTTTCAAAGAATGGCCTGATTTTTAATTGGAATACGATTTTCATCCTCCTTTGTGATCAACTTTTTAAAAGTTTCTTTGAAATAAGTTTCTAGTTTTTATACATTGTTGGAGTGCTAACCAAAACAGTTTTAAAATAATTTGCAATCCAAATTACATGACGTTTTTATTTTAAATTTATTAAGGCATAAAATTGAAAATAATATCAAATACAAATTGTCATTGTATCGTTTTAAATCTCGAATTTTTATATATGGACCATGGAATTATCATGATAACTATTTGAATCTGGTACATATCTATGTCAGAGGGGTATAGTCTGTCTATCGGCGTGGGGCAGAGTCAATAGTGAAAATCCGGCGCGCGTCTCTCGAGGGACGGTCCGCCAGTGCCGTCGACTATTGAAACTGTCGCGTTCCTTGCTATTTTTATTAATGAGTTTGTGTAAATTGATGTCGGTAACATTAAGTGACTGAACATTATAGTCAGTTAAATAATAAAGTGTTTCATTGCGCCAACATTACCCATCAACACCCACAGTAGACTGCCTCATTGGTCTAGTGGTTAGCATGTTCGACTACAGANCTTACCCACAGTATAGAGATTATGGATGCCATTAGTGACGATGTAGGCGGAGAGGCCTACGCCCCTATGCTTTATGCTTCCTTCTCTCTTATTCTCCAACATATAAATAAATTCATATAGTATCTATTCACGCGGGCTAACGCTGTGTCAACACAAAGTTTCTGGTTTCTGCTGATACGTCCGCCTGTCATCGTTGCGACAAGTGACAGGGCGCGCTGTCGCAGAACAATTTGATTAGTGTCCAGTGTCGCGGCAATATGTAAATTTGTTATGTACGAACACGTTCTGCGTACCGAATTTAACGTAGTACAATATATAGCAAACGTTTAATTGGCGAAAAAAAATTTTCAAATGTCAATTAGGAAAAAGTATACGTTTCAAACTTGTTTGACGGTCTTGGCGGTGAATCAAATAATATTATTTATAGTTTTAGGTAGTACATTCTTGTATTCATATTTTTCAATTGTTTAAGTTAAAGACTAGACTTAGTTTAACGTAATCGTATGAATAGTTCTAAATATTGTAGTTTAGTTAGTATATAAGAATATATTGTAGTTTACTTAGTATATTCGTAAAATATGTCAACATGCAGTGGCGGGCCGAACGCCCGAAGTTGGGAAAAATTTGGCGGTGTAATCCATCCCCGTGCCTCGGAGAGCACATTAAGCCGTCGGTCCTGCGCCTGATCTGTATCCGCGTCGGATTGCCGATACATCGGAGTATTAGAGTGAAGGAATAGAGAGTACACTTGTGTACTATACCTGCCAATCCTCAGTGGAGCAGCGTAGTGGGTCTATGCTCTAAAAACCCTCTCACATATGAATAAGGAGGCCTGTGCTCAACAGTAAAACGTTAATGGGTTGCTACTTTCCTTACCTTGTATTATGAAAAGTGACAAATTTAAATGCCACACGTTATGAGTAAATATTAAAACTACCTAACCTTCAAACGAATTAGCATAAAAATTGCTGCACATCTTCGTGACGCTAATCACGCGTCAGCTTTAAAGTGTGATATGACCCGAGAAAAATTTTCTATTGTATAATTTAATAACTTAAGATGATTTTATTAAAAAAAAATTGGATTTTATAATATCAATAGTATCAAAGAAGTAATCAATAAATTCACAAACAAACACAAGAGCGACAAAAATTATTGCTTACGTTACACTTAATGAGATTTCAAGATAGATACGGGATAACTTTACAACAGGTACATACGAGTATGTATAAAACATTTAATGAATCATACTCAGCAGTATTTAAACTTCAATAGCCTCGTTATATTTGTGTTTGTCAAATCAGAAGTATTTATTCGGGCGTAGAACCTGATTTTGTCAGAAACTTTGATAGCAAGTTGGGAGACAATTTTGAATGATACATCAATCACAAAGGTATCTAACGTAATTTTCAGCGACTAATTGAGAAAGTTCTCAAGTTACTTTTTTATTGTTGGTACTATTGTTCATTGTAAAGTTCGGGAATCCCACACCTCGACAATTATAAAAGTTTTAATTGTTCTTACTTTCGTTAATTAAAAAAAGGGCGGCCTTATTAGAAGCCAAATTGATAAAGGTATGTCATTTCGATGAAATTGCAAAAAAACACATAGGTGTTCTTAGCAGAAACTAAGATATATAATTTGTACGTAATGTGACGTAATGGTTCGAGAACTTGCTTCGCTAATAAAGCTTCTGGGATCGATTCCTGGCTGTTAAATTTAGGATATGTGTATATTTCAATTTTTCTCGGTCTGGAGTGATGGGAGATTATAATCGTGGATAAGTACCACACACAGGAAATACGTGGTGTCAAACAAAAAATTGCAATCTGGCACGCTGCTGTGTAGAAACCAGGAAGAGGTAACATACCTATAAACATGATAACACGCTATCATCCTGTACTACAACATCACTTACCTAAAGGCAAAACAACAGTCAAGGCCTTACCTGTCATTCAGAAAAAAGTGTACCTTGAGATCACCTACCACATATTAGAGAGAGTAACCATATTGCTGGAGTAATTCTATGAATCTTTTTTCCCTTGGTCACAGCACACGTTACAGCTGGATCAAGTTCGATATTTATTTTGTTCTATATGTTTTAGTCAGGTTCTTATGAAAGAAAATGACGAAAGTCGCGTGGATCGTCAGAAATTTATGAAAACTTATCCACCATAGTAACATTTTTAATGAAATCTTATTAGTGCTTGTGACAATATTAACTTTTTAAATGCGTTTGACATAATTGTAGCAGTTGCAGAATGCGCGCTGCATTATTTTATTCAATTAAAATATTATTTTATGTATTCTTGGTTTTATGTCGACAAATAAATTGCAAGGGCAGTTGCAAAGTGTTTGTGGCATGTCGCCGACGTACATCATGACAAAAATAAAAAGTGAACAACATATAAATTTGTATAATCACGAAAATAACGTACCCTTAAATTTTATTTACCATTATTATTTACTAATTATTTATTTAATAACTTTGAAAGGGAAAGAAATCAAAGTGAATGTAAGCAAAACGAAAGTTATACTTTTAAAAAGAGATGAATCTATGACGAATGGCTATATTATGATAGATGGGGAACAAGTGGAAGAGGTGAAAGAATTTGTATACTTGGGATCTAAATTTACAAAAGGTGGAACATGTGAAAATGATATTGAAAGGAGAGTGAATGCAGGGAGCATGGTAAATGGTGCTCTGCGCCTCTATATCCAAGTGAAGTGAAAGTTGGTATGGTAGAAGAACTACAAAAGTAAAATAAATGCGGTAATAGATGAGAGCGTTGAGAAGTATGAGTGGATTAAAACTGAGTGACAGAGTAAGAAATAGTGTGACAAGAAAACGTTGTGGTATAAAAAAAGAC
Organism: Elymnias hypermnestra; assembly: GCA_015832385.1. Lineage (NCBI taxonomy): Eukaryota > Metazoa > Arthropoda > Insecta > Lepidoptera > Nymphalidae > Elymnias > Elymnias hypermnestra. The sequence goes on from JACTOM010000031.1 coordinate 2,432,918, forward strand.
GTAGTAACTAAAATTGAGAAAGGTATGCTTAGATGGTTTGGGCATGTAGAGAGAGTGAATGAAAGCAAACTGACAAAAAGGATTTATGAGTCAAGAGTGAATGCGAAAGTTGGAAGGGGAAGACCAAGGCGAACGTTCCTGGACCAAATCCAGGACATTTTAAATAACGGCCAGGTCAAGAGTACTCTAAAGCGACGAACTTGTATGAAAGGTTTTATGAGAATGAAAGAAGCAAAGGAGATATGCAGGGATCGTGGCAAGTGTAAAGACGTGGTCTCTGCCTACCCCTATGGGAATGAGGCGTGATGCTATGTATGTATTTAAAAAATATACTGGCGCATAACATAGCCGCATGTCTCAGTTCCAAAACAAGTTATCAGTAAAAAATAAGTTGTAATTTTTGAGACCACGGTGAATGTGAAACTTTTAATTAATAAATTTTAATTTAAATCACCCTATTGCGCTGACTGTACTAAGACATGGGATAACTGAACGGAAAAGTAACATGAGATGGAAAAAGAAGTATCGCTTTAAAAGTTCTATAACAAAATCCTCGACAGCATATGCCAATTTTTTAAGGTTGGCTCACTACAGTCATTTTTAAGCTAACCAAATTTGTTCTAAAATAATGCATAATTTGCGAAGGTGTTTTTATAAACATGAGGATCATGTCCATATAACGGCATGTGACGGCCTCACTGGCGCAGTGGTGTGAGTACTCGCTTTATCAGCAGAGGCCCCGGTTTCGATGCCTAGTAGGGCGAATTTAGAAAGTCGTATTTTCTAATTTGTCTGAGTCTGGACTGGTGGAAGGCTTCAGCCGGGGCTACTACCTTACCAGGAAAGAGGTACCGCCAAACAAAGAGATTTGTGTTCCGGTACGATGATGTGTAGAAACCATATGAGGTAAATCGCTTCTTAACGGATTAGAGCGTTTTTCATCTTAAACTGTATCATCACTTACCATTAGACTAGATTACAGTAAGCACTAAACTGTCAGCAATAATATATATATACTACTTTAAAGTTAGCCCAAAATAACTTTTACACGCGGATGAAGTCGCGGGCAGAAACTAGTTTTATATAAAAAAGGGAAAATTAATTATTAATAAAGGTTTTAGCGTTCCTCTTACAGAAGGTACACAGGCAGCTTATGTATATGTAAAGAAGTGGCATTGTAAAATATTGTAACTGCTGTCAGAATATTTTACAGAAATCCAATAACATATTGTGTTCAAATATTATTTTATGAAACTTTTCCAGGTCCTTAGACTGCTCTATTGACCTTATTGAATAGGAACCTTTGCTAACTAATTTGAATAGTCCCAGCAACAAGTACTGCTAACAAAAGTTCGCAAGGTTATTGAAACACTTCTATCAAGTAGTTTCAGTCTCGGGCTTTCTTCAAAGTAAACATACACTTTGAAAGTTTGTCGTAATGAACGTCTTTCTGCTCTTCCCAGCTTTATTCTAACCATTTTGGTCTGATTCAGATATATCAGCAAATGGCAAAACTTTTGACTGACACATTTAAAGATAAATAGAATTATTAATAAATTATTTATAGAATTATTTAAATAAAATTATTAATTAAAGAACAGTACAGTGGCATCTTAAATACATAGGAACGATGATCCTGCGGTAGTATAAACTGTGTTGCAGTGATCAACATCTTCACTTATATAAAACACGTTGTTCATAATATTAAACAATTATAACAAATACATTTGGCTTATATGAATATTTGTTTATGTATGGGACAGTGCGTTAAAAGTGTGTGTGTGTGTGTGCACGGATGTATGTTGTGCGTGTATGCGCGACTATATAAGGGTGTTTATGTGGTTAATGGGTTTATGAATGAGCGAGTGCATGTTTATTTGAGTCGGTATCATTGGAATTTATATAACTATGAGATCTTCAGGTTTTTCGTAGGAAAGTGTTAAAATATACTCCGTACACTTTCTTCTACACTTGTTAGCCGATAAGGGGTATATTAAGGATTTTAATTACGTGATTATAAAGTACTCAATTGATTTGCGTGTAGTTACGCCTTGCAACAGCATATCGAAGAACTTTAATAGTGTATACTGACTGTGGTTGTATATTACTCCCTTGATACGTTTTAGTCTTGTAAATCATAATAAAAAATAATTTTTTTTTATTTCAGGTCGTCAAGGTTATAATATTATTTTACATAATTAATAACTACTTACTGTACTAACTTAATATCTAAAAATAAAATACAAATACAAAATACTGTTAGTTATACAGACTTATTCTATGTTAGTATAGCTTATATACTAGGACTTACATTAATTATGGCCTATTTAACTGGGCCTCTAACCGTGAGTCGCTCAAGTTCGACCTGTACACCATTTCAGTGCCTCCAGAGAGGGCTATCCAGCTTGTTGGTAAACGTACTGATGAGGACGTTGGAGCTGCCTACCACCCTACTCATTACTAAAGCAGCACGTTTACGGATGATCGCGTAGAAATCATCTACTCGTGCATCCGCAAACATTGCTGACGCACTGCAAAGCCGAGGCATCCTCAACACCGCTCTCAACACGTTTTTGTATTGAACTTGATAATGAGAGACAACAGATACACACACAGCATCACGCCTCATTCCCATAGTGGTAAGCAGAGATTACGTCCTTCCACTTGCCAAGGTCCTTGCATAGCTCCTTCGCTTCTTTCATTCTCATTAAACCTGTCATACAAGTTCGTCGGTTTAGAGTACTCTTGACCTGGCTCTTATTTAAAATTTCCTGGATTTGGTCCACGAACGTTCGCCATGGTCTTCCCCTTCCAAGTTTCACATTCACTCTTGACTCATAAATCCACTTTTGACTCATAAATGAGAGAGAATTGATATGAAAAAAAAATTGTCAAGTCTTACGCCATCTACCGCGACCTTCTTAAGCTCATAACGTAGAAATAAATATCTTTACTTACAGACACAACAAAACTGCTATTTAAGACTTATCGTAGGAGCTCGAAGGTATGAAAGGAATGATGTTATATATCGTAACACGAAGATTCCTATTATTAAGGTGTTCATGTGGTAGGTAGCACGAACCATGTTCACTCGATGGTTCCAGAAACACGGTATACAGGCTATCCCTGTAGATAACCAATAAAACCAATGACGCTACTTCATCGCTGCAAGATAAAAGTGACCCCTGGGTCACTGGACAAGTTCCTTAATAAAGAGGGACATTCCGAGGCACGAATCCACTTTAAGTATGAAGGCACCTCAATATTAATAATTTCTAAACTTTTATGTAAGCTTGGAATAGATAGCTGTGTATAATTGTTCACCAATACGTTTATGAATTAATTAAACATACATACATACATACATAGCATCACGNAGTAAGAATGAAACAAAAAATTTGAAAAATAAATAATAAAATTGAAGAAATTACTTTTAAAGCCATTCTTTGGACTTGTCGATCATTGATCAAACTTAAACAGGAACGGGAAATTCCACGGCCTTATATATATAAAATTTTGTTATTGCAAAGTATGGGTGGATTTTTGACGTTTAAAATACACGTCTTTAAAGTGAAACATAAATAAAATTGTAACATGGAAGCTTTTCATTAAAAGCATCTACAATTATATACGGCACTTATCACAAATATCATTTTTTTTTTGCAGCCTGCTTGTTTGTTCGGCTTATCTCGTCTGAACTGATTTTCACAGGATTTTGACGGTTAGATAGCTGATGTTATAAAGAGTATCTTAGGCTTATGTTACTCTCTAAAAAATAAAATTAAAACCAATGCAATAAGACCGCGCGCAGAGCACGCGGATATCGCTGCAATATAATAAATGGCAAGTTCCACATTTAACTGTACGCAGACGAATTTGCACTGGTCAGCTAGTGATTAATATACACGTAAAATAACACAACAATGACAGTAATTATTACTCACGTTGCACTTAATTTCCTTATAAATAGAATTTGCACGGGTAGGTGAGTGTCTATCCAATTACATTTGAAAATGAGCTCGCTCCAGTTTTCATTCGCTGAAAAAACACACTGGAAATAATGAAATTGAGAGATATTTCACATAAATCAGACAAGTAAAGGAGAATAAAACGTAAAAATGCCCATTAGAGCAGTCACTTGGAAATTGACTTCAATCATAAAAGTCATTTTGCTTCTGATGTTACGACTTTTTAATGTTAAAGCTGATAATTTCGAATTGATCTTGAACACAACTACTATAGTTGTGATACCCTTTATATATTGTCATTAATGACTTATTCTTTCGTTATAAAGCTTTCGAGTATAACGATTAGCCCAACTATTTAAATACATTTATAAATAAATATCTTTAATATGTTAATAACACTCGAAAATTGTTTCTAAGAAGTTAGCTCTCGACGGTAAATAATGATATAGTCTGATATGTAAGGTAAAAAGGTTTTTATCTTTTATGGCTCGCTAAGCTAAACGTCTTTGCAGGTAGGGTGGCAACTAGCCACGAACGAAACCTACCACCAGTCGCGATTCAGACAAATTAGAAATGCCATTTCCTAAATTTTACCTGCCGGATATCGATCCCAGGATCTCTATTAGCAAGTATATCATTAGAAAGGTAATAATGTTTTCTCGCAGTGCATGCAGATGATACGTGTTTATTCTACTTTGGAAGTTCAATCCACGAAATAATATCCGACGCACAAAGTGATCTTGACAGTTTAAATGATTGGACTCAATATAATTTGCTTACCATAAATAATACTAAAACATCATATATGCTCTTTACTGCAAAAAACAAAAAACTTCCTACTCATGACCCTTTATTTATAAAAAGTCAAATAATTAAACAATCTGATACAGAAAAATACCTCGGTTTAGTTTAAGACTAAATTAACATGGCGTAACCACATAGAATACCTCCGAAATAAAATAGCGTCATTTACTGGGGCTTTACGTACTCGTAGATCGACTAAATGTATACCACAAAAAGTCAGCACGATTATCTACATATCTTTGGTCAAGCCTTTACTAGAATACCTCATAGAAATATGGGGAACCGCGTATGAAACGAATCTAAAAAGTCTTCAAACCTCTCAAAACAAATTTTTAAAAACCCTGTACCAACTAGATTGTCGTTTTCCACCTAAAGACCTTAATAAAAAAACTAATGTGCTTTCTATTACTCAGTTATACAAATTTAAAACATGCATCTTAATTTGGAAAATACTCACCGAAGCTATACATACCCAAATTACTGTTAAAACAAAATCCCATATAAATACAAGAAATAGTTATAAATTACGGTTACGGAAAACGAGAACTAAATATGGCAGTAAAACTATACAGGTTGAGCGAGCACTACTATATAACAGCCTACCGAAAGGCATTTTCTGTGAGAAATCGTTTATAGCATTTAAGAAAAAACTTAACACATATTGTCAAAATGATTGGTAAACACGCCATTTAAATATCTAAATGTTTAAATAACCTACTTTTAAGATTTGCTCTGTATCACACATAACGTACATACTCGTATACTTTTACTGTTAATTTGTTAATTTCTCATTAAGTGAAACCTGTATTCTCTTGAGAATAAATGTCTTTAAACCTATTGCTAAGGAGATGATATGAAATGAATGAAGCCATTAAAACAATACAATAAACACATCGATACGAGAAGTCGATTCTTATAATACTATACTTAATGATTTCTCTAAAATTCTCGGGTTAATAAATAGCGTAAATTTTCGTTTTGTTCCAACGAATATATTTTCTTTATATGTTTATAGCCTAGTACATTTTAGATAGCCGATACTTTAAGATATTTTTACAAAGGTCGATTAGAATAATACCTACTTAAAAAAAATACAAAATCCTTTATTTTGTCTTGATTTGTATTTCACAGTCAACTAGAAATATTATTAAACCCTTATTTATGTGATTAAACTATGAACCTAAAGTATTCTTGAAATAAATGGATTCAACCCTTCATGTATTGTATATGTGAAGACAAGATTATATTAGTATACATGAATATTTTTTGTGACATTTAGAAAGGCATAAAAAATATTGTTTTAATATTATTAAACATTCCTCATCAGGAATAAATGAAAGCATTAAAAATCTGTCAACGTGTTGAGCGAATTAAATAACAGATTAAGTCGTGGAGTTCATAGTAAATCCAGATAATATAATTAAACACGATGTTCGAACAATTATGCAGATGAGGGAACGGCGAAACTTTAGAGAGGTCTCATTATCAAATGTGGCACGCGTATGAATACTAAATTACTTCACATTTCTGCCTTACTTTTACTTCAACCCTCTCCAGGGTCCTTATTTGTAAACTTCTTGCTAATGAAGAGAAAAATAATTGGCATTAGGGGCAAGGTTCCACCCGAAGATATCTATTTATACATATAATAAAGTTGAAGAGTTTTGTTTGTGAGTTTTTTTTCTTAATACATTAGCAGATGAGAAAAATCTCACCTAATGGTTAGTAAAGATACAGTCTACGATGGTATCATGCTAACCTGGTAAGAGGTAATTGACCACTTTTGGTTTCAACGTACCCAAATACCCATAAAATGAATTCTGAGTTTTGTTAAAATTTTCTTTAATTGGACACTAATATTTCTATAGGAAACCTGATTTGTTTACAGACTGAACATAATGAAATAGGTAGAATATGATTTCACCTACTTAGTGAGGAATTCTTTCAATATTTTTAAAGGTAATAGAAGAATGAAGCAAGACTTAATAATGCGTACTGCGATCCAATAAGTAACATAAGACATCAAATAGTTGGTGTCCCTATTTTGAATTTTTCATTTAAATGTACGTGCACGAAGTTACGTAGGTCAGCTAGCTAATAAGGCATATATTTATTTTTACATCTAGACAACATTTAAGTTGGCTGAAGACCCTAATAATACGAAATGTTTACCTTACCTTGCAAAGTTTTATTAGTGTTCCACCAACAGACTGTTTGACATTGCTTTTACCTTCCGAAAAGAGATGTCAATGTCAAGTGGTTTGACATTAAAGTGAAGTCTTTTATTTTTCCACCAAGGTGAGAGAAGTAATTAGACTTTCCAGACTTGGACTTTATATGTATACATTTTCGTCTTCAAAACTTTAAATCACTCAATTCTTAACCATTGCGCCAGCAAGGTTACCATATACCAAATACCATGTTTGATTCTTGGCAGAAAAAAATATTTAATTCTATTTTTTTATTTCCCGCCGTAAAAACTAGTGGCAAACTTCGATTTTGGATAGTTACCACTGTACCTACAAAGTCGTACGATCAAGTAAAAAAATTGTATTCCAATACGATGCTTTGTAAAAATAATAAGAGATAAATTACCTCATACCAAATGTATCGCATATCCTCATCTTACATGCAATAATATATTTATTAATTTAAATAAGAAAATCTTCCTGTCCGTTCTTTACGCCTTCCAGCTTAAACTGATGAAAATTTTTAAGAAAATTTGGAACAGAAAAGGGCACGTGAAGGGATATATGTTTTTGTCGCAACAATAACACTTACACAAGAAGGTTCTCAAAATATCCGGTCGCACCTACAACCCTCCCTTAAGGCATCTGTAAATTTTAAAAAGAAATCTGACTTAAATAAGATTGGAAATTCCCGCAAACAGAATTTCTGGTTATAGCTTCTTAAAGTTAGGTCTGTCAAATGCAAAAGGATGTAAAATACTTCAACAGAACGATGAACTTTACACAAAGGTCAGCCTAAGAATCGCCTGTACTTTGATGCATAACTTTCCCAAACTTATCAACCCCGGGCTGTTTTTAATTCTTTGACTAATGATTAAACAATACATTTTAAATAAAAGCTAATTATAAATAGTCTATTCAAATACATTCGGCCCGACAAAATCCCGGTAATCCGACAAAGGTTTCGCAGAGCAATGTCGAACCATTGAATTTGTCGGATTATATAGTACTGCCGAAAACTCTCTATATTTGGGAATTTTTAACAAAATACTATATTATAATCTGACGAATTGCAGATATATAAAATGTAAGTAAGGAAATTAAACAACTCAATAAAAGGGTTTTATAAAAAATTTGAAGTCATTCTGTAAAACTTAGAAAACTGCCTCAATGGTCTAGTCGTTAGCATGTTTGACTACAGACATGAGGTCCGAGGTTCGAGTCCTGGTTCGGATTAATTCCAAAATAAATATAATTATTATATAAATATATATATACCCGAAGTTCGGAAGTTGGCGGTGTGCTCCATTCCCGTGCCTAAGAGAGCACGTTAAGCTATTGATCTTGCGCCTGATCTCTGATTGCTGTCACATCAAACCATAAGAGTGAAGGAATAGCGAGTGCCATTGTGTACTTATGCCAACCCGCAATGGAGCAGCTTAGTGGGTCTACGATCTAAAAACAACTACTCCTATAAGTGAGGAGGCCTGTGACTAGTATTAAGGCGTTAAGACTAGTCACAGGCTCACTTATTTGCATTAGAATATAATTCTGTGCAAACAGATGCAAAAAGTTCGTGGTGTTCCCCCTTTTTCTTAAGTCCATTGCAAATCAAGCTCAAAGGCGTTAATTGCATCTTATGCTGATAAATTCAAATGATACAATCAGAATCAAAACAATACCTACGCGTTGGGCACAAAGGCGATAGTGCATATATTAGACAGGAGCCTGATTACTGAATCCATTGTATTGGTAAATATGAAAAATTAGCAGCCTCCACACTCATAAATCAGAGAGTTTTAGAGGATTGAATCACTAAGCTCCTCTATTATCATTTTAAACGTTGCTAAAGTTTTATAACTTACACTCAAACAGAAAACATGTCGTATGGTTCAATAATAAATATTTATCAACAATTCTTTATTAAACAAGCCATGTTACCACGTATTTATTTTAAGACTTCCACAATAAATAATAATAATAAAAGGAAAGGTTACGCAAACATCTGACAGGCTTGCGTACCACATGCCCACGACTTCTCAAAGTAAATTGACCCTTTTAAAGATAAAATGAAATAATTTAGTAGTGAGAAAATTGTGATAAAACTACTTGCGATGCGTACAATTTATACACAGAAGATGGCATTCTTTATCTTACTACACTTCTACTTTTTGCTCCATTCTCTACATATATATTATTATCTTGATCAAATTTTGATTCGTTAGTAAAATATTTGTTTAATCGTCCACCCAATTCAAAATACATTTTAACCTTGTCTTAGATGACAATTGATATTAAAAGAGGTTTTCAAATGTTAATACTTAAAAACAATTGACTAATGGAAATGTATTAGCAAAAATTGTACAGCACTATCTATTTAAAGATTACGTTAAAGGTTTGTTTATTGTTAGAGCTTGACTGTAATCTCATCTGAAGTTAAGTGATGATATAGTCTAAGAGGGAAGCACGCTGACCTGGCAAAGGCCTTTTACCGCTTATGGTTTCAACGGAGCATTACCGGAACGCTTGTTTACTTAATAATACTTTTTTGCTAGCAGGGTGGTAACTAGCCGTGACCGAAGCTTCCCACCAGAATAATCAGTCAAATTATAGAATGCAATAACCTAAATTTACCCTGCTGGTAATTCAACTTAAGACATTGTGCTAGCAAAGCGTTAAAGGTTTCTAAAAGTTTAAGATTTTTTTGTTAGCGTAGGAATTGACCATTTTTTGAAGAAAAACTTCTTATGGCACGGTAAAAATTATTTGAGTATATATGAGTGTTTTTCGGGTCTTTAGTCACACTTGAGAATAGCTCCAACCAAATACTTATTCATAATTTAAATTTAATATAATATAATTTATAGAATTTAATACAAAATAAGCTAAAAAAGTTTCAATTCTTTCACGTGTACACTGATACACGTACACTTTTATATTACTTGCTTGGATTTTTCTTAGCCTAAATTTTTTACAATTGAATATACCAAATTTTCCGTTAGGTCGTTTATTTCATTTGTTTGCTTAACTTCTACCGTTCAGAAAGTAATGGTCGAGAGTTTTCGAGTTTCCCTTTTATAATTCCACTGCTTATTAGACTTTTTTCTAATTAGAAAAGTGCTCACAATTAAAACTTTTATAATCATCGAGATAGGGGAATACTAAATTTGACAATGAACAATGACAATGAACAATAAAAAGGAAACTCGTGAACTTTCAATCAGATAATGTTCTAACAGTGTTTTATTTGTAAATAATGACGTATAAATACGGCGACTAAGGTATTGTGTTGTTGGCTTAAAGCTATTGTATTTTACTCTTTTTTTAACTTTTATCAAGTCCCCTTCCGCATCAGACTGTTGGCCTTTTCACGACATACTCAAAAGCTACTAGATGGATTTTTACGCTGTTTTCAAAAGGCACAATTATTCGTGGAGAAGCTTTAAGTTAATTATTTGTAATGGTTTTATGTAAAATAGTTGAAATAGAACGAAAACGACATTGAAAGTCTGGGATAAAAATAGCCCGTCAGCGAGCTTTCATCGAAAACGATATCTATCTTTTGTAGATATTACAAAGTCTCCGTTGGCAATTTCTATCTAAAACTCACATAAGTGTAATAATATCCATAAAAATTTATAAGATCTATGTAAACCAGCCAAAATATTCATAACCCTGCTGGTTTATACATACCTCATTTAATAATGGGACCTCGGAAAAGTCTTCCCTTACCCTCATTTGCCTAATTATGCGTACATCGCGTTTAGTTATATTATCTTTTTGAATAATTATTCACATTCTCGATGAATAGCATTATTTGATTCATTATTTCGGGCTCATTATTTCGTATTTTAATGGTTTCATCGTTAATGAAGGTGTAATTTTGGGAAATACAGAGAATTATAATTTTGCTACGAAAATCTAACCCCGACACGGCTTTTGGTTTAATATGGTTTTAAGCTAGGATATTCCGGTCCCATTCAAATAAAGAAGTACACACTTATATCCCATATATTTCTATAGACAGTGGTATTGGGTATATTTATACACCATGATATTTTACAATGACATATAGAAGAACTAGTAGATCCGCACCATTTCGGCTGCGTACACTTAAAATGTGGGACTTGCACCATTACGTCAATGACACCGTCAAGTAATATTGCTTTAAGAAATAATAACACATTTGATATTTTTTCTGACAACTACCATTTTTTATACTTCTTCAACTGCTGCTACTGCTAATAGTTTGGCAAAATACTATTAACTGTTTTAATAAAAACTTTTTGCACAGATTCCTATTTTCCGCTTCCGGTGTCCTCAAAACAAAAGTGCTCCGCTCCCAGTACACTTCTTTCACGGTTGAGACAATGCCCCTTTGTTCCAGTGATTATTAACAAGAAAAATAATAACAGTCTCGCGAATTACACGTGAGATTGTCCCATTGTTTGGATTGTGCACTTTTAAATACCTCTTTTAAACGGTTCTATTTGAAATTTGTTTCGGTTGTCAAAGAAAATGTCGCTCGTGATTTTATGATAACAAGAAAAATTTGAAACATATTTGTAATAAGTTTATAAAGGTAGAATGTACCGGGTTTGGTTACTGTTTCGATTTTCTATTTTGTCTAAACTAGACTTGTCGAAGACAGCTGTGGCTAGTTACAACCCTTCCAGCAAAGAATTTGGGTTCCAGTACGATGCTGTGTAGAAACTACAAGAGGTAAATCACCTGTTAACAGGTTAACGCGCTTCCATCTTAGTCGGTAGCCTAAATTGCCATCAGTTGAGACTACAGTCAATCGCTGATCTGTTAATTGTCAATCAATAAGTTTGTATTCTGGCAAGTAAATCGATGGTTTCTACGTATAAACGGTCCACTTTCATTTAGACATTTCTATAATTTCAATGAATATATCATTGCCATTTATCATCCCATTTATCAACCTAGGTCATCATTTTTTTTTATGATATAGCTATTAAAACATGATGCTTATCATTAGTATTAAAGACGGTACATTAATAAATATATTATCTTTAGAACACTGTCTTAAAAAATTTAATACTTGATTCTATATAAGTATGGATCGTTGGATTGTTACATTTTTCTCCCAAATATATTATAATCTATTTCTTGTAGCCTGTCTACTTGTTATTGTAGTAATTATTTGTAGTTAACTTAAATACAGAGTGAATTAAGGAAATGGTTTTTTCTAATCAAATTTGGTCTGAGCTGGTGAGAGGCATTGGTTGTGGCATGTTTTCACGCTATCGAGTAAAATTTCTACCTGTGAACGATATATAATTGCTCCTGGATTGAAATATAATATCGCCAAAACAAAGATGGGAATATTCATCGCAGAAAAATGTCGAGGTCAAATTCCAGATGTTCAGTTACGTGGTAGGAAGATCCAGATAGTGAAGATAATTAAATATCCGGGATGCTAGGCAAGTGACGACCTGAAAGATATGAGAACGTGAGTGAAGAGCCCTGACTATTAGAAGTAACATGATAGCACGCAGGTTTACTAACTGCAGTACTAAAGTTAAAAAGATTATTGTTTCAAGCGTATTGTTTATGAATGTCTCTTTGGTCTAGTGGTTAGCATGTTCGACTATAGACATGAGGTCCTGGGTTCGAGTCCCGGGTCGAGCCAATTCAAAATCTATATTGAATATTCTATTAAGATTTTCTGGATATTTGCCCGAAGTTGGGAATAATTGGCGGTGTGACCCACCCCCGTGCCTCTGAGAGCACGTTAAGTCGTCGGTCCTGCGCCTATCTCTCTCCGGCCGTGTCGGATTGCCGTCACGTCGGACTATTAGAGGGAAAGAATAGAGAGTACACTTGTGTACTGTGCCTGCCAATCCGCAGTGGAGCGGGGTGGTGAGTTTATGCTCTAAAAACCCTCTCTCGTAAGAGTGAGGAGGCCTGTGCCCAGCAGTGCGACGTTAATGGGCTGCTACTAACCTTTATCTTACATGGCGTATATATTGTAAGTATACACGAATAACGATAAATAAGAGTGTAATATAATGATGTATACCGAATTCTTATCAGGGATTGCTTTGTATGAAGTATGTTTGCTATAGTAGAGGTTCTGGACTTACCTACCACCTTCACCGCCGTAGACTGTCTTTCATCTGTGAGTCTATCATTTTGCAGAAGGTAGCATTATAAAAGAAAAGAGAAATTTCCGTCAATGCTCCTCCCAACAGCCCCAGGAAAGGAGATGCCAGAACGCGCATTTTTGCCCGTTTGCTGCCCATTTCTTGAACCGGTGAGTCGGATTCATCCGGAGTGCCAGAGCTGAATGCACCAGCGGACAAGCATACGAATGAACTGCGTTCTGCTGGGTTTTAATGGATATTCTGCTGAAACCAGCAAGTACCACACTACCAGATGAAGGTTAACTCTATCCTACGTGTGCAAAAGCCTTTTTCAGCGAAAAAAAAGGAAAAAAGAGCCACTATAGACTCACAAATCGTAGTGCAGAACTAACCTATTAGTAAAATATATAAAAGAGTAAATTAGTAACTCCTACTTCTTCTAAATCTGATTATATTTCCATATATAATAATTTAAACAACTGATTTGATTTGACATAATTACTCCTTATACATTCCAGAAATAGGACAATGATTTTAAATTCAGTGCCAAAACTTAAATAAGAACAGGGATAACTGTTTACTAAGTTTATTTCAGTTAAGTACATAACACCGCAAATGCAAATGCTTACTCCTTGAAGCTGTGAAGCTCTGTTGATAGTCCAAGTCAAAAGTTTCTTTATACAATATAACTTTAGCAGCATTTATAATGCTCCAGGAACACCTTTTAACTATCGTTGCGTTCCTGTATTTATTTAAAAGTGAAGAAACATAATTTGTTAACTAGAATCTTTTCACGAAACGGAGAACTAAAAAAAAAATTAACAATTCCTACGCCATTAAGAACCCTTTAAAACTTTTACGGCGTCTTTCAAAAGATGGCGCTGTACAAATTTTCCCAATTACTATTACTACGAGTAACTATTGTCTTTCAATATCGTTAAGGTTGTCTAAAAGGTATCGCTATAAAGGGATAAGTCTTTTATTCCTCACACTGTTTGATAAGTCTTGCTCAATTTTATTTTAAGAAACATACATACATACATAGCATCACGCCTCATTCCCATAGGGGTAGGCAGAGACAACATCCTTCCACTTGCCACGATCCTTGCATATCTCCTTCGCTTCTTTCATTCTCATTAAACCTTTCATACAAGTTCGTCGGTTTAGAGTACTCTTGACCTGGCC
>JACTOM010000031.1:2451027-2538173 GCA_015832385.1 Elymnias hypermnestra
TCACATGTTCCATCTTTTGTAAATTTAGATCCCAAGTATACAAATTCTTTCACCTCTTCCACTTGTTCCCCATCTATCAAAATATTGCCATTCATCATAGATTCATCTCGTTCAAAAAGCATAACTTTCGTTTTGTTTACATTCACTTTCATTCCTTTCCCTTTCAAAGCTTCATTCATAATATTTAGCATCTCCTGAAGCTCGTTAGCGGATGACGCAAGTATTACTTGATCATCAGCGTAGAGTAAACATTTGATGAGTAATTCATTCATTCTTAACCCATACATACATTCTTTTAAATCTGTCAAACATTTATCCATGAAAAGGTTGAACAGCCATGGTGACGCAACACATCCCTGTCGAACACCTCTTTCGACAGGAAACCACTCCGTGTACGCTCCGTTTATTCTGACAAATGACCTTATATATTCGGCAAAGGTCACGACAGAGGTGAAAACTTCATAAACACTATTTTTTGTTCTCTATTCATTAGGTATTACATTCGTAATATATATCAGGGCTGTGCGAATAATTCGAATTTACGAATTATTCGTCCTGAATCGAATGTTAACATTCGATTTGAAACTCGAGTAGGATAATTCGAAAGTTCTCGAATAATTTCGAATGATGCAAATTTTTAACAGTCTATATGTATATGTTATAGAACGATTATATATATATATATATATATAATCGTTCTTTCGATTACTTTGTTTCATAATAAAATGCAAATTGTAGAAATATAGTAGAAAAAAATGATCTCTGGTGAAAATTATTTCGGAATCTCTTGCCAATATTAGAAAAAAGAAAGTATATTATTCGTAAGTCGAATATTTCGCTAAATAAATTGAAAATCGAGAGATATTTCATTAATTCGCGAGTTATTCGTGACTTTTCGAATTAATATTCGATTTGAACGGTATTAGTACACCTCTAACATATATAAGCATACAAAACGCTTTATACATAAACAAAATGAATTTAATTCTTGTAAGCTAATAAAGTTAAACATTGGTTATGTGATTATTATACAATATAAAATTAGTCTCAAAAGTGTATTATTAGTGGTGTCATTTTAAATAATGGCATTAAATATACCAGTGATATACTGACTGTAAATCTCTCGGTCGACATAAGCCGACTTTATTCAATAATCCGAAAACAAAGTACACAACGCAAGTTTTCGCTTCAAAAAGTGTATCTTTTTCTTTTTTTAACAACATATTTATTCAGTTGTCTAATGTTTACAGTTATCTTATGTCTAAATGCACTAATAGATAGATAGATAAAATACTCTTTATTGTACACCACAAACATGAAACAAGTAACACAGAAATAAACTTAAATAGTACAAATTAGGCGACCTTATCGCTTAATAGCGATTTGTTCCGAGAAACCTTAGGGTTAGGGAGATTATATGAGGCAAATAAGAAGAATAGGTTTAGGGAGATTATATGAGGCTAATCTGGTAAGAAGCTAGCAATTTACCTCTTATAGTTTATACAAATCGTACCTAAAACACAAATCTATTTGCTTAGTTTACGTCTTTTCTAGTGGGATAGTAACTAGCCACGGTCAAAGCCTCCCACCACTCCAGACCCAGACAAGTAATAGCACCCACCACTGTACCAGCGAGGTTGAGAATTCAGCCTAATTTTAACACCAAATTAGTAAATTTGTGTAAGAATATCTAAAATAAATAATCTAATAAAAGAAATATCGTTACTCTTACCATTTGTATTTCATTTAAGAAGAAAATTTGTGCAAAAATTTTCACTTACAATTGAATCGAGCGCGAATAACGAAACAATTGTGACGCGCAAATTGAATGAAATAGTTACATTGGGAATGTTAATGGAATAAAGGAAAAACTATTAAGCTTCGAAATTCCTGGAATAATGCCTTCTATAAAGAGTAATGACGGTTACATTGGATTATTTCCAATGAATCTTTCAGGACATTTATTCTAATCATAGTAAGCCTAATAAAATTGTAGTAGGCTATATAAAATTATCAACTCATTTAATGGTAACCGTATGCATTTTTAAAAAGTTTAAATTTTAAACCGTACTTTACTTCTTCTTCTTCTTTAATTTATGGAACCGTACTTTAATCACTTTAGAAATAACTTGTCAAAAAACTGACATTACCAAGGTACAAGTAGCCTTTACACTTGAATAAACCATTTTAAAATCTGAATTTTGATCTCAACTACGCCACAGCTCAATGTGATATTAATTTGAACTTAACATTTTCGATTTTTGTTTATCTCAGTAACTCAGTGATTGATTTGTTCAAACAATTGTTAAAATCCGAGTTGCGCTCAAACTAACTAATACTATTTGAACTCTGTCTTCCCACACAACGTTTGACCTTCGTTAATTCTTTACTAATAGATAAGTTTACTTGAAGTAGTACTATTATAAAACCTGTCAGATTCCATTATGAAATTTCGTTCACCGCAATACAGTTACAGTTTTTGAAACCTTTCCGCAAATCATTTTATATACTACATAATTATCAATATGTTTCACCGCTAGGAATATCGAAACTGCTCAACCAATTTTAACCTTTGTAGGATAGAAAGCTTACTACATTAATCATAGAAGTGCCTCATTGGTCTAATGGTTAGGAGGTCCTGGGTTCGGTACTAGGTCGGGCAAATTCAAAAATCTATTTTGAGTTTTGAATTAAAATTTTCTCTATATATGCCCGAAATTGCGACATTGGTGTGACTTACCCCCGTTCCTCGGAGAATACATTAAGTCGACGGTCCTGCGCCTGATCTCTCTCCGGTAGTGTCAGATTGCCATAACATTGGATTATAAGAATGGAGAAATAGAGTGTGCAATTTTTTAAGCGAATATATATGCCTACCAACTCGTTCTGCAGTATCGTGGCTAAACTACTTTCTGAAACCCTGAGTATGGAGGGTTGGAACGCTAATGGGCTTCTACTTACTTTACCTTATTCTGAAAAAGTATATTTTTAGAATAGAAGTACTATTTATTGTTATTCTATTGATATACTTGGAGAGTCAAGATGCGTTTGGCTTTAGAATGTCGTCCACGTACAAGCAGACGATGCTCTTCGGAGTCCATTTCCACGAAATTGGATAGTCCCTCTTGAGATTCCAATATCGAATCAATACATTCATTGTACACTAGCCGCGCTGTCTGAGCAAGACTTTGATGGAATCTTAATAATACGGGCATGCGTTAAGCCTTCAATCATTCTTATATAAACCAAATCAGTTTATTTTGAAACCTTTTATTTTGTACAAATATATTTATTTCAACGTAGTTTTCACAAACTTTTTAAGTCCGAGTCACTTCAAAATTTGCACACGTAATAAGGACTCTATTTCATTGGGGTTTAGGCAAAAAAAAAATTGTGTTATATATTTCAAACCTCTGCCATTAGTTATATTGATAATGCACGTGAAAAACTTAAGAACAGTTTTTAATTTATTTTCAGTTGTGTATAAAAATAAATCACGTGATCATTAACGTGCAATGATTGGTCGGCATGTTTGTGACGTCATATTGTTATGTATAAATGAATATGTTTGCTAGAAAATTAAAAGATTTAGGTAAATAAAATTCAAAATAACAGCTGTATACTTTTGTAAGGAGAAGTGAACATAATGACGTCACACGCAGTCGGGTTTGTTCGGGTAATATGGGCGTAGTTTCGATACTCGGTTTACTTTAATTTAGTACAACTTATTATTTATAGCAAAAAATATTAAAATAAAAAGGTTTTGTTAAAAAAAAACACATAAGTGAGGAAATCGAATCAAATCGCGCGCGTCTTTGTAATAATTAACAAATGTCCAATAAATATGCATAGTATATATGTTTTTAGCTTGTTAGTCTAACAACAAAAATTTCGAGTAATTGAACGCGATTAATCAAATTTGAGTGGAAGTAAACTCAATTCGGCAGAAGATTGATGTGCCGTCCGCGATTTGCGAAGGACGCAGAATAAAAAATCAGCAATAATAATTTTAATCAAAAACAATGACATTGCGCGCGGCCAAATTGGTTTCTTTGTCATTAACGTGATGATGAAACGCTGTTAAGCTTGCTACGAGGCTACGAGGCAAGCTTGGATGGGTAGTCATTAAATTCGGACGTTCGATAACTCCATTAGTTTCTTTGTCAAGCCTGTTTATCCTGGAAATATCTATTCATAAGAATCAAGGGGAGGTGTGTATTTATAAGATTTTTTTTATGAAATACTTATACATGTTTACTGATTTATATAGTGTGGTATGATATATTAGGATATTAAAGCTCCACTTCTGGGCACTGCTCTTCTCAAAAGGGAAATAACGTTCCTAGAATTTAGACCCACGACATTGCTCTACTGGAATATACACTTACAGAGTGTACAAGGTTCCATCAATAAAGAGCTACATGAATTTTGGACTCTTTATATAAATAAGGCAAATAGCATTTTTTATAAAGGCTTATCGTTTTAAATGAAAGAACACACGAATATATTTGTGATCCCAATGAACACGAAACCATAGAACATCTGTTGCTTAACTACCCAAAATATGAAGCACAAAGGACAATGTTAGAAATAGAATTAGATATTAAAATAAATAAGAATAACGTAACACATATACTAGAAAGTAATAGGGAAAGGGAGATATTTTTAGCATATTGTGTTAAAATAGTTTTAGACGTAAATAGTCTAAATAGAACCAAGTAATTTTAACATTAAGACGATATATAGTGATGATATATTTAGAATAATACTAGACATATTTTATTTTACTTATTTTTTAGGCAGTGAAAATAGGTTACAGTATTTGTTATGCTTGGGTAATAATATATATGTCGGAGAAGAGGAGAGATCGGAGAAGCATAAAGCACAGGGGCGTAGGGTTCTCCATCGACATCGTCATTAATGGGATCCATTATTTAATTTCTTATACTGTGGGCGTTCGTGGGTAATGTTGGTGCAATCAAACACTTTGTTAATCAACTCGGTTTATAATGTTCAATCACTTAATGTTCCCGATGTTAATTAACACAAAGTCATTAAGAATAATAGCTAGGAACGCGACAGTTTCAATAGTCGACCACTCCGCCCGACCGTCACTCGAGAACTGCTGAGAAACGGGTCGGACTGCCACTTATTGACTCTGCCTCCACGCCGATACACAGATGGCGCCAGCGTTCTACAGACTATTACACACGCACCATCGATCCACAGACTCTTGCACTCCGATATATAAATGTAGAAACGTTGTTGAGACCCAATATGGTAACACAGCATAACATTATTCTACGATGAAAATATAGTTTTATTTTAAGTATTAGTATATAATAAGCCCTAGTATATAATAAGCGTTAGTTATTAATTTGTGTTATTAGTTTAGCAGTGCTACCTTATTTGTATGATTTTATTGATACATATCTTAATTATATTAATTACAAAGTTTAATAGACTTATTATAGCGTTGAAAATGTCTATTTCTAGATTAGCAAACTCGTTATATGACCGATATATCCTGATATGATAAAAATTGTTACAACTAGAACATGACGATGTAATTATGCGATATTTAGATGTACAAAGTCTCCTACCCGTGTTGGAGGACAACTTGAAATTTTTATAAAAAAAGGCTTAATGTTGCCTCACCCGGGTTAGAACCCGCGACTTCCAAATAAAAATCTAGGTATCGTATCACAAAGTAAAAGTTAAAAGGTAAGTAGCAGCCCATTAACGTCCCACTGCTGGGCACAGGCCTCCTCACTCATATGAGAGAGGGATTTTAGAGCATAGACCCACCTCGGCAGGCCTAGGACGCAAGTGCACTCTCATAGTCCGATGTGACAGGAATCCGACACGATCGAAGATCAGGCGCAGGACCGACGGCTTAACGTGCTCTCCGAGACACGAGAGTGGATCACACCGCCAAATTCCCAATTTCGGGCAAATATTAAGAAAATCTTAATAGTACACTCAATATCCATTTTTTGATTTCTCATGTCTGTAAACGAACATGCTAACCACTAGACAAAATGAGGCAATCACATAGTGGCTTGTCCTTACTTACTAATTAATGTATATGTCTGTTTATTAACAGCCAAAAGCCTAACACAAAAATTCTCTTACTTCATTCTGTTTGTTCCATCAAATCTCTGAAATATTTAGAAGTAATATCACGTGAGTTTCGCTAAAGCTGATGTTAAAGGTAAAGGTTTCATTTTACATATTGAGTTTAAGAACTTCGTTCTAGATGGCGTAAGAAAAAGCCTTAAAAAGTTATTGTATTAATTATTTGATGAGATTGATGAGGCTGCAGCTGAAAATCGGTGGCATGTGTCATATTTGTGGCACATGGCACAAGCCGAGCTGTTTTGCCTTTTCGGGGCTATGTGGGGTTTGCACGGCCATTAAACAAAGTTGTGCAATTATTATTTTTATTGTTTATTGTTTTAAGTGTATTTAACTCACAGTGCTCTGAATAAAGCTTTCTTTCTTTTCTTTCTATTTATTTTATGGGAAAGTTTTATTATACTTAGCAATCATTGAAAGAATAAAAATAAGCCTTACCATTGTAACTTATTGATTACCTCGTAAAACAATCCTACTGTTGTAATATTGCAATGTCTGATAAAGTACACAATTTACAATACATCAACGCAATCTCATATCAAAAGCCCGTACGAGGAATCTGCAAATGTCGGTGTCGAGTTCTCGGGACATATCACAGTGACATCCCATTCACCCTGACGCTTTCCTTTGTATCGCTCAATGTTCTAGCTACTTTGTTATATTCAAACAATGATATAGTTATGAGACATAGAAAGGAAAAAGCTTTTCACCCAATGCACAGGATTTTGGACGATGAAATGCGTGATTAGCATCACGAAGAAGTGCAGCGTTTTTTATGCTAATTAATTTGAAGGTTACGCAGATTTAATATTTACAAATATAACATGTAGCATTTTAATTTACTACTCGTCATTTAATATACTATTTAAAAAAAAAAATATTTTATAAATTCTCTATTCTAAATTTTAAATTATTTGTTTTTTTAATATTTTGTACACATCTAATCTTTCTTTCCGAATGCGAAATTGAATTCATGTAATGCACGGCCGTGTGCGGTTTTATTTTTCAAAAAAAAAAAAAATATAGTGTCTCTTAAGTATTTAGTTGTGCAAATTACAAATTATCAATAATCATTGGTTTTAACTGCTTCATTGGTTAAGCGGATAGCATTTTCGACTACAGATATGAGGTTCTGGGTTCGAGTGCCGGGTCGAGCCAATTCGAAATCGATATTGAGTTGTTTATTTAGAATTTTCTCAATTTTTGCCCGAAATTGGGAAGTTGGCGGTGTGGTCCACCCTCGTGCCTTGGAGAGCACGTTAAGCCGTCGGTCCTGCGCATCATCTCTCTCCGGTCGTGTCTCCGAAATAGAGAGTGAACTTGTGTTCTCCTATGCCAGCCAATCCGCATCGGAGCAGCATGGTGTAAAAACCCTCTCTCATATGAGTGAGGAGGCCTGTGCCCAGCATTGAGACGTTAATAGCTGCTACTTATTACCATCTTAGTTTTGAAAGTAATTAATATAAAACTTATGTAGCCTTTTCAGTGATGACATTATGGGGGATAGTCTCAAGACAAACTTTATTCATTGAGTACTGGTAAAGGGTTCCGCATTTTAAATTGATAAAATGATGGATGTAAAATGATTTACTATATTTCGGAAAGGTGAAAGACATATCCACGTTAAAGCTAGTTTACTCTGTTAAAGGCACTAAAGACCCAGGTTTGAGCCAAATCTCTTGCGCTGATGGCTAGACTCTATTTGAGATTTTTACTGCAATTTGGAATACCAATGTTTGTGATGAGATCACGTGAAAACTTTTCTTCTAATTACATTGTTTTATGTTCGTATATAATAGTTTTTAAGCCGGCAACGCATCGACAGTTCCTATGGTGATGCAGGTGTACCTGGACAACGGTAATCACTCTCCATCAATAATAATAAAAATCTGATAAAGTTAACAACGTTTTATTGCTGATAAGAGATGTTACTCCATTACGCGCGTGAAGACTAATACATACTCCATTACTCAAGAGATATGCAGGTTTCCTCACAACTTTGTGGAAAGCTTAAAGCAACCATTTGGTACAGACATTTTAATCTAGAGAACGTAGTACTCCAGTCCAAGATTTAATGTCGCGTTTCTTCTAGAAAAAAATCTAAAGTTTAGCTACAAATTCAAGTGTTTTCTGTACTAATAGGGTTTAAACTCTTTTATCCTTTACAATGTAACAATGTTATGTTGAATCCATGAAATAAGTAAATCCAATAGATTCACCAAAATACACATTTGAGCTTAGGTATAAATTGAAAGTATTCTTAAAATTCCTTCTCGAAAGCATATTTACAACATTATCCAGTTCATTGACACAGGACACTTTTAATATATTCATAGACTTCAATATTTATTTAGGACTATATAATTTTCAGACGATAAACATTAAATTTTTAAAATAACTTTCCTAGATAGTTTATTCGGTAAAACTAATCACAACATCTTACAAATCAATTATCTTAGTCAATTAAGATATTTTATTTTGAAGTGAGTTTCATTAAGAGGCATATTTTTTTTATTTTCAAACAGACACACTAATTTATTTATGTGTTTGTACAATTATCATACTAAGTAATAGCATTGAGTTAAGTAAAGTTATAGAGAATAAAATTTTAAATATAGCAAATATCATGAAGGATCTCCACTAAATTTCTTCTTTTTTGTATTCTCTCGTCTTTCTTTAACTTCTATAGCATTTAATTTCAGATATTAGCATACAATATATGCACAAATTTTGGTTATTGAAAATTTTCAATCGTTAATAGAAATAATATTTTATCCTATACATCGATTAAATTTAATGTAAGCGCAAGTAAAATTGTTTATTAAATAAGCTTCTTCGATAATAAATAAATATTTTTAAATAACTGGGATAAGTTATTTGTCTAAAGGCAATATTCACATAAAAGAAATATATTTCAAAGTTTCTTTGTTGTATGAAACAAATAAGGAAATTTAATTACGAATACAATTTCCATGACGTTTAATCAAACAAATATGTCGAGATTCATTGGCTTTCCTACGGAACTATAATTTTCTTAATATTTCACTCCAGATGAACGTGCAATAACGAAGAAAGTTACAAAAGGATCGTGCTGAGTTTGTGCCAAGTTTTTTTTTTCGTTCACGCTTTTTATGAGAAACTTATTGACCCTTTTAGATTCGAAAGGCGATGGAAGTAATTTTGTATCGGAATCGCTGAAGTGGGGTTAAGTGAAACTGGAGTAATATTGTTCAGTGCAAAATTAAAAAAAAAAAACAATATAACTACAGTTTTTATTGTATATATCCGAATTTAACAATAATAATGCCTTGCAACAAGATAGTATGTACTAATTAACTGCATTAACACACAACTTGTTTCTTTATTTTAAATTTCATTTTAAAAATATATTATGATTCCGATAACGAAAATTGAAATGATTTTTAACGTGTTAAATTGCTTTGTCCAATTAAAACAGTATAATAAAACTTTATTATGTTAAAATTTGTTTGTATTATCTTTTTATATATATGTCGAAGACCAAGAGAGAAGGAAGCATAAATCATAGAGGCGTAGGGTTCTCCGCCAACATCGTCATTAATGGCATCCGTAATTTCCATACTGTGGGCGTCTGTGGGTAATGTTGGTGCAATCAAACACTATATCAATTTAGATAAACTCATTAATAATAACAGCTAGAAACGCGACAGTTTCAAAAGTCGACCGCACCGGCGGGCCGCCACCTGAGAACTACGGAGAGACGCGCTCCGGCCTGCCACATATTGACTCTGCCCCACGCTGATAGACAGATGGCGCCAGCGGCCCACAAACTGTTGCACTCCAACATATATAAAAAAAAGTCGACAAAACAATCAGTGACGAACTTTCAATTGACATCGGTATTCCCCGAGAAAGTATTTTAGCACCGACTCTCTTTCAAATATACATGAATGATCTATGTAGTCTACAAATACCAAATGGAAAGATAATGAGTTTCGCAGATGATTCAGTTCTAATAATCTGGGGAAAAAGCTGCGAGGATACTTTCGCTAAAGCACAAATAGAATTTAATAGAACTTCAAAATGGTTAAGACGGAATCTACTTAGTTTGAATATAAATAAAACAAAATATTTCACATTTTCCTTAAATAACAAAACACAACCACTCCCAGATTATTATAACATCCAAGCATATCCAAAAATTTTAAACGTCCCATCTTTTAAATATCTTGTTATAGTAGTGGACCAAAACTTAAATTTTAAAGAACACATATCTATATTAACAACCGAAAACTAGCTGTAATACTTAAAAATATTAAAGATGTTGCAGATAAAAAATTAATTAATACCATTTATTTTGGGCTATGTCAATCTTTATTGTCTTATGGTGTCAAGATATGGGGGGGAGCTTCTAAAACAACTATGGTTTCTCTTGAAAGAGCACAAATAATGCTACTAAAGGTAAGTCGTTCTTTACCTTATTACTATTCAACAAACTCGCTCTATAGGGACTGCGAGGTTCTAACTGTTAGGCAATTGTTCATTTATAAAATAATAATAAGATATCACGCACAATGTGGTAATGTAAAAAGTAATACTGGTAAAAGGCGAATGTACAGAGTTTTTGATATTCACAAATTTAAGCTAACTTTCACAAACAATTTCCCATACATTCTAAGGCTTTACCTCTATAATAAAATTTTGAATTTATATAATTGAAAAAAGCACGAGTGTAAAATAAAGTTAAGAAATTGGCTAAAAACCATGGATTACGATACAGCAGAAAACCTATTTAGAATACTTCAATAATATTATACAAAACCTATAAGAAAGTAGTAAAATATACACGTAACATTACGAACAAACATTAGTATCTACAATAATAAGACGTGGCTATTTATACCAAAAAGTAAGAAAAAAAATAATGAAATTGGTTTTTTTCAGCAAAAACAACATAAATACGAAGCTAATTTTGCATGAAAATAAAATTTTAATTATTGCTTCTCCTATATTTAAGATGTATAATTACAACCAAGTGTTACAAACCGGAAAAGTTCCTGGTGACTTGAAGCACAAATTTAATCTAGTTCAGGCACCAGTCGCCATATTATAAACTGCACATAATTTATATTGTTACGGGTAAGATTTTTTTTTATAATGTATTGTAATGTGGAGAAAATAAATATTCATTCATTCATTCATTCATTGTGCAATGTCTCCCGAAAAACCTATTTTTTATCGTTGGCTAGCGTTTGATTCCGATCTCAGCTGATCCTAAGTGACAATACAGTCTAAGATGGTAGCAGGCTAAACTGGTTTTTAAGAGAGCATCGTACTGGAACATAGGTTTTTGGTGGTAAGGTAGTAACTAGCCCGGTCAAAACCATTTGTGCACTCAAATGAATTAGAAAATTCAATATTCTAACCTCTAGGAAATCGAACCTAGAATCTCTAGCCAGCCAGTGGACCCGTCGAACAATTAAGTGTTGTTACCTTATAATATATTTGTGGAGCCCTGAATCAGTCTATAGGACCCTTGAAGCAATATTTATGAGATTTTTATAATGAATGCTAATTAAATCAAGAAACTGTGGATACATTTTATTAGTAGCAATCAAGAACGCAAATATTTAGATGATTCCTGCTATTTTATATATTTAACACATTACGATTCTTTGTTGTTCGACAGAGCCATTTCAATAAGTTTAGGAATGTCGAAAACGCGAATGTAACAGTTTTTCGCCCGTTCTATTAACATTCCAAGTGTGACGGTCCATTCAATTTGTCCAGTTGTGCGTCACAATTGTTTCGTTATTCCTGCTTTCGTGATTCAATTGCTTAAATTGTTTAGAATGGAAAATTTGTTCCGAATTAAATTAGTTTTTCAGCTATTAAGACTACTCGAATAGTAAAGTTCAATTTACATTTATATATTTTTTATTATTACACACACACACACCAAAATATAGAAATACTTTCTTTCACCTTTGGTTAAGATAACTTTACGCTGATATTTTATATAATCTGTTTATATCCTTATACCATTATTTTAGGCATATCCAAGTGTAAAAAATGTACCTTGTAATGCTAAGATAAATAAGCGACAATTTAAGACTTTAAAACTGGTTTTTAAAAGTTATAGTTCATCAAAAATATTTAAAGTTCTGGTATCTTACTAGAAATATCCAAAAAGGAATATATGTATTAAATATATAACCCTATACGGTGAAGAAAAACGATTTTTAATAAGGTTGCCTATAGATAACACGAAAGCAATATTTCTTAATATCTCAAATTAAAACCGAATTAATGTTTATTTTAGGAAGATAAAGAAAATGTTTTGTCGGTAAAGCACTTAATATATTTTATGGGCTTAATCATTATTTCATATATAATCAATTAGCGGTCAAGTAGTGTCTCATTTTCTTCGCCAATAAAGAAATTGAAAATGATGAGATATATTAATTATCGTAATGCTCTGACACCTCTTCTGACACCTCTTGGTATAAAAAAATGTGAGAAAGCATTTCAAAGAACGAGAAATGGAGACAATTAATTACTTGATGTAATTAGTGATAAACATGCCAACGATGGATGATAAGGCTAAATTGTGTTAGTCAATTAAACTGAAATATAATAAAGTGGAAACATTTTCCCTTAAGTTTTAATTACTAGACACCGCGAGTTTTAACGAATATAATATAATTCGAAAGGATTTCATCTGGGTATGCAAATTTTAACAAATCACACGTTCATACATAGTGATAGCAGTCAAAAACTCAGAAAGGTTACTTCTTACCAAATATATAAACCATATATATAAAAAAGCATGTCATTTCGAATAAAATTGAAATCACCCAGATTCCATGTATTTCTATAATAAAATTCATTAAAATTGACTTTCGCATTTATTACCTCGAAATAATTTTCTGTTCTCTTATCCTAAATCTCTTACAATTAGAGATAACAATTAGGAAACACTACCGTACCCCTAACTTTAAATGGACCGTTATTTCGATTGTATTTCAACAAGAATTCTGCTAATGTTGGACGGAATCTGTACAATCTTATCGCTTCAATAAGTTTCAGGCAGTTTTATGCTTTAATACTTCGAAAATTCTTAAGGCTTTGCCGTAAAAAAGTTTTTGAGCTAGTAGCTTTCCTTCTTCCATGATCATTGATGGCATCATTTTTATTGCAACTTGGAGAGTCTTTTTAAGCAAGAATGTTATTATCAATAAAATACTGGCGCATATGAAAAAAACGCTTTGTAGATAATCTTAGACAACGTTACGGTTAAACGCGTTGCTCTCAGGAACTATTGGTTCGAAGAAAGCTATAGCAGTATGACAATACATTAAGACTTATAATGATAAATAACCTGTGTTTCTTAAACCATTAAAAATATATAGTCGACACCGCTAATGACCAAGGATAACCAATCAAACACTAGTTTTATGAAATTTTAAGAAAATGTAAGCATATGCATACTTTATATATACACACTTTTAATAAATGCATAACGTGCATGAAAAACTATTCTTTAGTATTGGATATTTGTAAGTATCTATGGCCTACTTATAAAGATTCATCTTGCATTTTGAACGTTTTTATAATTTTGATGATTAATTATATCACTACAGTTATTAACTTAGGTCTTCGTATTTTTAGTCAAATAGCTAATTAAACCTACGGAAAATATTTATTAATGCAAAAGGTAGTACAGTAATAAATAATTTATCTTTTAAACACTGTGTTACACGTAGGGGCCGTCTATATATTCTTAAACATATGTTTGGTCATTTAATTTTAAGGAGATTCTCCTTTCTAGCTACTCAAATATGTCACTAATCACGTCTTTAATTTAGAAGGAAATAAATTAAACAATCAAAGGGCTCGGCTACGTTGCAGTAATAATTTATGGCTATGACCGGTCACACGAGAACATTCCTTTAACAAATAGCGGTCATATATCCGAGCAATTCTCGCGAGGCATTTGTTCAGCTGACTGAGCTCATCTTCTATTGTTTGTCACTGCTCATATTACAAGAATTGTGGGCGGTTTGGGATATGGCCGATTTTATATGAATTGGAAAAACCTTGTCTCCTTTTTGATCCATTTCTTGATCCATTTCTTGATCAAATTTCTCGGACAATTTTGTGTATCCATATAAATTTGAGTGCCTGTTTATTATTTTAAATTAACAATTATTCAATGAATGCATATGAAAATATATACGTAACTTAAATCTTTATGTGTGTCGCATTTATTTAAGAAAACATATTAAGGTTTAGGGGCTAACTAAATTAACATCACACAAATATTTGCTAGACTATGGATAGTTGGGTGGCTCTGAAATATGGGAGTTATTGAGAGGTATAGTGGCAACACTTTAGAATGCAAGGTACATTGTGCAATATTACGAAATGTTATGCTATGCGAGGTAAACTTAACGAACAGACAATTTTGTTAAGTTAGTTTTTCGAGCTGTGTCTCTGAAGTTGTTTTAAGAGAAGTAATACTAAATTGTATAAATTCAATAAGCGAAGTAATTATTAGCATAGTGCAAGTTGTGAATATTTAAATAGTGGAGGGAATAAAATTTGTTAGTTAACGTGAGTTTGTGTGTGTATCTAATATATTAATGCAAGCTGCCGCTGTGAAGCACCAAAACAATTCGGTCATTTGACTTGAAATACGATACACCTATTCCTTTTAAGAAATAAAAATATACTTGTAGTGCCATATTTAGGTTGAAGAAGGTTCATAAAGCACAGGTTGACAGGTTGAGTACGTTGAGCAATAAGATCACTTTTGGATATGCCTCTACATAATTTTAAGAAATATGTCAAAAACGTCCTTTTACACAAGACATATTATAATGTTGAACAATTTAAGCGACAATAAATGTTTGGACTTGATTCCAGTTACATACAGAAGTAAAATATAACACATTGTAACCTTTTTTTTTTTTTTTTTTTTTTTTTTTTTTTTTTTTGTCGCTGGGAAATGCTTTTGCGCACGCTGGATAGAGTGTACAGCTCCATCCAGGAGTGTGGGACTCAATAACCATAATACCCACTAAAACCCAGCGGAACCCTCTTCATCCGTATGGTGGACGCCAGATGTTCGCTAACGCATTCATCTCTGGCGCCCCGGATGCGTCCGACTCAAGGGTTCAAAAGAGGGGAAGCAGGCGCTCAAAATTGCGCCGTCTTATACCTCCCCTTCTCCGGCGGGAGTGAGGAGCATTGACCGCTCTCTGTCTTTGCCTCTCTAATGCCTCCTTTTGCAAAATAACGGCCTCGCAGAAGGAGGCAACTGCCCTCCAACCGGTCATGCTACCAAGCATAGCACCTACTATGCTGGGCAGGGAGAGATCGCTTCCAACCAGCGACATTAAGACGTGGCGCTGGGGGCCCCAGGCCGGGCATTCTGCCAATGTGTGATACGCCGTATCAACAGCCGCATCACATTCACGGCACGCAGGCGTCTCCTCACATCCCACAATCTGGTGCAAGTACTTACCAAAACAACCATGTCCAGTAAGCACCTGCACCAACCTGTATGTTAAAACACCATGCCCCCTTGAGATCCAATATTCCAAGTGGGGAAGAAAAGCCGCTACAGTGTTTGCGCCCGCTATAGGAGACCCGAGGTCCTCCCTCCATTTGTGAATTAGGGCCTGGTCGGATAAAGCCCTGATTCTCTGCATCTCAACATCATCGGGCCTTTCTCCTCTATTCCTTGCAGCTACCCGACACTGATATGTAGCTGCAAGGACCTCCGCCCGAAGTTCCCAGGGGGGATCACCTGCAAGAAGTGTTGCAACCGTCCAGGATACTGTACGGTACCCCCGAATTGCTCTGTTCGCTATCACTCTCTGCGCCCTGCGCAAGAGTGCTTTATTTTGAGCGGTCAGGGCATTGACCCACAACGGTGCACCGTACAGCGCCATACTGGCAATGATCCCTGCATACAGCTTCCTGCATGGTGACTCCGGTCCTCCCACGTTAGGCAACAAACGTCCAAGCGCGGCAGCCGCATTAATCAACCGTGGTGTGAGCCACGTGAAATGCGCACGAAATGCCCAACGGCCGTCTAGCATTAGGCCCAGGTACTTCATCTGGGCCTTTACTTTAACCGCCTCTCCGTGTACCAGCAAACTTGCCCCCCGTGGAGGACCCCTTCGAGGTCCATGGAAAAGTAAGGCCTCGGTTTTTGTGGTAGACACTTCCAAGCCCAATCTCTGGATCCTTTCCACCACCAGGTTCGTTCCGATTTCAGCAAGCTGTGCCGCCTCTTCAAACGTCCTACTCCGCGCTGTGACAAGGGTGTCGTCGGCGTAGCAAATTACCTTCATGCCGGAGAGGACTGGACACCGCAGTAGCCAGTCGAAGCCTATGTTCCATAACAAAGGCCCCAGTACTGATCCCTGCGGCACCCCGCGGACAACTCTGTGCCGGAACAAACTGCCTTTACATTCCCAAAGGACCTCTCTATCTTGGAGGTATGCCATCAACAGCTTTCCAAGATACATAGGCACTTTATGATAGCGTAACGCCTCCAATAGCGTTTCATGAGGGAGACTATTGAAGGCGTTCGCTATATCTAAAGAGACCGCCAGGACAACGTCTCCCTTTTCTACCGCATCAGTTGTCAGATTCCGCAGGGATTGTAGCGCATCAATAGTAGATCGACCACTACGGAACCCAAACTGAGAATCGGACAGCCCGGGCCCCAACCCCTCAAGATGCTGAATGAGACGGGAGGCAAGAATCTTCTCAAATACCTTGCCCATCTCATTCAGAAGAACTATCGGTCTGTATGCAGATGGGCATTCGACAGGTTGATCTCCCTTCTGCAACAAGCAAAGCCTTCCTATCTTCCAGGCTTTCGGAAATTGCCCAACGATGAGACATTCGTCAAGCAACTCCCTAAACCAGCCTTCCAGACATCCCAGAGCTAGAAACATAGCCTTGCCAGGGATACCGTCAGGGCCCGGCGCGGTCTTCCTAGTCCTCAGTCGTTCGCGGACCATCTCCATTTCTCTGTCTGTGACAGCCAGAGCATGAATTGTTTCACTAGCTCTGGAGGGCAGAGTCATAACAGGGGCGTCAAAGTTATCCATAGCTGCTGGGAACAGTTTTTCAACCACGTGCTGCAGGAGATTCGGCGGCAAAGTCTCCGTCAAGGGAGTAGCCCTAGCACGCAGTTTATTACGTACTGCATGATAAGGTCGTCCCCAGGGGTGTCGGTTTAAGGATTGCAACATTTCCTCCCGGGCTGTCGATTTTGCTTGTCTAATGGCGTCCTGCAATCGCTTCTTGACAAGACTATATTCCCCTCGCAGACGGACCACGACTTCCCGGTCTATATCCCCTCTCCTGCGGTGACGTTTACAATAACGCATATATGATCTACGAGCCCGGATGCAGATGACTCGTAGATCCGCCAGCTCCTGAGACCACCAGTACACTTGGCGACGCATTGGTCGAAGCCGAACCCTAGGCATGGCAGTATTACAAACCTCCGTCAAGGCACTGCATAGATGATACGCCTTCTCCTCTACGGTACTGCCTCGAAGGCGGGGGGACGACCAACGCTGAACGATGGCAGCTTCAATAGCCAATTCTCGATCCAATCGACTCAGGCACCAGCGTGGAAGTCGTCCTGGAGTTCCAGAAAGGGTTACCGGGCCCTGAGGAGCAGAGACCAGCTCGAACCTTATATATTGATGGTCCGAGAGAGTCTCCACCTCCTCTTCAACTCTCCAGTCACGTACTCTGTGTGCAACATCCTGAGTAGCGAATGAAAGGTCTATCACAGACCCACCATTATGCCGCACACAGGTGTGCACCTCCCCTCTGTTAAGAAGAGTCAAGCCGGAAAGTAGGGCCCAAATCTGAACAGCTCTGCCCCTCTCGTTGGTGGAAGGATTTCCCCACGCCTGGGATTTCGCATTGAAATCACCGAGAACAATAATATGACCCGGTGACCTTTGGCAAATCGCAGCCTTAACAGAGTCTAGGAATGCCTCAAATTCCGCTAAAGGACGATTGGGAGAGAAATATAAACCAATAACAATATATTTCCCCCACCCTACCACTACAAAACCAGACCGCCTTTCAAGAGCCTTCAGAGGTTGCCCGACATTGTTTCTCCTAACAACTACTGCCACCGAATCGTCGAGGTCCCCAATCCATTGCTGATCAGGGACAAAATACGGCTCGCAGACCACTGCCAAGTCAATGTTCCACTCCGCCATGGACTGCATCATTAGATCTTGTGCTCTAGCGGAGTGGTTCAAATTACACTGGAGGATACTTTGATGTCTGTTATTCATTTCATTATATCATCCTCGGTCTGTCGGCCCGCAGCAACAGCAGTCATTTCGGACCTTTGGTCTGATACCCTGGCAACTTTCTGGGGGTTACACCATTTTCCCATCATTGTATGGTTTGCTGGGCAACCCGAATCCGCACATACCGTACAGTGTGCGGCGGCAAAACACACTGAAGACTTATGCCCGGCATTGCCACACCGAAAGCATAGGTTACCACGGTCCACAAGTGATGTGCACACCGCTCTGGTGTGGCCAAAGTGCATGCACTTGAAACATCTTAGAGGCCGCTGCTCTAACACTTGAACTCTCGCGGAACTCCAACCTACCAAAATCCGACCAGTCTCATCTAATGCTTTAGCTGCCGTGATTGGGCATCGTACTACAGCCGTACCCATGCCTTGCAGTCCCGGACGAATCTCACTTACACGAACAGACTGTATAGGGCATCCCACAGAGCGCGCAATAGCGGCTGCCACCTTTTCCGGCGTAACCGAATCGTCAAGGCCAGTTACCCGCACCTCAGCGGATTTGCAGGGTCGAACTACATTAGCTAAGCCGTCTAAAGCCACCTTCAGCCTCGCTGATAGCGCCTCAGCCTGCTCTACAGTTTGATTTTCTGGCAGTTCCAGAAGCCTGGCTCCAGTGACCGAGCGCCGAATCTTTAACCCTCCTGCAATGCCCAATTCCTCCAGATTAATAGCCTCTTCAGCCCTCTCTAAGATTTGTGCGTACGTTACGCCCTTTTCAGCCGCCTGAGACTGAAGCGTCACTACAACCGCCGTGGTTTTAGGCTCCACTAATTTCGCTTGAGCCACAGGAGTAGCTTTCCCAACATTTGGGGCAACTGAAGGTGCCGAGACTCCCGCTTGAGCATTTGCAGAGGTTGACTTGCCCTTATTCCTCGCTTTTTTGAGCACTGTAGCCCATTCCATCTCATTGGATCCATTAGGCAACTGTTCAGGCATGAACTCCGCCGGCTGGACTGGCGTAGCTATTCGCATTGCCTGTGCTTCACGAGCCGAACGCATTGTAACCTACAAAACTATATTTAAAAGAGTAATTGCCGAGTCTCTTGCCAATTTCTTCTCAGTAGAATCAGTTTTCCGAAACGGTGGTGGATTTGTTAGCAAAGAACAATCTACTGACAATTCAAAGGTGCTTTTTGAGCCTACTTCAATCAAGATCTATTATCTTTATACATTCTGAAAATACACACGCCTATTTACACAATAACAAAAAAGTATTCGTATGAAATAAATCTGAGTCGAAACATCTTGCAAGCTCACTGCCGATACCGTTCGAAGGCCGTGCGCGTTTCACTAAATGCTTCCACTACTTTATTGAGGGACGTGACAAGAATCTAAGGTTTTGTGGAAAACTCTGGAAGCAATTAACGGTGACGCCTTGCCACACTGAAATGTCACCCAGCATTTATAAACATTCATCCAAGGCTTTTTTATCTTGGAATAGAAAAGACTAAAAAAACACTTTATTACACACAAGATAAAAAAAACATTTGACTGCCTCGCTTGCGAGTAATGATACGAGTGCTGCTACACTAGCAAATTCCTGGCTAGGCAAATTTAGGAAGTCACATTTTCTAATTTTTCCGAATTTGGGCTGTTAGGAGGCTTCAGCCGTGGCTAGTTACCACCCTACCAGCAAAGACGTTCACCTCAGCAAAAGATTTGCTTTCCGGCATATAGCGACATAGAATCAACAAGGAATTAATGCTCACCAGTTTTGCGCGCCTCCATCTTAGACTACATCATCACTTACCACCTGGTGAGATTACAATTAAGCGCTACCCTTCTGCAATAAAATAGGTATACAAATTAGGAAACTTATAACAACGTTATGATACAAGCGTACAAGGGCCGTCTTTTTGCTGCAAGCAATCTCTTCCAGAAAACCTTTTATTATAAAAACACCAACTCACATTAACTAACAACTTTTATTCTCTCCACCATTTAAATATACACAACTTGCACTATACTAATAATTAACTTCACTATTTGAATTTATACAATTTAATACTAATTCTCTTTTAAAACATTTACATCACAAGACAACTTGAAAGACTATCTTAACAAAATTGTTCCGTTCGTTTATGTTACCTCGGATTGCATAACATTTCGTAACATTACACAACGCATTTGGTACTTTTAAATGTTGCCACTATATTTCTCAATAATTCCTACCAACACCTAACTATCTATAGTCTAACACTTTGTAGTGATTTAAAGCTTAGTACATTATTTATAAGCTAAAACAGCGACAGAAAATTAAAAACAATAAACCTATAAATATATTTTAGTGAATAAATATGTTTATATAGTAATTGAGTACGAAATATCTACAAATATGTGAGTGAAAACCATAAAAACATATATATTCTTTAGAATAAGGTATCATGTTTTATGTATACAATAGAAATGATTTATTTACGTATTCTTTTAAATAGGACAAGTGTAAACGAATTTAAAGGAATATAATAACTTAAAAGAAAGAAAAATTATCTAATAGGTAAAAAGGTATACTATATGTGGCAATGGATGAAGCAGCATGGTGGGTCTAAAACTCTCTGTCCTATGAGTTAGGAGGCCTATTGTTAGCAGTGAAATATTAATATGGTGCTACCTTTTTTTATGGAAATTTGGATGGAATCTTATTCAAGCAAGGACATTTAGTCTAATGTCCCAGTAGTTTACAATAGTACGTGAGTTGAATTCGAGGCTCGCAGAATATTTTCGAAGTAATTATCGGCGAAAGACAAATGGCTGGTACTATAATTAGAGTGGGACGCTGGAAATATTTACGCCATTACGTAAACAGGTGAATTTGATAGCCGAATTGTTTGGTTTTAGGTATAGTTTTCCACTTGAATTCCGTTTAATTCGATACTCATTTACTTTTATTTCTATCCTGTATTATTTAGTTATCTTTATTGGAGTTTTTGTATTTCTCTTTTTATTGCTTACAGGTTAGCTCTAGACAGTAAGGTAAGGTAAGTAGCAGTCCATTAATGTCCTACTGCTGGACGCAGGTCTCCTCACTCGCATGAGAGAGGGTTTTTGGACCATAGACCCACCACGCTGCTCCATTGTGGATTGGCAGGCAAAGTACACAATTGCACTCTCATAGTCCAATGTGACGGGAATCCGACACGACCGAAGAGAGATCAGGCGCAGGACCAACGGCTTGACGTGCTCTCCGAGGCACGGGGATGGATCACACCACCAACTTCCCAACTTCGGGCAAAGATTGAGAAAATGTTAATAGAAAACTCAATATTGATTTTCGAATTGACTCTAGACTGTATTCTCATTTAATGGTAAGTGATGATGACGGTCTAAGATGAAAGCGTCCTAACATGGCAGAAGATAATTCACCCCTTTGAATTTCAATACATCATGGTACCGGAACAACGATTTACGGCTGTTAGTAGTAGGTTGAAACCTCCTCTAGTCCAGACTTAGACAATACAATTTCTTTAATTTGCCCCTCCAATAATCGCATTCAGGACCTCAGCTAGCGAAGTAAGTACTCACACCACTACGCTAGCGAGACCATCAAAGTTCACATTACACGTATTTCACACTCTATATCTAGCTAAACTTTTTAATAGTTAATAATTTACTTTTTGTTATTGATACAAATTGATTAAAATATATATTTTTTGTTCTGCCTCATTGGTCTAGTGGTTAGCATGTTCGACTACAGACATGAGGTCCTGGGTTCGAGTCCCGGGTCGGGCCAATTCCAAAATCAATATTGAGTTTTCTATTAAGATTTTCTCAATATTTGCCCGAAGTTGGGAAGTTGGCGGTGTGATCCACCCCCGTGCCTCGGAGAGCACGTTAAGCCGTCAGTCCTGCTCCTGATCTCTCTCCGGTCGTGTCGGATTTCCGTCACACCGGACTATGAGAGTGAAGGAATAGAGAGTGCACTTGTGTACTATGCCTGTCAATCCGCAGTGGAGCAGCGTGGTGGGTCTATGTTCTAAAAACCCTCTCTCATATGAGGGAGGAGGCCTGTGCCCAGCAGTGGGACGTTAATGGGCTGCTACTTACTTACTTTTATATATTTTTTAAAGTCCGCGATACCATATGTCTAACTATACAGTTTAAGTTATGCCACTATAACTATTTTTTTCTTGCATTTTAAAAGGTAATGTGCCAGCAATAACCAAACCATATTATTCATACCTCTGTATTAATCCTTATCCTATTAAATTGAAGACCGTTTAAATACCTATAAAATGCTTTTTAAATTATTGAAATCAGACATTCCATTCAAAAGATATAACTAATTTTAAAATGTCAATCTAATAAAATTGTAGCGAC
This sequence comes from Elymnias hypermnestra, assembly GCA_015832385.1. Lineage (NCBI taxonomy): Eukaryota > Metazoa > Arthropoda > Insecta > Lepidoptera > Nymphalidae > Elymnias > Elymnias hypermnestra. Next base: position 2,473,838 of record JACTOM010000031.1, read on the forward strand.
CCTTATAACTGGCGACTTAGCTCTTATTCAAAGGATTCCAATGATACTCACCGATATACTTACACTGTTTTTATTTTTATCAAGCTAACCATTACTGGAGCGATTTATAAAATTCTTTTATCAAACCCTAGAAATCATGAATTTTTCAATACCTGTAAAGTATTTTTAAATTTGCTAATGTCGGACATTCTATGTAAGCGAGGTTACGAAATTAAAAATGTATTAGTTAGATATATATATTGGTTGCAAAGTAAAATCTGTATATTAATCAGATTATGAATGTAATTGTTCATCTAATAATTTGAAAAATAAAGTAAATAAAAACTAAACGAAATAAAACTTTTATGTTTACGAAAATAAATATTTAGTCCGACTTATTGGCCTCTCCACTACCATGAAAACGTTATCTACCCGGGTGAAACTGCGGAGCATTGCTAGTTTAACACTTGACAGTGATCTCAATTGATGATAACTGATAAAAAGGTCTTAATTAGGTAACGTGCTAACTTAGAGGTCATTTTTAACGGTAAAGCAATTTATATTTACTTGACAGCGCACCTTTGTGAGTAGACCTGTAACTAGCTACAACCAAAGCCTCTTTCGGCTCAAGCTTAGACAATTTTGAAAGCACTTTGTGACTTTTGTTTTAATAATTTACACATATATTTAGAAAAACATTTTAATTTTCCTACACTCTTCATTCCTTATGCTAATCACGTTGGATTTTCATAAATCTTGTACTTGAGTTATTGTGGTACGTCAACTCGAAAAATAAGCATTACAGATGCTTGAGGCAATTTTCGAGGTATGTTGTAAAAATATCTCAAGTAAATTTTATTACACCATTTGTACGAACTAAGACAATTTTGGCTGTATACAATAAAATGAGAACGGATATCATATGAAAATTACTTTCAAGTTGTGTGGTTTATTTACAAAATTATTTTATTGTCGACAGGTTACTTGTCTTTAATTTCACCTGATGTTACATCATAATCCGGTGAAAGATGGAATCGCACTGACCTGGTAAGATCTAATTTACCACTGACGATTTCTACAAGGCTTTTAACCCAGACCGAAGGCTCCCTCCAGTTCAGACTCAATTAAATTAGAAAATGCAATTTCCTGAATTTGCTTTGACGGAATCCAGTACATCTGGCGAAGCGACTGCTGCACCAGCGAGGCCGTCGAATTACTTCATTACAAATAAACACAGCCGGCTTTAGCAAGAGACTTAAAAAATGGTATATGGTTAAGAATACACGACAAAAGTACAAACTAAAGTACAGAAGTAAAAAACAAAGTGTTTTATTTTCCATACTTATAAAGATATTTATACTTGTGTGTAAATTATTATAAAGAATGTTACGTTGTATTAAAATATGAATTAAAATGCAACAGTAACACGTTTTTTAACTCTTTTCTTACATAGTCTACGAAAGCCGACATCATTGAAACAAGCGTTATATAAAAAAGCGTGACGGCTCGACTTCATTCAATAAAAACAAAGAATGTCTAAAGAAGTTTTCAGTTCAAATATGAATATCTTTTTTTGTTATATATTTTATTCAGACTTTAATGATTGTGCCAGAATCGTTTCTAGTCGAGACATGTTTAGCTTAATTCTCTAGTAGTAAACAGCAATACGTGAGTTGAATGTAGTAGAAGTACTGTATGTAAGGATTCGATAGCAATTTACAGTACCCGCATTGCTAGTGGAGGCAAATGTTAATGTAATTAGAACGAGATCGTAAAAACATTATCTCTGTCTAATAATTAGTGCTTCATTTAACGATCTTAGTCCTACTAGTAGGTTAGTTACATTAAATATAATTTAATTCTTGTGACTAGTTGTTCCCGGCTGAGTTTTAGTTTTTGGGGAAATGAGCAATTAAAGACTATCTGAATTACGAAAGGATTATATCTAAAATTTCAAATCTATTGCGAATAATTTTGAAAAAAACTTCTATTCAAAGTGTCAATGTAGACCATCATCTGACATCTTTGATATTTCACTTCACACTTATGTTTGTCCATATAAAAATCGCAATAAAAATGAAGATGGGGGTGGGAGAGTGAAATATACGTTACAACTAATTGTCATATCTAGTTAATATCCGAAAAAATCCTTATAATCGGTCGAGTTGCTTCGTAGGACCACAAACATTATGACACAACATTGTTATCTATTTCATCATATTGATTAGTTTAATGTTATATAATTTGTGAGAAGTCTTTTGTAACTTTTAGAAATTTGTTGCTAAAACATTGTATAACCCTATAAATTTCTTTATTGAATGCCCACTACTTTAGGAGTACTCGTATACGTAGATATTTTAAGCCTTTATAATATGTATCACACCTCTCAAGTATGTATATTACTTTTTTATTTTTATTTGTTAATATCCCATGAAGTAAATGTTTTTCTTTTGAGATCTTTAAACATTAAACCTTATGTGTTCTAACAAAATTATAAAAAAATGTACAATAAATTGCCAAAATTTATTAATATTAAAGTAAAACACTTAAGAGACGTAAACAAAACCCTAGCGAGAGATATCTACAATGTTTATTTAGGAAATGTTCCCTGGTAACCATCTGGTAAGTCATAAATTATTTGCAATGTGAAACGAGTCTCAATTTTTTCTGTGTTGCTGAATATTAATCTATATTAATTTCTTCTATACACAATGACATAGTTAATTGCAAATTTAATATGATTACAAAAAAAAATAAAGCAATTAATAATATATTTGTTCGGAAAGCTGATAAAGAAGCAGTAATTCATTGTTTCTATTATAGAGTTATGGCATATTTTACGAGTAATACAAAGTTACCACCTTCCCTTATAAATACGCGAATAGGTTTAATGATAACTTAAAATTTTGTTAATAAAGTACAAGTATTTACGTATGAAATTTCGCCCTTGTTTCACATATCACTCGTCATATCTTTGGAGATTGTCTCTCTATAATAATATTTTTAATGTGTATCAATGTTAATTTCTCTCTCTTTCGTGACGCAAACGAAGTTGCACGGGACATCTAGTGAGTCTATTAATATTGAGTAAAATATTCATCAATATCTTTCCACAAACTTTTAAAAAGGGCGATTCGGGAATTTCAAAGTATAAAAGCCTGAAAGGAAACTCACTGAATCCTATTGAAGATATCGGATTGTGCAGATTCCGTTCGAAATTGGCCAAATTCTTGCTGAATTCGATCACATTAAGACTCATTTAACTTTGTGCTACGGAAGGATTTTCTAATTTCTGTCTGCAGGAAATTTATAAGGCAGGCTTAGTGATTTGTAAATGAAAGATTTTATTTAAAATATTCAGTTTGTAATATAATTTTTAAAAGATAAATGATTAAAACGAGACTATTGCCAATATAGTCGAAGACCATTAGGTACATATTGTTAGGAATAACACAAAAACTACTGGTCAGATCGTGATCAAATTTGTATGAAACTACATGGGAAGCTTTACATTTATAAAAATGAGCGCTTGATTACCACCCTAGCCATAGATTTGTTATATCCACCAATCCCTAGATTTGTTTCCAAGGTTTGCAAGTACTTCGGCGATATTTTTTTTAAATGAAAAAACCACAATGCCTTTATGCCTTTTTATCTCCCCTAGAGAAAATGTTTTAAAACACACTCCAGTTTTGGGGTAAAGAAGTGTAAAATGTAGGAATAGGGCCACTAAAATTCTTTCTTTATAGTAGTCATCTTGGGATCGGCATAATGTACTGGTGAAACGTAGAGATACCTATCAATAGAACAAAAAAATCCCCAGAATTATAAAAAAAATACTTAGATGTAATGGCGTCCAAGAACTATGTCACCACAGCCTCCCATAAGTATTGCAATGTACTAATTACGTTGACCAAATCTATTGAAATACTCTTACTAAAGTTTGTACAAACATTGTCCAAACATTGGCTTAGAACTTACCAACGAAGCGATAAGTTGGCAGTAACAGGCACAAAATTTCGCATCGATACCATTAACGAGATAACAGCGATATATCCGCCGTTCCGATCTCGTAATTACATTAACATTTACCTTTACAAGCAAAACGGGATGCCGTTAATTGTTAAGTGAATTGCGCACACGGCTCGAATTCAGCTCACGTACGTATTAACTATTGGAGCATTTGGCCAGTTATACCCCAACAACATACAATCACGTGATATGGTAGAAGCTGTATTAATACGAGGATTTATCTTGATAAAAAGACTTTGAAATATAGTAAGACTTTTGAAGTGAAGCTTTTTATGGCACAATTTTAATTATGCGATGTACGTAAGTGTTAACATGTAATAATGTAAATAGCAGCCCATTATTGTCCCACAGCTAGGCACAGGCTTCCTTACTCATAGGAGAGGAGGTTTTTAGAGTATAGCACAAGTGTATGCACTTACACAAGTGTCCTCGCTATTCCTACACTCTCATGGTTGAATGGGACAGCAATCCGACTCGGCCGAAGAGAGATCAGGTGCAGGACAGACGGCTTAAGGTGCTCTCCGAGGCACGGGGGTGGACCACACCGCCAACTACCAAATTTCAGACAAATACTGAGGCTTTTGAATTTGCCCGACCCGGGTCTCGTACCCAGGGCCTAATTTCTGTTGCCGAACAAACTGACAACTAGCCCAATGAAGCAGTTGATGTTATAAATTACTAATCATTCTACTAACAAAATTAGCAAAAACCGCGAAGAATCCGTTCTGTGCGTTTTTGAGTCCTTCGCGAATAGACAAAAAGTTAGATGGAGAGGATATTTAGGATCTGTATGTGAACAAGCTGGTCACTAGACCGATGAGGCAGTTAAATGCTAACGAAGTTTAAAATGCTTTGTACTCCCATTTTTAGTAGTAAGCTATTCCTATTTTAAACTTGCAACAAAACGGAACGACTTACGTAATGAAAGTGGCAAAACTTTTGTTGTTTTAATTTTGCATGTAATGTATTGGCTACTAGGTTTTTTATGGCGTATATTTTAGAACCAATTCATTTCTCAGTTTAGCTTTTGCCGTTTGAATACGTGAATATTATGAGCATCTCGTTAAGATTGCCAAGCTGCCTCTGGGTTTATAACAGTTCCACTAGTGTAACCGATTCATTTCTAAACACGGAGTCAAAGTTTAAATCTCGATAAGGTAATGAAAATCTTAAGAAATTGTATGTTAGAAACATTGGGCAAAAATAATTGGAATTCAGTATCAATACTTTGTACTACCCATTAACCCGTAAATAATGTTCATTTTATATACGAGGTGTGTTCAAAAAGTATCGCGAATTTTGAATTTTCGCGGGTTACGTAAATTCGAATTTCAAATTTTTTGTGGTGTTATGTTGGTACTCATGTCTCTCACTTATGCCGACAAGCTCGGCCATTTTGAATGTTCATTTAATTGTTGACAGCTGCTTTGCTTGCACGTGTTTTGGATCGTCTTCGATTTTTACCTATTCAAAAAAATGGATCAAAGAACCTGTATCAAATTTTGTGTGAAAAACGAAATTAAGTGCGCGGATGCATTCCGAATGTTGACTGTGGCATACGGAGAAGCTACCTTGGACCGAAGCAACGTTTATCGGTGGTACAAAATGTTCTCAGAAGGCCGAGAAGATGTGAACGACGAAGAGCGTGCCGGACGCCCGAGCACTTCAACAACAGACGAAAAAATTAATGAAGTGGAGAAAATGGTATTGGCCAATCGTCGAATCACCGTTAGAGAAGTTGCTGAGGACCTAAACATATCGATTGGCTCGTGCCATTCGATTTTTATCAATGATTTGGGCATGAGACGGGTCGCCGCGAAATTCGTACCAAAATTGCTCAATTGTGACCAAAAACAGCATCGCATGAACATTGCTAATGAGATGTTAAACTCTGTCCGCGACGACCCAAATTTGCTCCAGAGGGTCATAACTGGTGACGAATCGTGGGTTTATGGTTATGACGTGGAAACCAAAGCTCAATCATCTCAATGGAAGCTGCCGCACGAACCAAGACCGAAAAAAGCGCGCCAAGTTCGATCGAATGTGAAAGTTTTGCTGACAGTTTTCTTTGATTGCAGGGGCGTGGTGCATCATGAGTTCTTGCCACAGGGAAGAACGGTCAATAAGGAATATTACCTGCAAGTTATGCGCAATTTGCGCGAAGCAATCCGCCAGAAACGCCCGGATTTGTGGAAGAACAAAAATTGGCTTTTGCACCACGATAACGCCCCTGCTCACACATCGTTGCTTGTGCGCGACTTTTTGGCCAAAAACAACACACTAATGATGCCGCAGCCACCGTATTCCCCAGATCTGGCCCCCTGTGACTTTTTCTTGTTCCCTAAACTGAAGAGGCCCATGAAAGGACGACGTTACTCTTCTCTTGACGAGATAAAGACGGCATCGAAGGAGGAGCTGAACAAGATAAAAAAAAATGATTTTTTGAAGTGCTCCGAAGATTGGAAAAACCGTTGGCACAAGTGTATAATATCTTATGGGAATTACTTTGAAGGGGACAAAATAGATATTCATGAATAAATAAATAATTTTTGAAAAAACACAAAATACGCGATACTTTTTGAACACACAACGTATATTGACTGCCTCATTGGTCCAGTGGTTAGCATGTTCGACTACAGACATGAGGTCCTGGGTTCGAGTCCCGGGTCGTGCAAAATTCAAAAATGGATATTGAGTTTTCTATTAAGATTTTCTCAATATTTGCCCGAAGTTGGGAGAATTTTGGCGATGTGATCCACCCCCGTGCCTCGGAGAGCCGTCGGTCCTGCGCCTGATCTCTCTCCGCGAGTGTCGGATTGCCGTCACATCAGACTATGAGAGTGAAAGAATAGAGAGTGCACTTATGTACTATGCCTGCCAATCCGCAGTTGAGCAGCGTGGTGGGTCTATGCTCTAAAAACCCTCTCTGATATGAGTGAGGAGGCCTGTGCCCAGCCGTAGGACGTTAATGGGCTGCTACTTACTTTTACTTAATTTTTATTAACCTGACTGTTGTAAGGACAAGAGTGAACCCATAGCTAGTAGAAGTCCAGGGTTTGAGTTTTGGCTGGAAAAAATTTGGAATTTACATTATTTACTTTGTCATGTTTTGGATTGATTGTTTGTTACCAAAAAATTTCATTTCAGTATAGGTCTGTGCGGTGGAAAGATAGATAAAGTAGATAAAGGACAAGTTATTTTTTAACAGATAATCATTTTAGACTTCATCATCAATTACCATCCGGTGAGATTGTCAACATGTAAGAAGTAAAAAAATCTTTCTACTTTAGCATTGTATTGTCTAAAAGTTTATCCTACCTTAGGATGAAATCAATAAAATTAAAGAAAATAAAAATAAAATTTATGAAATTCCCACAGCACAATTTTAAGATAAGGGAAATAGGAGCCTATTAACGTCCCACTACTGGGCATAGGCCTCGTCACTTATTAGAGAGAGGGTTTTAGAGCGTAGACCCACTATGTTGCAACACTGTGGATTTGCAGGGTTTTAAAAACGTTATATCTTTATTTAGGTAGTTAGTCTATGTAATATATGTACGTCTATTTTATTAATACCTTCTACCTTCCCATTCCTTTCTATGATTCCGTCTTTCGTCTGGTTTTAGCGAAAAGACCGCCTAATTGCACACTAGATCACGCTTATGTTAAGTTATTGTAGTTTTAGTTTGTCTTTTATTTGGTTTTTATTGAAGTATATATCTTATCTATCTAATGTTATTAAAACTATATATAGATATATATGTGTTTGTTATATATAAACCAAATGAAAAAAAAATGATTAAATATCCCATTCTATATATTATTCCTTCCGCTGTTCCTTCCCCCTTTATTTGTTAACCCTTGTATATAGTCTCTATTGTAAATATATGCTGTGTGTGCCTTGTCCTGAAAACCAAATATTGAAATAAGAAGATAAATGGTTTATACAGAACATGTAGTTTTAAATAAATATTATCCCTGTTTCATATTGTAAATTGTCAATCAGAAGTCTTATTTCGGTCTCTAGTAATATATGGCCATGATCAAATAGCAACTTGAGGACATTTCTCGGACAAATAGGGGGTCATATATTGCGGGCACTTCACGCCGTCAGTTGTTCAGCTAACTGTGCTAGTCTGATGTTGTTTGTCACTTCCCTTGTTAAACGCGTATGTACTCGTATTCGTGGAAGTTTACTTTAGGCTTTGACAAATCTTCACTATGATATTTTAATTGTTATATATAGGAACTCAATAAAAATCTTTTAATAAAAGTTTCTAACTAAACTAATATTATAAAGTGGAAACCTATGTGATTTATATATATGTATGTATGTATGTAAGGACTGCCTCATTGGTCTAGTGGTTAGCATGTTCGACTACAGACATGAGGTCCTGGGTTCGAGTTCCGAGTCGGTCTATTCAAAAATCGATATCGAGGCTTCTATTAATATTTGGCGTGGTGCTCCACTCCCGTGCCTCAGAGAGCACGTTAAGCCATCGTTCTTGCCCCTGATCTCTCCCCGTCATATCGTACCATGAGAGTGAAGGAATAGAGAGTGCACTTGTGTACTATGCCTGCTCTAAAAACCCTCTCTCATATGAGTGAGGAGGCCTGTGTCCAGCAGTGGGACGTTAACGGGTTGCTCCTTAAGTTTTACCTTACCTAGTATGTATGTATGTTACGGAACGCGGAAAAACTACTGGACCGATTTCAATAATTTTTCACCATTAGAAAACTGCACTTTTCACTGAGCGAGATAGGCTATATTACTTTTCCAACAAAAATAGGGATCTCTAAGAAAAATGCATAAATGTAACAAAAATCTGTTATCGCAAGCGCTGCAAAAACTATTGAAGATAAGACGAACAAATGTTCTACAATATTATAGAACGTATTAATACCTATACGTACATATATCTAACTGCTGTAATTATGCCATGATAACTACTTTTTAAATTTTAAAAGTGAATAAAATTGCCGACAATCATCAACTATATTATTCATACCTCTATTAAGCCTTATCCTATTAAATTATATTTTATTGATATTTAAAGGCAGATTCAATACTTGTAAAATACATTTTTTAATAAATGGGATATTCCATTGAAAAGACACAAGGAATTAAAAAATTTTAATCTACAGAAAATTGTAGAGACCTTAAAATTGGGCCTGCCACAGGTGAGTCAGCTCATATTCCAAGGATACAAATGATACCCACCGATATAGATAAACCGTTTCTATTTTTGTGAATCTAAAAATTACTGAAGCGATTTAAAAAAATCTTTCATTAAATCAAGAACTTTTCAACACCTGTAAAGTATTTTTAAATTTCCCAGTGTCGGCGTGTATCAAATAATATAAAAGAAAGTTATTAAAAACTAAGTGAAATAGAACTTTTATGTTAACGAAAATGATTCTATAGTCCGGCTTAGTGGACTTTCCACTGCTACGAGACCGGAATCTATGCGGGTGAAACCGCGGTGCATTCCTAGTAAAGAATAATTTGGAGGACCTGAAATGCATTATTACAAGACCGAAAGGAAAATGTTTGATTTATTATAATGCGGTAATACTAATTTATATCCGTATCCTATAGATCCGTACTACATCCTCCATAAATAGATAGGCAGATACTATGCTTTACAGATCACCACGAAAAAAGTTAGTATACAATGACTTAAGTATCGTTAATGTCCAATGTGTGACCTCTTTGCCATTTAGCGATGTCTTCTGAACAGCCCAGTGTATAGGAAGACCGTTAGAGCAGAAAGGGAGAAAAGGTAGACGTTTATATATCATTAAAAGAATATGTGTTTATATTTCATAAAATATATTTAAATATCATTTTAAGCTTTTAGTGAATAAATAAATAATATGCCAATCTCCAAAGTGTCAAAAATTAGTTCCCAAATTCATTTTTAAGTATAAAGTCAAACTCAAGTCTCAAGTCTATTTACAGAACTAATCGATACCGTCAATTGCCTCTCGACTCTGTTCGAGGACTTCAAGGACCTCCTTGCATATCTAAGCACTGTCTTAAGATCAAACAGCTTCATGCAAGAATTTATACAGTTTGTTGTTTAAAACAGAACAAAATTATAAAAATTCCTTTGTTTGTTTATCTCAAGTCTCAAGCTCTCGCCAATATATATTAATCGAATGTTGAGATTTACTACAGATCTCTTAATATTAAACAAGTAAATTCACATTAAACAATATATCAAATAAATTGGTCTACTTTATTTTCGAAGTCTAATTTTACACTTTCCATTTGACATTTCTTTATTGAGTAATTTCAAAAAGTACTGAATTGATTTAAATATAGAAAAGAAAAATTATTATAGAGATAATAATAAATACAACAAATAAACAGTTTTAGTAATTGAAAATAATCTGAATTATTGTGTTGTGATGTTGTGAGTTTATTAACGTTAAAAATATCTTAACGATTTTATTTTTCCGATGATTATGCTATCCCATTTATCAAGCTCATATTGTAATTACATTTACTTATTAGAATACTTAATTTATATAATAATTACATTAGTATGAAAGGGAAAACTTAATTTCACGTTCACCATACGTGAGAAAAAGTATATAAATCGACGGAGTTCGATCAGAAGCGATCAAATCAGAAATGAGGAGATTCGTAGCAGAACCGACATAGCCCTACGAATCGCGAACCTCAAGTGGCAATGGGCGAGGCACATAGTCCGACGAACCGATGGACGTTGGGGCCTGAAGGTACTGGAATGCAATTCCCATACTGTGGGCGTTGGTGGGTAATGTTTGTGTAATCACACTTTATTAATTAACTCTGATTATAACGTCTAATCATTTAATGTTTCTGATATCAATATACACAAACACTTTAATAATGATAGCTCGGAACACAACCGTTTCAAAGGTCGACCACTGCCGCGGGCTGTCACTCAGGAACTACAGCACGCACGCCGGCTTGTGACAATTGACTCTGTCCTACGCCGATAGGTAGATGGCGCCGACGTTCCGCAAGCATAGCAGAGATTAAAAATATATATATGTCGGAGGGCAGATATCTGTGGAACGCTGGCGCCATCTATCGGCGTCGACAGAGTCAATGGTGGCAGTCCGGCGGGAGTCACTCGACAGTTGTCGAGTAGCGCTCGATCGGAACAGTCAACTGTTGAAACTGTCGCGTTCCTAGCTATTAGTGTTAATGAGTTTGTGTAAATTGATATCGGGAACATTAAGTGATTGAACATTATAAACAGAGTTAATTAATACAGTGTTTGATTGCACCAACAATACCCATGAACGCCCACAGTATAAGAAATTAAATAATGGATCTAATTAATAACGATGTCGGCGGAGAACTCTACGCCCCTGTGTTTAATGTTTCTCCGTTCTCTCTTATTCTCCGACATATATAATATATATATATAATGTGTGTGTGTGTGTGTAACCTCAACTGGTAGTCAGTGGTGATACACACTAAGATGGAAGTGCACTAACACGGTAAGAGGTTATTCTTTGTTCCGCTATCAATGGCAACGTTTTCCTAAATTTGTGTATGCTATCATGTTTAGCTTAATCCGATACTTACATAAGATCTTATAATTCTATTAACAGGTGAATTGTGCCCGAGATTTGATTTAGTAGTTTTGTATGTGAACATCCTGCGCAAGTTTTTGACAACTATCGAAATAATAATAAGTATTGTTTTTCAGAACAATCAGCAATGCATTAATAAGTTTAAATATGATAAGGCCTAACCACTTGATGTAGTAAATAAAACTGAGGAGACTGACAAAAATGAATTATGAGTTGAGATTGAATGGGAAAGTTTGAAGTGGAAGACCAAGGTTATGGTTCCTGGACCAAATCCAGGATATTTTAAATAAGGGTCTGGTCAAGAGTATTCTAAATCGACGAACTTAAAAGGTTTAATGAGATGAAAGAAGCGAATGAGATATGCAAGGATCATGGCAATTGGATGGACGTGGTCTCTGCCTACCCCTATGGGTTTGCGGAGTGGTGCTATATCTTATGGTTTCTACATAGCGTCGTACCGGAACGCAAATCTCTTGCCCGTCTTTAATGGTAACTAGCCAACCCGAAGTGTCCCATTACACTAAGACTCAGACAAATAAAAAAATGTAATTTCCTAAATCAGCCTGAGCGGGGTTCCATCTCAGGACCTCTGATCCAGCAAAGCCGTACAGTTTTTTAGAATAGAGATTATTCCATTGCACAAATTAATGAAAAACTTTTAAAATTACTTCCTAACTTACGAAATATAAACAATACTATTGTTCCTCTGGAGCATAAAACAGAGTATGTAACATAATTACAAGAACGTTACCGCATGGGACCATAAACCGACACATAATTAACTTCAGGTACTTCACACGGTTTAGGTCCCTATAAAACATAAATACAACACACTTGTGTTTGTTATACATTATGAGGGTTGTATAAAAACTTGGCCTCGCTTTAGGGTGAATCAAAATCCAAAGATTATTGAAGTGAAACTTCTTTAGGCGTATGATGGTAAAACTTTTATGGATGAAAGGCGTGATTACCGTCACCAACATGTGCAGCGTTTTTTACGCTAATCCGTTTGAGGATTCGGTATTTTAATATTTTCCAAAGAAATTTCACTTCTGAGATGTGTACTTTGTACGCACGAATTTTAACTTTTTTAACGAATGAATACTGTTTTTTTATATACATATAAGAGAGTAGTAATAAAACTTATGTAAAATGAACGCAAAATTATTAGTTCTTCGTTTAAGCAAAGTACATTTTAGACTATCTGCAATAGGAGTTACCTATGCGGAAACTGTAGTGAAATCAGTAAATTTTACAAAGAAAATTGCTCAACGCTTTCCGTTGCACTATTTTATACAATGTGAAATTCTCAAAGGAATAATATTTTTCGCTTATTCTTTGACTGGGACGGTTTAAATGAATTTCTTTATTTTGTTTACGAATTTATTGTTTGCCTTCAACGTCTCAACCCATGAAAGAGTAGTCTTAAGAACTAGTCATAAGAATACTTTCAACAATTTTCCGGTTTCATTTTCCACTTGTATCTAGAAGCTATCAGGAATCGACCTGACTTATTTAATTAAATTCTGTCTTCCATCTTCAAAAAGCTGTAAGCTGAAAGGTTCCTCAGTCAGTCAAAATATATCAAGACATAGTTACATACGAATACAAACTTACAAGTATTCGAAAACTGTCTAATTATTCTTACTTTAGATCCAGCGGTAATATTTCAGTATTAATTTATTATTTACAGAAAATATTACCATTAATTTGAGATATGAATATGTCATAAATATAATACGTCATTAACGTATAACAAAACATTGACTTGACTTGTATTGAGCATAGTGCAGTTTATTACAATAACTTTAATTAATATAAAGATATTCAAAATACTAATGGTCGCAATTTTAAATTGCATCTCATCCGAAAGATATTGCTCCTTATATAACTGAACATTGGTGTTATCAGATGATTTAAATCCATAGGTAAGTGAAAATTATAACGCCTAAATACAGTTTAATAAAGCGCAAGAATCAAAACGTGAGGTTCTTAAAGAATTTTTTGAAACTTGTTTTATTGTAGGACTTGAGGTTATCATTTTTCTTTTGGTATTTGAATTAAAATTGGTAAAAAATGAAATAAAAACATTAGTTTCCAAATTTGTTGGTAGTTAAATAAAATTTAAGATGGAACAACGTTTAAACTGTCCTCCCGGAGGTATTCCTTGGCAGGATAAAGTAGGACCCGTGACGTAATCACTGGAATGAAACCGCAGAGGGCCATAAATGTGCACACAATTAACTTAACGTACTTTGCGCTGCCCGACATAAATGAAACATATAAAAGCGTTGGACCTTAACAGAAATATTTTTAATTGGATGTCCCCTTTTAATAGTGAGTGATGTAACAATTTTGAAACAGTAGTAAGCTTGTTTTATGTACAAGACTAATACCTACTTAAATTGTTACAGTAAAACATTTCAAAGGTTTCATTCACGAATATATTATAAGACCTTACTAGTGTATTGGTGTATACAACAGAGGTCCTAGAAGAAAGGACATAATTGTATTTTTTAATTTGTCTAGGTTTATGAATAGTGGGAAGGTTCCATTGTGACTTCACCACGTTCCTAGTAAAATCCTGTTTCAAAGCAAACAATATTCGTCGGATAGAAAGCTGTGGGGAAACCATAGAACTTTCCAGAAAAGTTTGCTGTCAACTTATAACTAAGCTTAAATATCATATTAACCTCTAAACGACAAGAAAAAAAGGAAATTTTCCTTTTAAATGAAATACATCTATGATTTGTTATGGTACATTGATTTAATCAGCTGGGTTACTACTATTTATATACATTTAAACCACCACCCCATACGGAACTAATTTCATTCTAACGACAAAACGGCACTTTTAAAATAATTTCATCAAAATGGTGATAGAATAACCATGGCGAATAATCTAGGGAGTTTTAAAAGTCGCTAATTACCCATTAACCATTATCCAGTTTTCGTGCTAAACGTAAAGTTAATTAATTGGTGAAGATTTTATTTTCCATCAAAATCGTTGTAATTACCGGTTTAGTAAGTAAGTAAGTTTTATAAGACAATAAGTAATATAATAGTTATAAACAATGGTAAAGATAGTTCTGTCCGTATTAATATAATAACATCTCGACTACAGGCAAATACAAACTAACTCTCAATTTGGATGCCCTCTCTTAGTTTCAAGGTATAACCCGGCGTATGTTTTTGCTCCCATAAATGCTCAGTCCGACTCATCCGGGACAACGGGAAGAAATGACTAGTGACCACGGAGAAAGACGGTAAATAATATGTATCTACAAAAAAATATCAAAATAACCGAAACCATACATTGTGGTACGTGATTTTTTAAATAAATGCAAATGAATAAGTGTACGAGTATATAGAGTCTCTCTATTATTCTATTGTATCTCTTGAGTAAATAATAATTAGGCTTGGGCGAGTAGAGGAAAATATTATTTTACCCTCAACCCTGCTCACAAAATAAACTGATTTTGTTTACTTTGGTCAGTAGTTTATTTAGTCCGTGGTTAATCAGTGTTTCTGAATTTTCATACTCACGCAATTGTCCAACTAGTTTGGAAATTAAATGGGTAAACAGTTTCATTGTTTACACTATGAACTAGCTGGTGTTTCTGACTCCGTGCGCTAAACTTATGACTACTGTCTTTCAAACACCAGTTATCTACTGAATAACATAATATGCTGAATACTTTGTCTCATACATATAAAGACAAAATATGTTACAAAATCTGAGAGGGTTATGGTGTGACAGGCTAAATAATAAACTAGTTGACTGACGACCATTTATTACGGGGTACAAAGACACGTTTTTCAATATGAATTTACAGCTTGCTGCTATGTTAGCCAATCTCGTGAAGAGATTATTTTGACAATTAATTTGACAGAAGTCGGAAAGAAATTAGATGCAGCTTAAATTGTTCTTCGAGGCTTGGGGTGTTCCCAATTTAGTATTTCTCAACAAATTTCAAATACTGATAATTTCTTAACAAAAAACTCAATATTCATTTTGAT
Source organism: Elymnias hypermnestra (assembly GCA_015832385.1). Classification (NCBI taxonomy): domain Eukaryota; kingdom Metazoa; phylum Arthropoda; class Insecta; order Lepidoptera; family Nymphalidae; genus Elymnias; species Elymnias hypermnestra. The sequence continues at coordinate 2,489,465 of JACTOM010000031.1, forward strand.
TAAGTGAGACTCGGAACTTTAACCCAAGATCTTATTTCCAGGATCTGTAGCCGTACAAGCTAATAATTAGATCAATGAAGCAGGATAAACTACAGGGCATTAAAATACTTCAGCAAGCAAATTGAAACGTTACATATTAAATACGTATGGATACTTGTATATTGATTAAACTTCTGTGACTGTAACACTTTTGACAGTCATTATAATCTCATTAAAAATTTTTACTTGCTCTGTATTTAATACAGCACAGCTGATGAACTGCTAAACTCATCGCTCCTCCCGGACCGTTTATGTAATTATGCAAAACAAGAGAGAGTTTGAACGTAGTTTAGATGAAGCTAAACTGAGTACTTTAAAATAATAAATGAACGTTCACAAAATTTCAGAGAATAATTTTACAATATATTTATACATATAAATTACGAATAGTTTATATCTAAGTCCGTTGTTGCTTTGCAAACGAAATTCCTTTAACCGATTTAAATGGAAGGCAATAATGCAACGATCTTTTTAGACCACTAAATTCACTCGCTCACTACAATATCTTCGAATGTATTTGCGATTGACTGGAAATTTAAAAGTGACTCTTTTTGTAATGTAGTCAGAGTAGCAGACACACAGTAGCATGGATTTCTCTGTATTCCGACAGGATAGGAAACTATGCAGTTAATTGTAACTGCTTGTATAAGGCACCCCATTCTCGATCCAATGCTGGAGCCTAGGCCTCTTCGTTCAGGTCAGACAAGGTTTTTAGAGCATCGACCCACCTCGCTGCTCTACTGCAAGTTGGCAGGCATAGTACACAAGTGTACTCTCTATTCCTTAACTCTCATAGTCCGATGTGACGGGAAACCGACACGATCAGAGAGAGATCAGGCGCAGGACCGACGCCTTAACGTGCTCTCCGAGGCACGGGGGTGGATAACACCGCCAATTTTCCAAATTCGGGCAAACATTGGGAAAATCTTAATAGAAAACTCAATATCGAATTTGGTATTCGCCCGACCCGGAACTCGAAACCAGGACCTCATGTGTGTGGCCGAACATGCTGACCACTAGACCAATGAGGCAGTTACTGCTGGTATAGTTGAGTTTATTTCATTTGACGCTCTCTTTAGTGCAATGATGCGAGTATTTGCTTTGCTAGCAGAGGTCTTGGGTTCGCTTCTTAACAGTACAAATGTAAGAAATTGTATATGCTAATGGGTTTGAATCTTGACTGGTGGGAGGCTTTGGACGTAACTAATTACTCACCCTAAAAGGAGACACGTACCGCTAAGAAAAAATGTGTTCTAATTCGATGCTATGTAGAATCTTAAGAGGTAAATTACTTCTTATCCATTTAGACTGTAATTAATCAACCGGTATACGAATGAAATAAACCTAGCAAAAGCTAACAATGGTAGGTTTTAGTCAAATAATGAATATATTTCCAAAGTTCACTCAGAGAGCAAGAAAAGATAGAACTAAATTTCAAGGAAAATAGAATATAGTCGTGAAGACTAAAAAATAGCTATTGTAAAAGTCTGTGCAATAATAATAGAAATAAAATGAGACATGAAAACTTGAGCGAGCTATAATTGGACAAATCCCTGACTAGTAACATATAAATTGTTTTGTAATTGTCAACTTAGACGAACAGAATATATAATATCACCTGGAGAAAAATACAACCTATTACATTCCCATAAGATTCAATATTGTATACGTAGCGTCGCTTACTTTATATATATTTAAAGAGTTGTAGAAAATGTAAGATACTTACAGCGTCTTTGTTCTCTGAAACACTGTCAAATAATATTGTTTGTAGGCCAACTTAAATAATGTCTGCTAAAGGGGTAACATTACATTCTGCTTGAAAGACATTTAAAGACCTTAGAAACCAACACGCCTTAGCAATATTATTGTAGAAAATCTGAATTGTGTTGTCAGAATTCAATATATAATTAGAAAAAGATTATTTTTTGAATCTATAATTTTGTTAAAATACTTGTTAACAAAATACTTTTTTATTCATCCACTCAAGTACAAATACGTATTTTTAAACTTCTTGTGGATAACTGATGTTAATATAGTTTTTATTAATACTTATTTAATAATTTTATTTAATTCGCGTAAATTGTACATCCTTATCTATTCCAATGTCACTTCTAATATTTAAAAGTTTCTTTCTTGTTTACTTTTGTTTACTTATACAAATTTCAGTAATGTAGAGGAGATATTTTTTAAGTTTTCTTACTAGGTACAAATTTAAGTTGGATTGTGTTTAATTATCATTTCTAAATAAGTAAGGTTAAAACAAGTTAATCTTAAAATACATGCATACATAGCATCACGCCTCATTCCCATAGGGATAGGCAGAGACCAAGTCCTTCCACTTGCCACGTGCCTTGTATATCTTCTTTGCATCTGTCATTCTCATTAAATCTTTCATACAAGTTCGTCGGCTAAGAGTACTCTTGACCTGACCCTTTTTTTTAATATTCTGGATTTCGCATTCACTATTGACTGCCAAATCCTTTTTGTCAGTCTCCTTTCATTCATTATCTCTACATGCCCAAACCATCTAAGCATACCTTTCTCAATTTTACTCACTACCTCTTTTTTTATACCACAACGTTCCCTTATCACACTATTTCTTACTTTGTCACTCAGTTTTAATAATCCACTCATACTTTTTAACGCTCTCATTTCTACCGCATTTATTTTATTTTTGTGATTCTTCTGCCATACCCAACTTTGACTAACATACATAAGTGGTGGCACCAACACTCCGCTATGCACAGCCAATCTGGCCCTTTGAGACACCATCTAGCTATTCTTAACGGTGTTCAGAGCACTATTTACCATATTCCCTGCGTTCACTCTCCCTTCAATAGGACTTTCACATGTTCCATCTTTTGTAAATTTAGATCCCAAATATACAAATTCTTTCACCTCTTCCATTTGTTCCCCATCTATCAAGTCAAAATATTGCCATTCTTCATAGATTTACTTCTTTCAAAAAGAATAACTTTCGTTTTGTTTTTATTTACACTACTTTCACAAGCTATAGAAAAAATAATTTCATAGGGGACCTTACGTTTTTATCAGTTACGCTAAAAATTATCTACGGTCAAAGTCACATGTCTGGGTAAACTACTTCACTTGATAAAATCATAATAAAATCATAGGAGCTTATAAATAAAATATCTAAACCCTTACTGATTTACGACAAAATCCATCATAACTAACGGATTATTTTCAACTCAATGACTTTATTTTCTCTCTCTAATATGGGACTCAATTTCTTCAAGTAAATATTTAAGATGGTGTAGGAAGGGTTCTGATACGTTAATATTTTTTGGTCTCTTGATGCGACTAATCTTTTAAGTTAAAAATGTGGTGTGAAACTCAGTTTACTATCTAATTTAATCCCAAGGTCACTTATATTTTTTACATATTTTAAAATATTGCTATTTATATTGTCATCAAAATTAAAATTCCTAACCTTATTAATAAGCTGGAGTAGTACTCTTGAAATCCATTCCACCTCCTCGCATATCGACTTAATTTCATTCAGGCGACAATTTAATATGTGTGTTATTAATAAAATTTAAGGTAATTATTTCGACCAAATTATTAACAGCTATAGTTCACCTATCGGCGGCGTTATGCTGAAACCATTTGGCCTTGATTTTTTTGAGAGTACAAAACGATAAAACTCATGTCACAGAATAATTAAAACGGCTGCTCTTTATAATTGATAGGTGAATAGTTTTTTGAACTTCATGAAGTCAGTAAATGGTGATTTTTCACTCATAAATGTCAATTCTGGAGAAACATGGGGATGGTCGTTTTAAGCGATAATTTTCGCTGATATATAAAGAGTTAAGTTATTGTTTTGAATTGTAAAATACATTATATTTTCATGCAAAAAAGGTAAGTAGCAGCCCATTGTCGTCTGACGCTGGAAACAGGCCTCTTTACTCAAAGAAGAGAGGAATTTTAGCGCATAGGTCTCAATATTAATTCTGAATTCGTATGCGGGACTCAAAACCAAGATCTCATGTCTGTAGCCTGACAAACTGACCACTAGACCAATGAGGCGATATTTATATGGATATAGATGTAAATTAAATTAAAACATAAATGAATTTTCTAAATTGCGGGACCCTAAACGTTGCTTATCATAAAATGATTGTATCTTATGTACGTTCTATAAAGTTGACCCAACCCGAATCATGCTTGATAAACATCAATAGACGAACGATTTTATTGCTAAAAAGCATGTACTAGTAAAATAAAGATAACGAAGGGAACGCAAGACTTGAACAAATAATACTGTTAGTTTAGATTGTGTAAAGATACTTGATGAGGTTATCAATATTTCTTATTTTAGTAAGAATATTATGAAATTTCATTTAAATTTAAGCTAGCCTAACTGTAGTCAATGACTACAGTACTTTAGGACCTTGCGTTTGTAGAATAATTAAAGATGTTATATACTTCCAAATTTTGTATAGATTTTAACATTATTTTATATAAATGTTCTTGGAAAAAGTGAAATATTATTTATTTATTATGAAGTCATCAAAATTGTTAAAAAATTTGTATAGAAAAAACCGAAAGTTGACTTCCTGATACTAATAATAGTCATTTATTCCAGATGAATAATTTTTTAATCTTTTTATTTTAATTTAACTTATGAATAAGCCAAATTCTTCTAACATATTATATTAATGTCTTTCCTTTTTTTATTACTGACAAATTAGCACTTAACTTTGATCACACTGGTAAGTGATGAGAGCATTTAAGGCGAAAGCGCACTCATGAAGTTAGACGCAATTCACCACTTATTTCTTCGAAGCAATGTATTGGAACACAAATCTCTTTGTTTGGCTGTACGTCTTTGCTGGTAGGACGGTAGCTCGAAATCACCCACCAGTCTAGACTTAGACAAAATAAAAAATGCAATTTCCTAAATCTGCCCAACTGGGGATCGATTCCGGAACCTCTGCTAGGAAAGCGAGTACATGCAACAATGCACCAGCGAGGCCGTCAAACTTTTGATGAGAAAATGATTTTATTTATCTAAATTCACCTTCGCATTATTTTTTGTGTTAATTTCGTATAAAATTATTCGTAAATTTAACAGTAGATTTGTATACGTAGGTAAAAACCGACCAACATTTATCAATTCATGTTGTGTTGTCCGTTTTATTTGGTGATGGTTTAAAAATATATATCAACTATTTATAGATAATCAAAATTAAACATTATCCGCTCTTAAAAACCGAACAATTTCCTTCGTGTCTTCTCCAATAAACTTGACACTGGCAAGATAATCTGTGCCCAAATGGCACACCCGAAAGCCATTACAAAGAAGAAGAAGAACATTCATCAAAAGGACTTAATTAAGAACCCTTAATTTTATTTTTCTCACCTAATATTATAAAAAGGATACATTTGTGTTTTTGTATATTTGTAACGATTTCACACTAAAAGTACTAGACCGATTTCAATTTTTTTTCACCATTAAAAAGCTGCATTTTCACTGAGCGATATTACTTTCTCGAAAAAATAGGGATCCCTAAAAAAAATGAATTAATGTAACCCAAGGTATGAAACAAGATATTTGTTATCGCGTTCACTGCGAATACTATTGAATATAGAACAAAAAATGTTGTTCAATATTATAGAACGTATTAATATCTACAAAAAAGTCCAATATGTTCAACCATATGATCAACTACTGTAGTTATGCCACTATAACTACTTTTTTACATTCTAAAAGTTGATTTAAGTGGCGACAATAATCAAACCATATTATTCATTACTCTGTATTAATTTTTGTCCTAGTAAATAATATTTTATTGATTAAATTATTAATGATCGGACATTCCATTCAAAAGATAAATCAAGAATTTTTCAATACTCGTTGAGTATTTTTTAATTTGCTAATGTCGGACATTCTACTTAAATGATGTTACGAAGTTAAAAATTTATTGGTTAGATATATATTCATTGTGAAACAAAATCTGTGTATTGATTAAATTATGAATGTACATAAGTGTGTATTTAATTATCAGGAAGGAAGTAAAGTCAAAGTCAAAATATCTTTATTCAGCACTTTTGAATCGTCAAATATCGTTTTTATTATATATTATTTAATGAATGACTGATAATAACTTTAAGGAACGAGTTAAAGTTACGAGGATTCCTTCACGCCCTGATCTGAGACGAGCCCACAACAAACTCAGTTGGGTGTACGGTTTTTTTGTCATCATCATTACAATATATATTTTAAATGCTATATGTAATTAAAAGCTAAGAGAAATAAAACTTTTATGGTAACGAATATAAATCTATACTCCCACTTAGAATTTCCGTTGCCACGTGATCGGTATTTTAATATATTTTTGTAATATTCTGGGTCCTCTTTTTTAACGAAGGGGAAATCTTCGAAAGATATCCACTGCACCTGTCTGCCTATATACCTAATGTTCTCCGTAGAAGGACTACACCGAAAATATTATAAGTCCTAGGGTCCAACGCAGAACCAAAACTTATAAGATATATCAGTATGACTAAGCAATTTTACATTGAAATATAACACGTGTTCTTTACTTTCAAGCTGCCATAAGTTCTATCTTGGCAACATGCCTACAGTTTCAGTAAAGTTGGGTCGCTTAAAGGCTTTACGCGAATGCCAGGCGAGCGACATTGGCTCAGTTACTAAATAAAACACGTACGATAAAGTGATATTTCATTTAAAAGTAATTAGTAAGTTTGAATTGTCTTTTAATATTTCTTCTAAGTATCAAAACGACTTTGGTCCCTAACAGATTCACGCTATTAAACACTGCACGTTTGTTATTGCTGTTGAATTTAATTTCAATCCATGTAAATCTGTATCAAAGCTTGAAGAAAGGGTATTTTAATTCTGTCTTTAAATTTTTTTGTTCACAGAGAATCTTTTTTGTTTAATTTCAACTAATAGAAGGATATTATTATGTTTAAATATAAATATATCTTGTTTAAATTTTCAAGCATAAATTATCATTCTTATTCAGATGAATAGTAAGTAATTAAGTCATACTTAAGTTAAAAGTTAAAATACATTTTTGTAAAGTTTTATAATGGATTACACTTGATGTTAATACAGTTCTATCATATATTAATTTATTTAACAATTTGATTTTGCTAAAAGGTCTATAGGGCTGTCTATTGAAAGCTTCATAGAAATATGAAAATTTAAGAAGTCGTGCTTGATGACATAGGAATTTACTTTTTTATTTGAATTGAAATATTTTAAACTTATATGATATTGTAATGATGATGGTAACAAAAAAATAACAAAATACACGGCTGAATTTGTTGTGGGTTCTTCTCGGTCCAGGGCGCGAAGAAACCCTCGTAACTTTAGATTTTAAGTCGTTCTTGAGTAATATCATCAGACGTATATTGGAATTAGAGTGTGAAAAAGAAAAAAATATATATTATTTGACGATTCAAAAGTGCTGTAATATAAGCCTACTTGAATAAAGATATTTTGATTTGATATATTGTTTAAAACTAGTTTGTGATAGAATTATTAAATAAAAACAATAAATTCGTCTATAGTTATAAGACTAAGGTTAAAAGTTTGTACTTATTAATTATTTGTTCATTGAATGTATAGTTTTACATATTTCGTATTTTGGCAGAGTTCCTACGAAGTTTAAGAGAAGTGAGGGTGCTTATAGCTTTACCAGACGGCTTGCGTGAACGCGGTTTTGTTAAACACTTAGTTTATAAATAGTGACACTTTTTACTGCATTTAAAAATACATCAGGACGTTGACTCTCCTGCGCTGGTCATATATAAATTGCACTAGCTGTTTCAGACAGAACCATCCGTATGGTTACCAATCCCTGGGAAAGGGAAAAAAATGTAAGGGAATCCGTGTTTATTAACCCTCTACACTGCGAAAGGTTTTGCTCAATTTCAGGACAATCGCGAATCATCAAAAGATGTTTTATTTTGTACATTTTGTTACACTGGTTGATCGAAGCAATCTAACATAATTACAACATAATTATAAAAAATTTACGAAAGAACTTATTCATTTAAAAGAGAGTGAGATAGAGCGAGAGAGAGAGAGAATATTTTTATCGTACACCACAAAAATAACATATAAAAGACAATACAAAAAAAAAGATCAGCGGCTTTATCGCTATTTAGCGATCATATTTTTTCCTGTCTCTTAAAAATTATCAAGAGTTTGAAAGATACTATACACATTTTATGTAAATAGATATATAATGATTCACCTAATGCATATTTCGTCTTCTTCTTCTTTGATTTATGGCTCTTTATACTGCTTTATATTAATAGCAGTAATTCTGCCAATATCGGCGTTCAGCATGAAAATGAGGTTATATAACTTGATTATCACTTAAAAGTAGAAGTGACTTTTCGAAGAGACTTTTATTATACATGCACAACAAACACATCAACGCTACAAACGGACAGAACAAACATTAGAAGTATAGATATTAACAAATAAATTGTTAGTGATACCAGTATATACTCATATACCATAAGTAAATTATTTTGATCACTCTTAACCAACAAACTAAAATACCTTCCTTACAACTTTAAATCATACCTTTTAATATATTTACATAGTAATTTAATGATTATTTGATTGGGAAGTGAGAGGAGCGACCGAAAATTTATTGGGCGTGGGATATTTTGTCGTGTTTGTTAGGAGTGGTCCCTTACCTTCAACTTAGTCAAGTGCACAGGTGCACATGAATGGCCTAGTCGTATGCTACATATAGTAGAAGTGATCTGCTTGCAAATGCTACGGTAATAAAAAAACCATAGCTTAATTGGCACTAGCTGTTGAATTGATTTATATTTGGCTAATTTGCGGTCCATTGATTATTCGATCTATTTTAACAGAATCTTTGATGTATGTCAATTTAATCGATGCAACTATTTAGCCAGTTCAAATAATATATCATAGAGAATAGATGTTCTACTAATTCAGTCATTCTGTTTATAAAATATGTTTGTAAGTTATAAAATCATATATACATTTGTATATACGTTATTTATTTGTCAGTAAATATTTAAACATTCTTTGTTTCTTGCTGTTTAATTTCAAGGAGATATATAACTTTCACCTATTTACATACTTATTTTTACCCAAAACAAATTTCCTCATCAAATTTCGTACAAAGTGTATTTCCCTGAAGACACTGTCTGAGAATTGCGTGTAAAATTACAATGAAGACGGCAGCTTCTATGACAGTTATTACATTATTTTTATCATGTAGGGAATTATTGTTAATAATATGTAGAATACTGACTTTGACAGACAACCATGTTAAAGAACCATACACTTTAATAATAATATGATTTAAATGTTACAGGAAAGCAAAATGTGGAAGTATGTTTAAATCTTCATATATGTCACGTTAAGGTTATTCTTGTCTCGTAGTTAAAATGGTAGATTGTCTATTTGCGTCAGTTGACAAATATACCATCAATGGTTTAAATATGAAATAATAAAATCTTCAAGAACCGATGACGAAAAGACGTGGTGGTGATGGACTGTTGACTCTAAGCCGGAAGTCACGTCTAAATAAACAGTTAGCATAAGGGAAGGCCTCATTGGTCTAGTGGTTAGCATGNTACTGCTTGTAGTAGACTTTAGGAAATATATTATATAAATGTCGGAGTGCGGTAGTCTGCGGAACGCTAGCGCCATCTATCTATCGGCGTGGGACAGAGTCATGTGTCGAGAGCTGGCGGCGGACTCGCCAGTTCTCGGGTGACGGTCCGCCAGAGTGGTCGACTAATGAAACTGTCGCTTTACTAGCTATTATTGTTAATGTTTTGTGTTATCGGGAACATTAAGTTTGGGGATATTATAATCTGAGTTAAATTATAAAGTGTTTCATTCCACCAACATTCCCTACCAAAGCCCACAGTATGAAAATTAAATTATGGATGCCATTAATCACGATATCGGTGGAGAACCCTACGCCCCTATGCTTTATGCTTTCTTCTCTCTTATTCTCCGACATATAAATAAAGTCAGAATCAAAATATCTTTAAGTGCGCCTTTACAGCACTTTTGAGTCGTCAAATATAGTGTTTTTCCACATATTAATTAAATAGACGACTGATGATAAAATAAAGAACGATTTACAATCTAAAGTTCCAAGGGTTCCTTCGCGCCCACATCTGAGGAGAGCCCACAACAAACTCAATCGGGTTTTTCTTTTGTCATCATCATTACAATATATATTTTTAGTTAATTCTATATAAGATATATATAGAGTAATTCAATCAATCCCTCGCTTTTTTATCTTTCTCGACAAGCTTTCTTTTAAATTTACTAAGTTACTAATCTTTGTAACTTCTTCTGGGAGCTTGTGAGAGAAACGTATACAGTTACCACTGAATAACTTGTCAATTTTACGTAGCCTACTATAATTTATAGCAATTTTTTTAATTTGTTAAATTATATGAGATGGATTGATTTTTTCGTAGAAGGGTCAATATTTTTATGGATCTACAACTAGTTTTCCAATATGTATACGCCGTGAACTCGCATTATTTTCACTGCTCTAAATTTGTTTCTTAGCGAATATATATGTAATAACATATGTGTATGTACTGATTACAATAATTTAATTGCACTTTGTTGATATTTCAATCCAATGACGTCAAATGTCGAATAATGTTGATAAATACATGTGCATCAAGTTAAGTTGTTAATGACAGGATCGGTTTAATCTCTTTTGGTGTTTATAGGATCCTCGTTTTTTACATACTACACTTCAAATGACAATTGACAGTGAGGTGTTCGGACATGCTAACCAACTGTGCTCTCGTTCTTACTATAATCTATAAAAATGGGTCGAAGACTGTCAAATTTTATGAATGCAATTACAAACGTAATAGGTACCTGGAAAATATAATTATAGTATGTACAAGTTAGATATAAGGTATTCAGATTTAATACATTTAAGATTTACTATCTTAATTGTTAAATAAGCTTGCATGTGGTGCTTACCCTTAAGTAACTTTGCATTTAGTGAAGTGCTTCTTATAATCTTCTCTTTATAAAAAGGTTTTTAATGAAAAAGTTGTTGGTGTAAATGTAAATGAAAAAAAATTGTTAAATTTGTTTAAAATAACACAAAAACAATCTAGTTAAAAAGCCGAAGTAGCCCGTGAGAATAATTGTCTGATCATAAAAGTCAGGCTATACTTATTATGAAACTATTTTACACAAAAATATTTTAATATAAAATTTTGTTCACATCCCATATTGAGTAAAGTTTAGCGCGCTTTTGGAAAATACCTTCAGCAACAGTGCCAACACCGCCATATCGTAAGCTCATAAGCACATCATTACCGAAAGCTGCACAACGTAACAGCTCTTAAAATATATTTTATATTATACACATTCTTACAGCGAGAATACTCCCTTTTTATAATCAAAATATGACGGTGGACCGTGAAATGAACATAAACCCGCGAGATTATTATATATCTATTTTTAGAAATAGTTTGTATGTAGTTAACAATGGAGAGATTGGACTGCTTCCACCAGGTCACTACTATTTTAATTTGACTTTTGACCTATATATAAAAAAAAAAACAACAAACTTGTATTTGTTTTAATACTTTACCGAGACTTTGAAATAGCAAATTCTTTCTCAGGTTATAAATTGACTACTGGACTATTAAATTCCAATAAATATCTCGTGAAGCTTAACAAAACTATTAAAGAATTTAGTTCTTTTATAAAATCTTTTTCCATAGCACATTTTAGGCTTTTATTACTTATATATTGACATCCAAGTTACACTTTTGCTAAATATGATATTAATTATAATTCAAAAGACTCATTTCAGTAGTGATAGTGGAAAAATCATTAATTATTTATAACATTAAATAAATTCCCAGACCTCGTTTTAAATAGTTCAAATGTTACCCTTATTTAACACAAAAAAGGACTAAAAGAAATATATAATTTTAGAAGAAACATTTTGTACTAAATTTAGTACAAAATTAGTCATGGATGCAGATAGAGTTTCTAAAAATGGTGTCATATTGAAGTACGCCAATTCCTTATATAAAGTAAGAATTAAAAACTTCGTCGATCTTAAATCAAACGTTTGAATCCAGATGTCGTCACTCATTTGATATAAATAAATAGCGATGTCATTTACTATATGTTGCAAACTTGCTGAACGACCATCAATCATGCCTCAATTGCTGATAATTTATTAATCAGATATATGCAAGCAACACGTTCCTAATCCATTACGTGTGGATCTGAAACTAAACGCATTAGTGGAATTACAAGTAATACCATTAAAATCTCATCCATCTAGGCGATCGTGTCGCGAACTTCTGTCTGAATGTAACTATCCTCAAAGGTTTAGTTCGATCGCAAACTTTGAACTTTTGCGTTTGCTCTTGGATAAATATCGCCGGCTTTCCAACCGACCAGAAAGTACGTTCATGCTTGTTGTACTTTTAAAAGAGTAATTCAAAATAATTTATTGAGAATCACGTTGCAGATTTAACTTTAATACAATACTTATATCTTCCTATGAATGAGCTGTTGTCAACGTTATCTACGTATGTGATGAGCGGGAATCTCATTCAGGCATTGAAATCTCTCTATGAGGGTTCTAGTGCCTGTGTCAGAATAAATGGTGCGTACACGGAGTGGTTTCCCATCGAAAGAGGTGTTCGTGGATGAGTTGCGAAGAGATGTGTTGCGTCACCATGGCTGTTCAACCTATTCATGGATAACTGTTTGACAGGTATGTAAAGGAAAGTATGTATGGGTTAAGAATGAATGAATAACTCATCAAATGTGATCTACGCTGATGATCAAGTAATCTTTGCATCATCTGATAATGAGCTACAGGAGATGGTAAATATTATGAAAGAAGCTTTGAAAAGGAAAGGGATTAAAGTGAATGTAAACAAAACGAAAGTTATGATGAATAGCAATATTTTGATAGATGGGGAACGAGTGGAAGGGGTGCAAGAATATGTATACTTGGGATCTAAATTTGAATAAAATGGAACGTGTGAAAATGATATTGAAAGGAGAGCAAATGCAGGGAATATGGTATATAATGTAAATGATGCTCTGCACGCCTTTATGAATTGTCAGACGGTGTCTCAAAGGGACAGACTGGCTGTGCATAGAGGAGTGTTGGTGCCAGCACTTATACATGGTAGTGAAAGTTGGGTATGGCAAAAGAACAGAAAAGTAAAATAAATGCGGTAGAAATGAGAGCGTTGAGAAGTAGGGGGGGGGGGGGTTAAAATTGAGTGATAAAGTAAGTAATAGTGTAATATGAGAACGATGTGGTATACAAGAAGATGTAGGGACTAGAATTGGGAAAGGAACACTTAGATGGATTGGGCGCTTAGAGAGAATGAATGAAAGGAGACTAACTAAAAGGATTTATGAGTTAAGAGTGAATGGGAAAGTTGGAAGGGAAACCCCAAGGCGAACGTTCCAGGAACAAATCCAGGACATTAAAAATAAAGGCCACGACAAGAGTACTCTAAACCGACGAACGACGACTTGTATGAAAGGACTTTGTATGTGTATCTTCTTAGCTGACAATTTTACAGCCGATAAACATTAATATTAAAGTTACCAATTACATTGGATGTTACCCTTTTTTCCCATGTGAACAGAGAATTGTATGGAGGTTGGAAGATATTGATTAAATTAAACTAAATCACAAGATTATTAATTATTGTGTTTTCTCAATTATTAACTGAATAATGTCTCTCAACATCTAATAAGTGGTTAGGTTTAAGTTCATATAATATGAAAAGTAGAATTAGAAGTACTGAGATATAATATTCATAAGACAAAACGATAATTTTTTCTTAGATTTATTTCTTTAAATAACCTGAATTAAATTTTTAACACCGTACTCTCTTAAGGACCATCTAATGAAGGATTTTGGTTTTGTTATGTCCACTGTATCTATTATAGTTACATTTACTAGTTATATGACTTCCATATTGTAGTTATAATGGTGAGGTTAGAATGATATGTATACGGTCATGACTACGTTCCAATTACCGTCGACGTGTGCTTATATAATTAATATAAATAATTTCTCTCAAGCTGTGAAGCTTATTGAAAAACGACTTTTATTTATTTAGAAGTTACCCCTGTTTCTCGCAAAGTTTTACATAATTTTTAATCTTTAGTGTTTACATTTTAGAACGAGCCCAAAATGTTCTTACAAGTAAGCACTTTGAATGTAAGTAATTAAAATATTGGCTTCGTGCCCGCTCACGACATATAACGTGTAAAGCCATAACAGCAAAAGCTACACAACCGACGCTTTATGAAATGTCGAAACGGCTGGAACTAGATTTGTTAGCACCGACAGATTATGTAATGAATATAATATATAATTCATTATATCGTTATACAATCTATCGGCGCTTTATTGTAAAATAGAAACACGTTACTTAAAATTTATTTAATGAAATTATAATATAATATCATAAATATTATCGTCTTTGATCAATTTTTTAATTTTCTATTGTCTTAAAAAAAATTGCAAAACATAAAATCAATTGTAATATTTTACACAATATTATGTATATTATCGATGATATGATGATATTTTGATTTAATATCACAATTGATGAGGTATTGACTGTTGAACCCAATATACATATTGGGTTCAACAGTCATTGTCTCTGCTTATACTGTATATACATATACAGTATAAGCAGAGACGATAATATGACTGCAATTTAATGCACCGTCGGTAATCCTTAATGTAAATACACGTAACAACTGTCTACGTCTTTGTTAGTACTGGTTAAATATATCATACAAATACAATGCCAGAATCAACAACGAGAATAATTTACTTGCTATATATTTTTTACATTTTACAGTAAACAAAAATTCGTGAAACAACGGAAGTCCATTGGTTGACGTCTACTATGTAGGAATTAATCAAAACTTAGTTGGAGAGCTGTTGCAGAGCTATTGCGAATTTATTAATTATTAGTAAAATAATTCCATGAATTTCATCATTAAAATAAAAAGGAGTACCTAATTTTCTGTATCACAGCTTCGGCGTGAACAATAGGACCAATTTCGATAATTCTTTTTTATTGTTTGTTTTAGTCAGGAGAAGGCTCTTCTGAAATAACTATAATAAAATTGTGCGAAACAACAGAAATTTCAAGAAACCTTTCCAATGTAGCCTTTTTAGTGCTTATGACATTGATGTAACCTTATGGAATTTGCCATAATGTTACATTAATGTTAATAAAAATTACATATCAAGAGCAGTCGCAAAGTGTAGGTGACATGACTATAATAACCAGAAGATGAAACGAATATAGTGATTAAATTAAATTAAATAATATAAACATAATGTTTTTGAATAATTACTTGAATTATTTAATACACCAATTCAATAGTCCTAGTTTAGATAGAATAAAGTCCGTCTAATCTATTTGTTTATTTTTAATCTACAGTGTATCTGGTGGAGACTTTTGTCACACAAAACTCATCAGCCTCATCGTAATTTCGCTTTAATATATATAAATCACTTATAGCCTAAAGTAATCACATTATATAAATTCGATAATTATAAAGTTGGAGTACTCCGGATGTTGTGCAGTAGACCATCATAGAATAATGTAAGACCATACCGAATTATGAGTTTTATCCTCCGATTTCTAATACATCCCAAAAGATAATAAAAATAAAATACTTGCAGGGCAATTTCCGAATGGGCATAAATAAACAAATTAAGAGTTACGCCTGTTTCGTGTTGAGGTTTTCATACATCCGTGGCAGTTACGTACAAGAAGAGCAAACCACTTAATAAATCTAACTGCACTACGGCATTTTCTTTTTGCCGCTTATTTACGGCTGGCAACATAAATTGGGGTG
The DNA here is from genome assembly GCA_015832385.1 of Elymnias hypermnestra. Taxonomy (NCBI): domain Eukaryota; kingdom Metazoa; phylum Arthropoda; class Insecta; order Lepidoptera; family Nymphalidae; genus Elymnias; species Elymnias hypermnestra. The sequence continues at coordinate 2,505,429 of JACTOM010000031.1, forward strand.
TAAATTGTAGCTCTTTTGTACTGACCGCATTGCTGTTCGTGCATTGCTCAGGCATTTTGTACATTATTTAATTTATAAGATACGTAGAACTAACGATTAGAAAGGTTGCAGGAGAACTTTTACTTCAGAGAATTGTTGTGTTACATTTAATAATTTTAAAGAACATGGCCGTGCACCATTTTTGAATACAAAATTTTTTAAATAAATATTTTTTTTAACAAAAACAGACCCCCTCCAAAACTATTGCTAACAAATATGCTCTAAAAAGTAAAAAATAATTGTATATCCTTTTTTTAAGAAAAATGAAATGAAATATATTGGAGTACTTATAATTATTACGATAATGTATTGTATTTACAATTATTATTATATTCGGAATCGGTGTCAGCCAATAAGTGTAAAAACTCATTATATATGTATGATACAGTATTATATAACATAATTTACATATTATTCTATTTTGAACATATCACAGTATTCCACTTTCATGTCGGTCATTTACAAACCGCTGCATTAATGGAAATGTCAATCCTTATTAGTTCCTTAACTTTACTAAAAATAGGACTTCGGAAGTGAGTACTTAATGGAGGTTATAAATGAAGTTATGTATTAAACTCTTCGTCGACGTTGTCGTCGCTTCAACCGATGGACGTCCACTGCTGAACATAGGTCTCGCGTAATGACCTTCACAAGGCCCGATCTTGCGCTTCCTGGCTCCAGCATCTACCGGCGACCCTCTTTATATTTTTGGCCCACCTTGTGGGGGGCTCTACCTACACTGCGCCGTCCGGTGCGGATTCGCCAATTCAGCACTAGTCCTTCGGACTATGTGCCGCCCCCCCCATTGCCACTTCAGGTTCGCGATTCGTAGGACTACGTCGGTGACTTTGGTTTTACTACGGATCTCTTCATTTCAAATTCGATCACGTAGATAGTCGTCTCCATCGCACACTGAGTGACTCTGAGCTTCCGCATGAGGCCCATAGTCAGCGACACATGGTCGCTTTACATCTTCTGGTGTCTGGCTTGAATGAAGAGAGTTCCGCTGGGTTTTCGTGGGTGGAGCGAAGCATTACTCCCACGGGTGTGGAGGTAAAAACAATTCTCAGCAAAATAAAGGTTAGGCAAGATTAAGCTTGACTGTTATTTCAATTGATGTTGCGTGATGATACAGTGACATGTGTACATCAATGTACACATGTAACGAGGTAATTTCATCTTACTGATACCGGAACGAAAAGTTTTTCTCGACAGCACATCCTTGCTAATGAAATGGTAACTAGCTACGGCCGAAGCCACCCACCATTCCTGATCACATATATATTAGTAGACATATTTTCCTTAATTTGTATTCCTAAGAATTGAATTCGGTAGCTATAGTAGCATATGTCGGCGGTGCGAATTTTATAACGGACATAAGTAGAATTTTTTTTTATGTTTTATATACTTCCTCTATCACCAAAACTTTTTTCAGAGGTCGTGGAACAAGTTTTTAGGAAAATGTCTTGGTCCGAACAAAGACTTAATATAAACGGCGAAAAGCTATCTAACCTTCGTTTTGCTGACGATATGGTATTGTTTTCTAAGAACCCAGAAAAACTGCAGCATATGTTCCAATAGTTAACAGCAGAACCGAAGGCTTAGTAATTAAGTTATCTAAAACGAAAGTTCTTACAAATTCAACGAAATCCATCATATTGCTTAACGGTAGTTCCTTAGAATATGTCGAAGAATATATATATCAAAGTCAGATTATTTCAACTGAAAACGATACCTCGAAAGAAATACAACGAAGAATAACAAACGCTTGGAATAAATTCTGGTCCTAAAAGGAGGTACTGAAAAATGAAGACATATCAATGGAACACACAATGAAAGTTTGCGACGTCTGCTTACTACCATGTTTGACTTATGGTTGTGAAACATGATCCATGATAGAGCAAAATAAAAATAAAATTAGAATTAGTGAAAATGATATAGAAAGAAATATTATGGGAGTAAAACGTAAAGACAGAATAAGATTGGAAAGTATAAAATTTAAAAAAAAACCTAATAAACGTTGTTAAGACCATAAAGAAACAAAAGTGGATATGGAATAAAGCGAATAAGTGGACAAAGATCGCTACTGAATGGTGTCCAAGATATAGAAAGAGAAAAAGAGGAAGGCCACATAAGCGCTGAAAAGACGACCTAATCGAAATGGCGGGAACTGTGGATGAGATTACTCGTAGCTCACTCTAGATCTGGATGGAAGTCTCTGGGGGAGGCCTATGTCAATAGACAAGTTTGAGAAGTGCAGCCATGGGTTGTTTTTGCACTATTTAATAAATTAAATTAAGTTAATAGTATAAACATTAGATATAAGTATTTTTTTTTAATTATCCAACAATAATAGCTTTATTTATTTATATTCTACCTCACCCGAGCAACTTCGTCTGCGTACTCTCAAATTTGAGATTTTTAGTCCGGTGCCAATATAACTTAGTTGACAACAAGACTTATATTTAAAGATCTATTTTTATATTTTAAGCAATCGTCTAATGTCAGAACAAATCTAAAAATTCAACAAAATTAGTCGAGTGGTTTTGAAATTTATCGTGGGTAAACAAAAAGAACTGCCTCATTGGTCTAGTGGTTAGCATGTTCGACTTCAGACATGAGGTCCTGGGTTCGAGTCCCGGGTCGAGCCAATTCAAAAATCAATATTGAGTTTTCTATTAAGATTTTCTCAATATTTGCCCGAAGTTGGGAAATTGGTGGTGTGATCCACCCCCGTGCCTCGGAGAGCGCGTTAAGCCGTCGGTCCTGCGTCTGATCTCTTTCCGGTCGTCTCGGATTCCCGTCACATCGGACTATGAGAGTGAAGGAATAGAGAGTACACTTGTTGTATACTATGCCTGCCAATCCGCAGTGGAGCAGTATGGAGGCCTGTGCCCAGCAGTGGGACGTTAATGGGCTGCTACTTACTTACTTTACTAAACACAAATTTCATATACATTATATTTACTAGATATTTCGATCCAGTTACATAGGTCGCGGTTACAACGTAACTGAGTCGAAATATCGTTAAATATATAATTTCCGTTGTGGTATGTACCCGTTAAAACAGTCGAAACGCGCCATCAATCACGAAAATTTAAGTATAAAACAATTAGATTACACTTATTTTATAATTTAGTCACGTTTCAATTACTCAGTTTTGCTAAAACATATTTTCCAAATAATACATTAACTAGAGAATAAGTTCTACAAGACTTAAAATTTTAAGTCATGTCGCCTATCTGACGCTCTCGTACAGCTTCTTACGTGCTTTAACTTTTGTTGTAGGCGCAATGCCAAGAAACAGTATTTGTAGCCAATGTAGTGTAGTTCAAAGTCCAAATTTATTTTTTGTAACACCTAATTAGGTTACCTATGTAGACTGAAAGAAGAATCGTTACTCTTGTTAAAGAAAAACACAATGGTAGTGTATCAATATTTTAGTTAAGACCACTTTATGGTGTTGAAAAATTATTTTATGATATTAAGTCATTGGCTAAATTAAGAGTGAGATAGAAATCTTTATTGCATGAACAATATGAACAATACATTACTTTATAATCTATATTAAACTGAACATACATACAACAAAAATTAGGAACAGAACAGAAAATAAATAAAATTAAAGGATGCAAATGGCAGCCTTATCACTGCGTAGTGTTCTCTTCCAGGCAACCCTTTTTTGAATAGCCTTTACATCCAGATTTGTGTTTAAATTTTAAACTATCACACATATTAAAATTAAACGTGAGAATTAATAAGATAGTCTATCTTATTTTTACATTGTATGTTTGGCAATAATGTGTTCAAGATTTTTTTCCAAAATTCACCTAAAAGTAAGGCTTTTGATTAGGTTTATTTATGAAAGTTTTACTGTGTTGTTGTGTTTAATCTTTTTCTTCTAATATAATATATGCACATGTCGGTGGGTTTTATTTTAAAATGTGTTTAATTATATTATAGTTTGTCGTGATACTAAATGTCATAATACCAGATTCTTGCATTGTAATTATACCGGTGCCATGGTACTTTAACTGCCTCATTGGTCTAGTGGTTAGCATGTTCGACTACAGACATGAGGTCCTGGGTTCGAGTCCCGGGTCGGGCCAATTCAAAAACCAATATTGAGTTTTCTATTAAGATTTTCTCAATATTTGCCCGAAGTTGGGAAGTTGGCGGTGTGATCCACCCCCGTGCCTCGGAGAGCACGTTAAGCCGTCGGTCCTGCGCCTGATCTCTCTCCGGTCGTGTCGGATTCCCGTCACACCGGACTATGAGAGTGAAGGAATAGAGAGTGCACTTGTGTACTATGCCTGCCAATCCGCAGTGGAGCAGCGTGGTGGGTCTATGCTCTAAAAACCCTCGCTTCTTGGAGTGAGGAGGCCTGTGCCCAGCAGTGGGACGTTAATGGGCTGCTTCTTACTTACTTACTTACATGGTACTTTGTTATTATATTGTTGAATATTGCAATTATACCGAATGTAGCAGGTGCAAGCTCAGTGCTGTAAATAGGCTGGTTCTCAGTGAATGAGATCATTCCGTAGATGATTCTTATAGAGCATTCGATAGATCATTCTCTTGTGAGACATTCAATAGTGATAACAGTGATTAAATAATTGTGATATTGTTGTAATTATTAAATAGTGAATATTGAGAAAGTTACTTTAAACATAATTGTTACATAGAAGACAATTTAAACCCTTGAAGAGTTAATATTAATTTTTATTTTACTATCACAGTATTACACTAGTTAACACTTTAGCAGATAACAATAGACAAGACCCTGTCTGGCTATGTATCCCTTTTTAACTACCCACTGCCCCTCTTCTTTCTTCGTCAAAATTCCGGGAACATTAAATTTAAATCTATGTCACCACATACACAAGATAAGTTTAATCTTCCCCTCTCTGCTGCTGATAGATGTGTATTGCGAGATCAAACATTTTTATTTAAACTCTTGAGCTTCAAGATCGACTCCCCTTATCTTCTTTCAAAAATTAATTTCATCTGTCCGCGAATTAATTCTCACCGTAGGACACCGTAATATGTTTCATATTTCACATTATAAAACAAGATATTCAGAGAATACATTCATAAGAAGGAGTTGTAAACAGTACAACATATTATTCTCTGAATTTGACCCATTTCATCTGTCTTTCACAAAATTCAAATTCAATATCAATAATAGTCTACTTCATAAAGATTAATATTTTCAACTTTTTGCAGTGGATTAGATAATATGTTTTGCTTTGTCTGCACTCACTTTTCTTTCTCATGTAATTATAAGAAATTTGTATTATAGGAAACTGTTTTGGTTGTAAGGTATTATCATATATTTTATTATTTTTGTGTATAAAATGTACTGTTTGTTTCCAAAATAAAGCGAAAATAAAAATAAAACATCTCTACACGAGCGCCTCGTCGGCAGCCATTGCCTTTCACCGGAAGTTTGCGCGTCTTAACGGAAGATAATAAACTCACGTGTTACATAATTATTAAATGAGTTTATACAAGTAATTTGGTGTATTGATTGCCTCCGCTTGTGACGCGACCACACACACCTACTCACATTGCATGTTTTGGTATGTGCCGGTCTTAAGAGTACTTATTTAATAATAATTCGTGCACAACCACGGTTTTCACTATATCGTTATCTATATAATCGTTTTCTACGTGTATTAATATACTGCTTTTAATGTGCTGGATCCCTTTTTATATTTTTTATTATGTTCTAGTAAATTGATACTACGCAGGTAATATAAACTTAAACATTCTATATGCCAACTTTTTTCATAAACACCATGTTAACGTACTATAACTTAGTATATATACCACAAAGATATATGTATAAAGAAATAATTGTTATGTACGAGTAAGTATTTTTTTATTATTGTTTTCTATTTCATTTTTTATTGCTGACAGATTAGCGCTTGACTGTTATCTCACCTGATGGTAAGTGCTGATACAGTCAAAGATGGAAGCGCGCTAATCTATTAAGAGGCGATATACCCCTTACGGTTTCTATACAGCATCGTACCGGAACACAAATCTCTTTCTTTGGCGGTACGTTTTTACTGGTAGGGTGCTAATTAGCCACGGCCGAAGCCTCCCACCAGTCCAGACTCAGACAAATTAGAAAATACAATTTCCTAAATTCATCCTACCGGGGATCGAACCCGGGACCTCCGCTAGCAAAGCGAATACTCGCACCACAGCGCCAGCGAGGCCGTCGAATATGTGAATGTGTATTTAATACTAAATTCCTTCTAAAAGTCTAGCACGTTTTTTTTTTGTCTATGTTCAGTTGGATTAAAGAAAGGCTTAGTTCGAAACCTCGATTTGGGTTTCTACACGAGTGACTCCGCAAAAAACAGCTAGTAGTAATATTTAACTAGAAATAAAATTGATACACAAATGCTTACGTCACATGTAAGTCTGAACTACAAATAAAATCTGAAACTACATAAATATCACATATGTTAACTCGCATCTCGTTATTCAGAATAGCACATACGAGCACATTACTGTTAACTTCTAAAATTAGTCTTCCAGAGAATAATTTCACCGCAAATGTTCTCGGATTTTGAACGAATTTATATTGAAATACTAACGTGACTTAAATGGTGCAGGCTTTTTGTTCATATTCGTTTTTATAAGTAATTGTATCAGTAAAACACTACGAGTCATTAGATCTCACGAACTACGGGATTATGTTTTGAAACCCTTTCAATTTACAGTTATACTGTTATCTTTACATATTTTGTCAAGATTAGAATGAAATATTTGTTAACGATATCAAAACCTACTACAGGAAATCTGTTTGTAAAGCTACAATAACTTATACTTTCAAGTTATATTCATAGAGTTACTTTAAGGCGTAATGTAATTACACATCCGCATAAATTCACATATATATATATATTATCGAAAAAATATCTCACATTCGTCACATCGATATCAAAAATCATAGGCCCGATTGACTCTAGATTTGGTATACATATTTCACTTGCAATGTAGGCGTTTGCTAAGAACAGATTCCTGCATATTCACACAAGATTAGGAACTACGTGGGTGACAACGCATTACTCAGCTAGTAACTTTTCATAAGCGAAATATCACTCTATCAATAACTTCCTTTTCATGATTGCTTGAAACCCTTTAGCTGCTTGCAGATTCCCTATTTCCGCGGGATTTTTAACAATAATGAAACTGCTGGGGACAGCTAGTATATTTATTATTCGTTACTTTGTGTCGTATCCGTCCTCCTAAATATATTTCTTTATAGGCAAGATTATTTATATATTCTTATCCCGTTTATTAAATCATAATAAAGTAAATTTCACTTAAGGCTCCCCAGCCTGGCTGAACAATACAGCTCAACAAGATGGAGTGGACAGCGTCGAGTAAGTACTGGGGAAATTTAATAATTTACATCGCTCAACTCTGATAAATACAGCCAATTTGTACTTTTAAATTATTTTGTATGGAATTTGAAATATATTACTGAAAGTCAATTAAATTTATTGAATTGCTCATTATATTTTTTAGACAATATTGCTTATTGCTAGGAATTTGTAGAAGTTTCGATATTATAGTCTTAAGTAAATAAGGAATCAAGTTGGTATCTACTTAATATAAAAATATAAAACTTCATCAATTAGCAAATGCTGGAATAGGTGGTCGTTTATTTCCATTAGAAAGTTTTGAGCTAAATTTCATGTCAGTAAACTATCAACATCTAAACAATTTCTTAGGCAATAAAGTAAAGGAGGTTACAGAATTTTTGTTATCAACTAACGAGAAAAGATTTATGAACAGAGCTTTAAAACAAGCTTCTTAATTAGATAGCATGGCACAAAGTGGACATTATCTCGCTTCAGGAACAGTTTTGCGAGATTAACGCTACCAAAGAATGATTCAGCCATATCTGTGCAAAAACAGGTATTAAAATATTAGCACAATATATTGGCATGCCTATCATTCTATTCGCTAAATCAATCCATGCTATATGCCCAGGAAAAATTTGTTTATATATTTATTTAATTTTTATACAAAGGCTGAAAGGAGCCACTGCGTGTACTTTTCAACGTCGAATTTATATTTGACAATGTATTACAACTTCGATAAAATGTTTTCACGTCCATACGAAAACTAAATACGGGTAATTTGAAAGTAATTGAAGATTTAAGTGATAATTTTCTTCTCGTATCTAATAGAAAAAAAGGTTTCCTTGTAATCATATTAAGGGCAAGTCTATGCTAGATAGATTAATTTATCGCTGCTTTACATAAATAATCACAAAATGAAATATAGTTAAAACTTTAAAAATATTGAATAATCTATATTTAATTGTATTAAAAATTCATATTTAAATTGGTAAAAGTGATGCTCTGTTCAACAAGTTATTATGACGCGGGTTAATTTATTTTCAAATGAGTTTCTTGTAAAATTAACTTTTTTGTATTGTTTCTCTATTCTTTTATAGCAGCGATATGTTATCTAATCTTCTTTTAATGTTAACCGTAATTTAGTTTAATCTGCATATAGCATGTTACAGTCTCAACAAGAATGAGTTTGTTGCAGTTGGCAAGTTGCTGCGTATTTTAATCTAATTACTTTATCTCGGTACTAAACTTTGTTAATTATCTACGTCAGAACAATTTAAATAACCCACATAAATAACCAAATGACCAAGTTACAAATTTTTTAATAAGAATATTAAAAAAATTGTAACTTGGTCATTTAACGCGATTTGTAAAACATAACTATGTATGTTAAATTTTCAATAGTTAATGAAATACATCATAATTCATCCAATTAAATTCCAATACATATTTTTATATGTTAACTGGACATGACTTTATTTACATAAATTTAATTACATATAGTTTATTTTGAATTTATATATAAAATAAATAGTTTATTTTATATATTAAATTAATAGTTGCATTGGCAGTTTTATTTTATAAATATTGAATATATATTTAGTTTTAGTAATTACCAGGTTGGTAGTTTATTCAAAAGAGTATCCTCCGTCCATGGGGCTCGTTAATTTTAGTAAATAAAAATTTTAAATATATAGAACGTACAGACATAGTGAGCCAGTCTGTTGAACGAACAATTGAGCTGTCGTCTATTGAATTAGAGCAGTTAGTTATAGTAACCGTAAAAAGGCCACCTTCGTCCAATTTAGAAGTATTTGAAAAATTAATGGACTAGGTACTATTCATAATATTAAAAACAAACAAAAAGTTAGTAGTATGTGGGGACTTTAATATTAATATTTTGGAATGGAATGTAGCTCTTCAATTGTGAAACTCTTAAACCTTTTTAACAGATATAACTTATCGAACATGTTTATGGAGCCTACAAGAATAAATACTAACTGCTGCAGATTCTATTAGTCAGTATATAAGCACCACAATACTACTTAGTTATAAATCATAATTTACGCAGACCAAAAATAAGCAACATACTAAAAATCTATCCGGTTAACAGTTATGATATAAAAGTAGCAATGTGCTTAAAAGAACCTAACTACGATGATACTGAAGCCTTATTAAATTGAAACACCTAATCGTCTGAGTATAGTAGTAGCCCACAGATAATAAAACACAAACAAACGCACGCAACTCACTCACGCACGCACACACACACACGCACACGCACACACACAGAGAGAGAGAGAGAGAGAGAGAGAGAGATTTTTTTTTAACTATTAATTTTAAGTGTTAATCTACTATCTTTTGTTTTTATAACTTCATGTTTCAATTTGGGTATCTCAATACCTACTAGAAGATTTTAACCTAGTATGTGTCAAGTAACTAATTGTTATGGAATTAACAATTTTTATTTAAAAATCTCGTGGTATCGCTGGCTGGAAGCGATCTCTCGTAGCCGAGCATAGTGGATGCATACTCGGCGGAGACCCCGGTTGGAGGGCTGTGTCTTCCTTTTGTGAGTCGGTCATCTTGCAGAAGAAGGCATTAGGGAGGGTAAGGAAGACTGCGATCAATGACTGTCCCAGCCGCAAAAGGAGAGGGTGTGCCAAAAGGCGTTTTGTCCATTCGCTTCCCGTTCCTTGAATTTTTGAGTCAGGTTCATCCGGAGTGCCAGAAATGAATGTGTCAGCCAACATCTGGCCCCCAGCATACGGATGAAGAAGGTTCCGCTAGGTTTTAGTGAGTATTCTGGTGTAGCTAGCGAGTCCCACATTCTCGACTGAAGGTTAACTCCATTTGACGTGCGCAAAAGCATTTACCAGCGAAAAAAAAGAGTAAGCCGCAAACACCTCTCAATTCACATTAAAATATTCTGATTCGATATTTATTTAAAAAACGAATTTAATGAAATACCTTTTTTAACTTATAGTTTAAGGCCATGTTCGTAACTTTTTTTATTCGACTGGAAATTATTGAAATATTTGATTAAGTGCCTTAGTAGAATGCATAACAAATTAAAATGGAGTTGCGTCATGATATAAGTTTTTGTGATGACTAAATTAAGCGGTGCGAATGATGACGTCGCATTGGCAGGTTGGCGGAGTTAGTGCGTAGAGCACGACCGTTGTAGTATTGATATGATATTGTTATAGTATTGATAGAGCTTTAGTAAAGCGTTAAGAAAGTAATAATATATTAGGTTAAATTTTTAATAGAAATGTATGTATAAATCAGGATTGATAAAATTATTATTTTGAATAAAATAGTGTGTTATTAATCTCTACGATAACTTTAAGAAATTAAACAATATAAATTATTTCATTTATTAATATTACTTTGCAAAAATGCAGCACCGTATATTTAGATCTCAGATAAAAGGTCTTTTTTCTGTGATGTTTAAGATGTTCCAACTAGATGGCGTTGGAATAGACTTTATTTATTATAGTACTTGTTACAATTAAAATGACTAACACAATTAGTATAAGCAGAGGTAGTATATTAGATTCGTCTGTTGTCTATAGAAACATTTTTTACCCTTACACCTACATCTCCTTTTCTCGACTACTTAATCATTCTTCTCTTCTATGCGGTCCTTATTTCCAACCTTGATTTTAAACCTCTTACGGTCTTTTGTTATAGACAGTAACATACCTAATAAAATAGGGCAAAGGTATTAGAAAATCACTAACAAAAGCTCCATCAAATCTCGCAAACATATATACAGTTAACACTTAAACTTATCTTTATTCAACGTACAATTTGTATCTACACTCAGTCTAGATAGAATAATCCAATAATCACACAATACTACAGGAAAAACTCAAGTCCAGCCAAGTTAATCCACGTTCTTTTCATTGCATACGTGTAGTTTCCAACGGAATGCGGCAAGCGTCTTAACTAGTGCTTTAGTATGTTGAAAACTTTCAAGAAGTGGTTAGTTGGAATAAAAGTTAAAAGAATTGTTGGACTTTGCTTTACCTGAAATTTTTGTTACAATTATTAGTATCTACACGACGATTGAAAGGAATATATACACAAACATTTCCTGCAATGATACCTACATTATTTTCAATACCTTGGAAATATGGGACAATCCATTTCCAGTGTGAGTCGATAGGACCTTTTACTAATGAAAAACCAGCAACAGTTACAGTATCCACGGTCATTAATTGTATTTTTCACTAATATATTCTGATCCTGTAGGAATTGGGGAAACCCGTTCGAAATGAGCGTCTTCGTTGCGACAGGAGTAAATACATTAAATTTGAAGTCAATAGGACCTATGATTTCGGAAATTTATGATGAGTTTGTAAGTGGTAAATGGCTTACAAATATGTGAATATATTGCTTTTTTTTAAAGAGTGAACAAAATTGAACCAATTAATTATACAAATAATAGAAATGTAAGCAAGTACGAGTCTTCGATTAATTTATGGACGTTAATTACTGTTAGCTTTTCGAGTATACGCCAATTTAATTTGATAATTTCATTGTTTGAGTAAAAACATCAAACGATAGTATCGTTCTTCAACATTTTAATTGAAAGCGCTTCAGCTTGAATGGATATTTCTGAGAAAACGTTAAATACGTTATTCGTTATTGGCATTTATTACGTTGAATACAAATTTATTAATTCTGAATACTTAGTGACATTTATTTGTACTTTTTATTAATTGGAATTAGCATCCTATGCTTATCTATTCAAATTAATATATTGGTTTTACCTGTGTAATGTTTATATTTCTACCCATAACGAGTGACTACTTTATACATCTTCACTCTTCAATGTTTATATATTCTTTCTTTAATTCTTCTCTACATTTATAACTGAAGTACTCCTAAAGATGTGGACCGATTTTAATAGTTTCTTATGTGTATTGAAGTCAATTCAAGAATGGTTTAAATGGACAATGAGATGGAATAAATAACGAAGTTTTCCATATGTCCATCATCGGAAACTACGCGGCTGACACCGTTTTAGTGATGAGATAGTTATAAGAGATGTATTATATTTATGAACGTTGTGGTATAAAAGAAGATCTAAGTTGAGAAAGATATGCTTAGATGATTTGGGTACGTAGAGAGAATGAATAAAAGGAGACTGACAAAAAGGATTTATGAGTCAAGAGTGAATGCGAAAGTTGGAAGGGGAAGACCAAGGCAAACGTTCGTGAACCAAACCCAGCGCATTTTAAACAAGGGCCAGGTCAAGAGTACTCTAAACCGACGAACTTGTATGAAAGGTTGAATGAGAATGAAAGAAGCGAAGGAGATATGCAGGGATTGTGGCAAGTGGAAGGACGTGGTCTCCGCCTACCCCTATAGGAATGAGGCGTGATGTATGTATGTATATATATGTTTATGAAGAACTTTGTAAAAACGTAAATTTTTAAATATGTTAGGTACTGTTCCATTAAAAATAATTACAACAACAATTTTAAATGAAAGAAACAATTTTGTCCAGGATCGCAGTTGTAGCAAATTTTTATCAAAGATACACAGTTAATTATATTAATGAAGATTTGCAAAATTGATCACCAATGTACTGTAACTCACTCAATGTATGTAAATACAATAAAATTATATTTGTTTTATAATTTTTTTTTATACTTTACTTTAAATTTATTTTAACACACAGAACACGAAACATACGGTCTGTTAAATATATTTGTATAATAACCGTATATATTAGCAGTTATGAAACTGAGACAGTTTAGAAAATGCGACAATAATAAAAATTACTTTTATAGGATTATAAGTATATCGCAAGAAAAATTATTGTTTAAATTATATATCTCTTCTTGATTATCGTCGTCTTATTTAATGCTTTATTAAGTTCTAAATGATTTATTACATATTAAAGGTGTCGGAAATTAATACAAATAACTTATTGAAATCTCAAATGACGAAGAGTAAGTAAAAATACCATGTCTTTTTTCAGCGTTAGAAATTATTTATTTATGAAATATTTTATTTTATGAAAAGTAGTATATTAAATTATTAAATGACGAGTGACAAATTAAAATGCCACATGTTGTTTGTAAATATTAAAACTACCTGACTTTCGAACGAATTAACATAAAAACACTGCATATCTTCGTGACGCTAATCACGCGTTTTATCCGAAAAAATTTACCCTCAAGCATTAAGCAAAGTATGTCCTTCTGGAAGATTATTGGTACTTTATAATTCACTTCTATCTCTTGACACACGGCAGTAAAGTGGAACACACACATGTATTCGGGGATTACTAAATAGTTTACTTTTACACAGGCGATAAATCACCATTCCCGATCCATCCCACGTTGATTGAGCCGTTTCTTCGTTTAGATGCAATTTGGCCACTTTTTCGTTCATTCAAACGTTTCACCCAATCGTTTCGCTCGATTTTACTTGGCGTGCGCTCAAACTAATGATCTTCACTTCTTTTTTTTTTCAATTTAGTATTCCCATGTTTTTCTTTATATTTATTTATGACTAGAAACAATGAGAATATTTTTTTATACATTATATAATGATTTGAATTACCAGTACAATTTAAAAAGGATCTTCCATTGACAATATCTTTCATTATAAGGACAACAAAAACTTTGTAATGTGGTCCTACTGAGGATGTTCAAGGAGGAGACAAGAGGCGTTCGTAAAGACGCCTCCTGCCACCCAGCCTCCTCCTCCTTAGGGGAGCAGCATCCGTTGCAGCTTCTCGTACTCGCTCCATTGCCTCCTTCAGAGAAATGACGGCTTCGCAGAAGGAGGCAACTGCATTCCATCCTATCTCACTGTCAAGCATGGCGCCCACTACACTTGGCAGTGAGAGATCCGCTCCGATGAGGGACATCAGTGGATGTCGCTGTGGTCCCCAAGCCGGACATTCTGCCATAGTGTGGGTCGCCGTATCGGCAGGCGCACCACACTGATGGCAGATAGAGGACTCTTCCCGTCGTGCTATCTGATGCAAGTACTTTCCGAAACATCCGTGTCCGGTCAGTACTTGCACCAGCCTAAAGGTAAGCGATCCGTGCCGCCTATCTAACCATTGTTCGAGGCGAGGACGGATCGCCTCCACCGTGATCGCACCCGCACTTGGAGACTCGAGAAGCTCCTTCCAAGCTTGAATCAGGACCCTGTCGGCAAGGGCCCTGACTCTTTGGACCTCGACAAATTCGAGACGGTCACCTCCAGACCTTACGGCAACCCTGCTCTGGTAAGTTGCCGCCAGTGCTTCCGCCTGCAATTCCCACGGGGGATCACCCGCCAAGAGTGTCGCCGCCGTCCAAGACACGGTACGGTACGCTCGTATCCCCCTGACCGCTATTATCCTTTGCGCTCTCCGCAAAAGGGATTTATTATGAACGGTCAGAGAGTTTACCCATACTGGTGCGCCGTATAGTGCCATACTCTTCATGACTCCGGCATAAAGATTTCTGCAGGGCGATCCCGGTCCTCCCACGTTGGGCAGTAACCTACCCAGTGCGGCAGCATAGTTCACGAGGCGAGGGATCAGCTGAGCAAAATGCGCCCGAAAACGCCATTGACCGTCCAAAATTAGGCCCAAATAGTTCATTTGAGTCTTTACCTCAATCAGCGCACCTCCTAAAGACAAAGTCGCCCCACGTGGAGGACCCCTGCGAGGTCCGTGGAAGAGCAGACTTTCTGTCTTGGTAGCGGAAATTTCCAGACCCAAGCTACGAACTCTGTCCATGACCAAATTACCTCCGACTTCGGCAAGCTGAGCTACCTCCTCAAAGTTCTTCCCTTGTGCAGTGACGAGAGTGTCGTCCGCGTAACATAACACCCTCATCCTCGGAAGAACTGGACACCGCAGGATGTAATGTGATAACTTGGTTTGCTACTGTTACTTACAAAAAAATCTAAAATTTATACAAAAATGGATTAAATATCGTCATCGTCACTTCAACCGATGGACATCCACTGCTGGACATAGATCTCACGAAATGATGCCCACAAGGCCCGATCTTGTGGGCATCATTTCACGGCACGTTTTCGATCCGTAGGTAAGGTCTATGGTACCAAAACTTTTCGGAGTCCGGCTGTTCGGGAGGCTGGAATTCGTCAAACGTACCTTCCAGGGTGACGGAATTGAACATTCGCTGAAGGACTTTAAGAATGGGTTTTTCACTCGCCTTCAGGAGTTCCGCTGTCATTCCGTCATCACCCGGTGTCTTGCCGTTTCTGCATCTGTTTGAGAGCCATACTAATCTCGTACAAGCTGACGTGCGGGATATCTTCGGTATAATGCCGGGTCAGTTTGGCACGGGGATCTTTAGCCAAACGATCAATAGGCTTGCAAGTCGATGTGTATAACTGAAGAAACTCTCAACCTCCCTTCGAATCTCAGGTCCAGATGCAATGAGTTCGCCATTTTGGGTCTTCAGCCGCGTCAACCGGCTCTGACCGATAGACAAATCTTTTGCAAACACTTTAGCCTTTGTTGCGTTCGATAGTAGCTCGTATACACTCGGCATTAAAGTGACGCACATCACGCTTTTGCAATTCAGAGAACTGTCTATTCATCATGTAGAGTCCCTCCTTTTCCATGAAATCGGCTAGCATCTGTCCTCTGTGATTCTGTTGCCCATAGCCAAATTGCCCTACTCTCAACTCTGTCCCGCTTCATTCGCCGAGTTTTGCGTTGAAATCACCCATCACAACGTTGTACAATAGCTATTGTCCTGTAATTTTCACTTTTATTATTTCGTCAAAAGTTATGACACACATTTTTGAAACTTACCCAAGCTGCTCTCCCCGTATCATTTATTTTACCTGTAGAATTAGCATCCAAAAATAGAGTTTTAATTTGGGGTCCATTAAAAATTCCCTCTTTTAATTTGGCATCTCTTATCGCTGGAAACTTTTCTCTTGAGTACTGAAAACAATCACCCTTCTTGTCCAGAGCTTTGACATATTGTTTTATGAGACCTAGTTTGATGTGAAGTACCGGTAGCAGTTTTTTGCAATTTTGCAAAAGATAAACCGTCAAAGTTAATATGTCTAAAATATATGCTGTCTAAGAATGAGCGACTCAATAAATCTTTTCAGACATCAGACCAGCGCAGGCAAATCCGCTAAATAAGCGTTCATATTCCCGTGTAATTCCATGAAGAAACGTTTAGTAGTGTAATATTTATAATTGGTCAGCGCGTTACATTTTTTCTACATCATCACTCACCAACAGGTGATCACGATCAACTATCACCTGAGTAAATATACAAGTATTTATTAGCTGTGCTTAAAGGTAAATCCAATTAATTTGCAACAATAACACAATATTCCCTTGTTTCTGTGATCCTTGAATACAGACTACGTATCTAGTTACGATTGGAAACTAACGGCCGGGGTAACTTTGTTTGTTTGTTTTTCGTTAGCTAATTAGCGGGTAAAGACAATCAACCGACCGTACTATTTTTATTATTTAGTTGTAGTTGTTTAATGTATTTACACTGAGCTTCACTCGATATGTTTAAAGGTTTTAGTTTTGATTTAAATTATCGGTAAGGAAAAAAAACCATGTCATCCATTTATCTAAAATACAACTGTTGTGTCTATCTTTATCTTCGTTTTAAAACATTTTGTTCGACTATAGATAGTTGGGCGACAACACTAATGGGTCAGAAATGTTGAGAGTTATTGAGTAATATAGAGGCAACACTTAATAATACCAAAAATCATGGTGTAATATTACGAAATGTTATGCAATACGAGGTAATTTTAACAAGCGGATCAATTGCATGAATATAAGTACGTCGTTGTTTTAAACGAAGCTGTGCTGAATTGTATAAATTCAAATAGTGTTATAATTATTTGTAAAATGCAAGTTTTTTTAAATAGTGAAGAGAATATAAGTTATACATATATAATCACAACCGCAATGTCTTTGGCATTATTAAAAAGTAGTCTCTGGCTTACGAATATGAAAAATATTAATATTATCATGACAGTTTTAAATTAAATTGAACATTGCATCCAATTCATCCTAGATACTCTTTGAATAGGACATAAATTGTTATGACTGCCTGAAAAAGCAATGTTATATAACAAAACTACAACGTTAGGATAACGTTTATAAACTCGCTAATTTATTTTATTTATATTGTTAAATAAAACATCAAATCACTAATCAAAATCGAGCCATCAATTCTCATTCCGCTAATTTAACTGTTAAAATAAATTGAAAAATTACTGCGTCCTGCCAATTTACTTTTAAACGTGTTATTAACAACCATTCACGACCAATTCCATTTTAACGGAATAGTTTCTTTATAACGATTTTATTTTACAGCTTAACGCAATAAAATGTTCATCTATTATTTATATAGAATCATTAACTTCAGAAGTGTTGATGTTACGTTACATTAATAAATACAATATTAGGAAAATTCTTTCTTGCATATATTAATGGGTTTTGATAAACCCCTAGCAAAATATTCGTAGCAACTAATCTTGTACGTTTATGCAACTCATGGTATTGCATTTGATTTGATTCTTAATATGCTTTTGTAATTAGATTTTCAATGATATGAACGAAACAATTATAAATTACAACATCACTAATTTAACAACGAATAGATTAAATTACATCTAACTCAGACTCTTTTAAAATATATAGTAATAATATGAATTGGAAAGTCAAGCACATGTCAATTTTTCTGCTTATTATTTTTCATGAGTAAACTATTAAAACAATTTTTATATAAATGTTTATATGTATATATTATAAGAGTGTCGTATATGTATGTTATATACGTAAAAATATGTGCTTTAGTAGGACGTAAGTAATGTACTTTTTTCTTTATTGTACTTTACAAAAACCGTCTTATCACAAATTATTGTTGTAATATTACAATCTACAAAGTAAATTATTATGCATTTATAACAGATGTAGTGATTATAGATAGATAATAAAGATGAATTCATAACTTGCAATGCCTCGCAGTATTACCCACGTAGATACCGATCTTGTAGCAATGGAAAGTCTACCAGTCGGATTTATTTTCTTAGATTGACATTTTAAAATTCGTTACATCTTTTGAATGGAATGCCCGTTTTCAATCATTTAAAACGTATTTTACAGTTGTTGAAATAGACTTTAATAAACTATAATTTATAAGGGAGGGATAAATACAGAGGTATGAATAATATGGATGGAATATTGTCGGCACTTTTGAAAACTTTTAAAATGAAAAAAGTAGTTGTAGTGGCATAACTACAGTAGTTAGATATATAGCACCGTGGATTATTTTGTAGATATTAATACGTTCTATAATACTGTAGAACATTTTTTTTCTATCATCAATAGTTTCCGCAGTGTAGGGATCCCTAGTTTTTTTTTTTTTGAGAAAGTAATAAAGCCTCTGTCGCTCAGTGAAAATGCTGCTTTCTAATGGGGATTTTTTTTGTGTAAAAGCGTTACAAACATACATACGTAAAAACCTATCAAAGTCCCACAGCTGGGTAAGCTCTACGTTTTGTTAGTAAAATGAGAGAGAGACTTGCTGAACTTGACACCACGCTGCTCTAAAGTATCTTTGTAGGCTAAATGTTCAGAAATACTTCCTAGACGTGCAAAAAATGCATGGATATGTAAAAAATACCTTAGTGGCTTCTGTTCAGCCTTAAAACTTACAACATTTAACAACAATCCACATACATTACACAAGTCTCGATTATCAGGACTTGCAATGTCAAAGTGTTAATCAATAAAATAACCACCATCGTCATCTTTAAAATAATTCGACACTACAAACTAAGAGTAAAATAAAATTGGTCAGTTCTTTCGAACTTTGGCATTACACGTTATAAATTAATTAATACTGTCACTGTGAAATTGATACCCGCAATTAGACTGTTTGGGTCTTGGGTCTTTATTAGGACAATTAAAGACCAAAACCGGCATTACCTAATCTATCTTTTGACTTTCCTTCGTTCTACAGAAACTATTATTGAAATAGCATACTTTCTAGGTAGTAACCAGAAACATTTCTATCCATTTAAAAAGATTTTATACAATAATTTCTTTTAAAAAAATAGGTATAAAAGTAACCCAAATGTTATGAAATCAGGTATCTGCCTACATTCATTAGTAATTTAGATGTTGTTATTAGTATTGTAGTTGCAACACATATTTTTCTGGCTTTATATGAAAAAATAGTAGTTTTTCTTATTGCTAACAAGTTAGCTCTTGACAGTGATCTCACTTGATGGTAAGTTATGATACTATTTAAGATGGAATCGGATGGAATATGGTTTCTGTACAGCATTATATTGGAATACAATTTATTGGTCGTCGGATGGTAATTAATACAGGTTTTTTAAATATAATTTTATAAATTAAATTTATTTAACGAATAATTGAGCAGAGCTATCTATTGAAAGCTAACTCAAAAAGCTTAATGATTTAAGTATGTAAAGTAAGTAGCAGCCCATTAACGTCTCACTGTTGGGCACTCAATATTGATTTTTGAATTGGCTCGACCCGGGACTCGAACCCAGGACCTCATGTCTGTAGTCGAACATACTAAGGATTAGACCAATGAGGCAGTCTTAATGATTTATTTCTACTTAACGAGTTTATGAAGCCTGTGACTTTCATATTTTCAGGCTAATATTTTTATAGGTCTACAGTGTTGACTTTTCTAGTGCTTTGTTTTTATTTTTCATTATTCTCTATAACAAATTGCATCAACTTTTAATAGCGTCTTCAATGTTGCTATCGTCTTATTTATTTTGCTTATTAAGCTGTAAAATTAACAAAAGCAAATCTATTACCAGTAATCTTTCCAAATTAAAGGTTTAGGTCGCACACAAATAAATTGGGGAATTACCGTGACCTAACAATATACATTTAAACGTGTTGTAAATCACCTTTCACGACCAATTCCATGTTGATGGAGCAATTTCTTTGATTCGATGTAATTTTACAACATTACGATCATCCATTACTTATAAGGAATCCTTAAGTTTGCTTTATCTAGCCATTTGCAAACAAGGTCTCGTTTCAATGCGGCTTAATGAGATATTTTTAAATGCTTAGCATGTGCCATTTCCGTAAAAATCTAGCAATACATTAGTATTTATTTTCATACATTTAATACAATAATGATAATATACAGTTAACCATGATAACATTATACCGAACCTTAACATTAATACAGAAAAAATAAAATTAATTAAAATGCGGCATCAGAAGCAAATGGATGGGTGCACATAAGGCTGGCAGCGTTACTATTTTGGACAGCGATACTTATACGCTGCCCGGAGTACCACCCGGCCTTAGGGTCACGGGTGACATCAACTAAGTGAGGTGAAATTTCTTAAAAAAGCTTTTAGCCTCAGGACCTCACGGTCCTAATGTCTCCACGCCAAAAGGCACAAACATGTATTCTAAAGCAAGGCTCTCATATTTGCGCCTTCAACTTGGCGTTTTCAGCTTATGACGCCGCCGCTCCCGCTGATTTGGAGGTAAAATCAATGTGAGATGGTGCAAGCGTATCAACACATGTAGCATCCCACACCAACGACCTTCCTTTTTTCCAACGCATCAACGACATACCATCAGGTTTCTTACCATCAACACGTACAATTCCATTCGGCTCGAGAATAGCCGGCACGTTAATGGTGTACAAAAGTCCTTTTGCTGATGACGTTGATGCCAGCGTGTCTTGCGAGACCACCAGCGCCAGTCACGAAGACCAGACAGACCGTGTATCTTATAACACTAGCTACTTTTAGGGGTCAGAAATAAATTGACTACGTCATTTGAAATTTTAAAACATGTATACTTCCATGGCAAAGTGATATCGGAAACGGGATTTAATGATATTATAATCTGTATTTGTACCTACAACCATTTTACAAAGTACTAGTTGTGTCCCGTCATGTCACCCACTAAGTTTACGGTCCCCTCGTAATACGGTGCCAATCAAATCAAATCGAATTGTCAATCTAAACATAAGTTTACCGGAACACCCACAAAAAAAATTTCGTTCTGCCATCAAGGAATTTCAGTAACGTAAAGATGTACAGAAAAATTATATGTAAAGTTAGATTACATATTTTAGCAATCTCTGTAACTAATACAACCGCAGAGTGTTAAAAATTTCAATAATAATAATATTTAAAAACTTATAAAAACGATTGACAAAGTGATTATTAAATTTCGCCTTTAAAACACCTAATGTTAATAACCAAGGTGATAATCTTATTTGGTTTCATTTAATCTTATTACTTTTGATTACAAATTAATTATTCTGTATGATATCCACTTTTTGAGTAATATTTTTAAATAAAAATGTGGTTTTTTACACCCCAGTTTTTGCCCTTTTTAATAATAGTTTTAAAACTAGATAATATATACTATTTCGGATTCTACTGTGTCGTTCACTCAAATTTTGGAAATTTTGTATGTGCGAAATCATGTGCATAAAAACGTAGGATAACTGATAAAATGTCATTATTTCTAAAACATATCAAAAGGCTCTTGTTATTGAGATTACTATTCTCACTGCAGACTCGTTACTGAAGTCAGATTTAAAAATTTTTTTATATATTAAAATGAATTAATTAATTGTATAATTGAACACATTTCAAATTACCACCTATAAATTGCCACATAAAAATCGAAATAAACAAACATGGATGAACACTGTGGGCAGTACGAACAACGATATGAATAATGTAGTATACTAGTGATACTCTATGATGGTACTGAATAATTCTACAATAAATCCTTTAAAAGCTGCGATGCATAACATGCAAATAATTTTGGTCACAAATTGAATATATTTCAGGAAGTAAAACACCAGCGCGGAAGTGATAAAGCATTAATGGCGTTAGTTATTAGCAACGGCTGAGAAAATCCAGTTGGATTCCATTTCAAATATCCGTATGAATGGATCTTTGTTTGATAATATGTGATTGAATCCATCTTCACACAATTTGAACTTTTATTAACTTATTTATGTCTTACGGCCTCACTGGCGCAATGGAGCAAGCAATCGCTTCGGTAGCGAAATTTCTCAGTTCTATATCCGGCAGGACAAATGTAGAAAGTTGCATTTCAAATTTGTCTAAGTTTAGAGTGATGCGAGGCTTTGATTGTGACCAAATACCACCCTACAAGCAAAGCGTGTCGTCAAGCAAATCATGTGCGTTTCGGTACGATGGTCTTTGGAAACCAAAAAGAGGGAAATTACCTCTTACCAAATCAGCGCGCTTCTATCTTAGACTGTATCATTACTTAACATTAGGTGAGATGCAAAAAAAGGACGGGCTATTAGCGGTCAACTACTAAGAACAAGTCTTTTCACTTGTAGGAAAGAGGTTTTTTAAAGCAAGAACCATCTACGTTCATATGCAAGGATCGTGGCAAGTGGAAGGACGTTGACTCTACCTACCGCTATGAATGAGGCGTGATGCTATGTATGTATGTATGTATGTATGTTATTTGTAAATATTAAAATTTCCTAACCTTAAAACGAATTAGCATAAAAAAGCTGCACATCTTCGTGACGCTAATCACGCGATTCATCTCTCAAATTTACCCTCATGTGCCTAAAGAAGTCTCACTTTTATAATAAAGTTTCATATATCAATGACACGTTGGATTTAATTCTCACCTTTTATGGACGAGAGCCTTTACTGAAACATGTCTCTTTTAATGATAACAAAACAGAGTCAACAGCCCACCTAAATAAGTTATCACTTAAATATTTATAGTATTGATATATAAATTTACTTTAATATAATTTACAACATCTAATACATCAATCCTAAGCCGTACTAAGTATCCCTAAAAACATGTATACTAAATTTATAGCACAAATTAGCCCAACGTCGAGTGCAATAAATTTACATATGAAACTCATATGTTTAAGCTCCACAGCAACTAAATTCATAGGACGATATTATTAAGAGACTGGAACGACGGAACTATATTGTAATTGATTACCACATGTAGATAATTTAACAAAACAGATAGATTCTTTTAAAAACGAATAAAATAATCGTATTTATAGATTCGTTTTATTATTATAACATCTTTTTTATATATTTTTAATTCTTATAGATACATTTGCGTATATAATATATTAATAAATATAATTATATTTGTTATTGTTCATGTTTATATTTATTTATGTACTCTTTTGTGGCGTCATCTGCTTTGTATCACTGACAGTATCTTTTACCTAAGAGTTACGAGTAAGAGATTATTTATGCAATTAGACCACCTTTGCATGCTATGGTTCTTAAACTATTATGAATCGTAATGTTTTGGTGTGTTATACAGTATCTATCTATCTATCCAACATCTCAACATACAATGAAAGAGGCTGATTGACTAAATAGAAGCTAGAGTCATGAAATTTGGATATTACGTACTTTTTGTGACGTGGGGATTAAATACGGTACTAGTTTCTTTGAAATTTCACCCTTAATTAAATTAAGTAATTTGATAAAGAAAAATAATTCCACGTAATGAAATAACGTTTTAATAATAACTCCTTATAATAATTAACCATTAAAACTAACTAATTATTTGTTCTCCTGAATGTTTAACGTAGGAAATGAAAATTGTCATTATATTACAAGGGGGTCAAAGCAAAAGATAGCCACGATTACTTCTCTCGCATAAAATTTCTAAAAATAATGTCACTACCTTTTAAAATTCTTCATAATAGCAATTATCTAACTCAATAAATAATTAAAAATAAAATACAATAACCACCATACCAGCATAGATGTATCGTCAGGCAAAGAGGTTTGTGTTCCGGTTCGAACCATAAGAGGTAAAATTCCCTCTTACCCGATAAGCGCGCTAACATTTTTGATTGTATCATCACTTACCATCGGGTGTGATCACAGTCAAGCGCTAAACTGTCAGCATAAAAAAATGCATAAAGTCGCATATGTCACGTTTGTGTGTTGGAATAGTGACATAATTTATAAAGGCTGGCGCTTTTACAGGAGCGATGTAAACTAATCGATGACAAACAGATATTTTACTGTGAGTTTCTACACAATAATATACTTAATTTTGTGACTTTAAATAAAATGTAGACAATATAAGATTATGTGAGTATTCATTTAAACAACGATATCAAAGCCCAGCTTTTAAATTTACCCGCTTTACCCTGTATGATAGTAGTGAACCTATTCAGAAACTTCTTTCAAAATTATTTCAAAAATGTGCTTTTGTTAAGGCAGAGAATGACTTCCTTTGACCAGCCAAAAACCGCAAAGTTGCGAGCTCTTTGCTTATAAAATATCGCCCGATTTCCGTGAATAAATACCGTTGTCCGCACAATGGATTATTATTTACGCACTTTCGTGACCTCAACAATACCCACTTATGTATATTCATAAAACCGTAAAGGACAGTCGTCCCAACATTTTTATTCTTATTTTATTCGTACAAAACTCTTGAAACAGGGAAAGTTCCCTCTAAGGAAAATAGAAAACATGAATTTACATATAAAGATATCCCTTCATGAACGTTTTCGTTCGTTTCTTTTAACTGTACAAAGTGTAACTTCATATATTGTTTTAGATCATTTTTATTAAATCTAATCAATTATAATTATTTTTAAATACCGTAAATTAATAACATTGTGGCGATGCGGAATGTTATTTTTAATTAGGGTGTATAAATATTTATGTAAGTAGTTAATGTTTGCGTCTTTTTCTGTAATAAATTAGTACTCGTGACTCATCTACTTATATACTTACTAACTGTACACACTAAAATAACATATCCATACGCTTTCTCTCTGGAAAATTTATATTTTTAAGTTTTCTATAGAAATAAATAAAATTATATTGTCTGTTTCAAGCGAACAGTTTCATTCGACTTCTCTCTGTGAGGATAGTATGATTTTTACGGAAGCTTGACTGAAAAATGGGTGTTGTTATAAGAAGTAACTTAGGCTTCTTTTATTTTAAAAAAGACAATAAAAATAATCCGGGTAACGCTGCAGGGAACAGCTAGCTCGTGATATAAAGATTGCAACAAAGTGAAACTGATATGGGCACATCGTAAAGGAATTTATTGATTAGTTATCAAAAAACTGGGCTTGTGTACTAATAGTTGTTCAAATATGGGAGCGATGTTTTAATTAAAAAAAATGTTAAAAGTGCGTGCGCACAAAGTACAGGTGTCAAAAGTGAAATATCTTTGGCAAAGTTTTATTTAGGTCTTGTTT
This sequence comes from Elymnias hypermnestra, assembly GCA_015832385.1. Classification (NCBI taxonomy): domain Eukaryota; kingdom Metazoa; phylum Arthropoda; class Insecta; order Lepidoptera; family Nymphalidae; genus Elymnias; species Elymnias hypermnestra. The sequence goes on from JACTOM010000031.1 coordinate 2,531,128, forward strand.
ATATTTATACACGTATAAAACTTTATATTTCCGAGACTTAGACGGAGAAAGGAAGACATGTTAGAAATTTAATGACTTTAATTGTAATTTAAATATTAAAAGTGTCAAAAATTAATACAAATAATTTATTGAAATTTTAAGTGACGAATAATAAATAAAATGCCACTTCTTTTTTGTCAATATTTGAAATTATTAATTAAAATTTTTATTTTTGAATTTGAAATTAAAAAAAATATATAATTTATGAAAAATAGTATGTTAAACCATTAAATGATTGGCAAATTAAAATTCCACATATTATTTGTTATCTTCATGACGCTAATCAAATATGGGGGTTTAGAGAACAATAATTATTAAGTAATTCAATTTCTTCAGACTACAAGGTTTTTATTTATTACAAATTACCATATCTTACGTAATAAAAAATACAATAGACGACACGCAATCTTTGCAGTATCCTAAATCAATCAATGTCAAAATGCAATACAACATCTCCGAGATTGATATTTATGAAACATATAGTCCGACCAAATTAGGCAGGTTAGTGAACATACAACAAGACCGATTTTTGTATAACTATAGACAGACAAGCACAGACATTTTATTTGAACAGCTTACTGATTACAATATACTGAGTAGGTCAACCGAATTAAGTACGTGGATGTTTTGATAAAAATAAGCGATGCTGACTTCAGTAAGTAGGATATCTTTCTTTATATTTATTGACATAAAGGCTTACCATTTATGAGGTTACATTTTTGTTTTTCTTTTTTGAATACGAAAGTGGTGTTGTCCGTTTCATTTTAATGCCTTAATTCTCCAATACAGCAGAGGCGAGTTTAGGAAATTGCATTGAATCTGAGTCTGCAATTGTGGGAGCCTTAGGCCGTGGTTATCTACCACCCTAGTACGAGGGTATGTAGAAACTATGAGAGGTAAATTACCAATAACCAGATTAACGCGCTTCCATTTTTATAATGTATCTTGACTTGCCAACAGGGGTGATCACAGTCGAGCCCTAAAAAGTCAGCAATAAAAAAAAACCATTGTGATGCTATTAACAAGAACATACTTGGTGGTTATATTAATATTAAAATATAAACATTACGTATATAGTCATTAAGATATGTATTGCATCACGCCTCATTCTCATGGGGGGAGGGGGCAGGCGGAGACCACGTCCTTCCTCTTGCCACGATCCTTGCATATCTCCTTCAGTCCTTCATTCTCAATAAACCTTTCATAAAAGTTCGTCGTTTTAGAGTGCTCTTGACCTGGCCCTTATTTAAAATGTCCTGGATTTAGTCCAGGAACGTTCGCCTTGATCTTGCCCTTCCAAATTTCTTATTCACGCTTGACTCATAAGTCCTTTTTGTCAATCTCGTTTCATTCATTCTTTCTGCGTGCCCTACCTTTCTCAATTTTAGTCACTATATCTTCTTTTGTAACACAACGTTATCATATTTAAACATATACAAATAATTTTTTGTCTAAATATTTTGGTTTGAATCAAAAACATTTGTTTAATTAAAGTTAAAGAGGGGATGGTTTAACAGTGGACAATTACCGCGAATGAATCTTAAGAACATTTGTTTTTATATAAACAGCAAAATTACCATTTTTGTATTATTGATGATTGAATTTATTTATTTATTCACTTTACACCAATCTCTATACCAGAATAAATTTTAAGTCTTGTTTATATTTATAAATATCTAATAGTTTAGATTTCCGAGACTTAGAGGGAAGGGAAAAGTAAGATATGTTAGGAATTTAATTGTCATTAAAATATGAAAAGTGTCGAAATTAATACAAATAATTTATTAAAATTACAATGTCGAGTAGTAAATAAAAAGCCATATGAATTTGTCAATATAAAAATTACTGATTAAATTTTGTTTTTGTAAAGTATTATATTAAATGATGAGTGGCGAATTAAAATTCCACATGTTATTTGTAAATATTAAGACTACCTTACCTCCAAACGAGTTATCATAAAAACGCTGCACATATTCGTGATTCTAATCACGCGTTTCATCCATAAAAATCTTACCTCATGCGCCTAAAGAAATTTCACTTTAAAAATCTATATAGATACATCGTATATGCAAACTTTAACACATTTATATACTCGTACACTCAGCGGGAAGCGAGCTTCTATTTTTACATCTCCCAATATGGCGACATAAAAGCTAACATCATCTCTCTAAATCTTCCTGTATTTGACACAACATTATTTATGGACGCGACAGCACAATGAAAGCATATTTTGTGTTTACATACTATAAGTTCCATACTGTAAACGAATTGACAATGTTATTTAGTAGGGGTCAAATTTTATGAAAATTTTTTATTATAATTATTCAGGTTATTTTATAATAGGTATTGATATTTGCTACGTCATTGATTTTTAAGTTAATAGATAGCGTAACTGATTGCCTTTATAGTAATTTTAACCACAATGACACTAAAATACAAAATTATCATTCAATCGGAAATATCACATGCACACTCACACGCACGCACACATGCACGCACGCACGCACGCACGCTCGCACGTACGCACGCATGAACAAAGAGAGAGACACTTATTCACACATACAAATTCATTCAGACTATTAATATAACGTAAGATATCTTTGTTTTAATTTTATGATTAAAAAATTGACAAGTAATTCAAGGGTGACTGTATACATTTCTATAACAAGCTCCCAGAAGAAGTTACAAGGATGTCTCTTAGTAAACTTAAATCTTTTATTAAAAGAAAGAAAACTGAGAAATCATTCTATAATTTGAAGGAATACTTAGAAGATAAAAAAGCGTGGGAGTAAATGAATTGCTCTTTATTCTTAATATAGAATAAATTAAAAATATGTATTGCAATGATGCTGAAAAAAAAAGACGTACACCCGACTGAGTTTGTTTTGGGCTTCTTAAACTTTAGATTGTAAGTCGTTCGTTTAAATAATGTATAGAAAAAACGATGTTTGACGATTCAAAATTACTGTAAAGGCCTACTTGAATAAAGATGTTTTTATTTTAACTTTGAATTTGATTCTGTTTTAATTTGATAATAACTTTATGATTTTATATCATGTACAAAGTTCCTATAATAGAACAGAAAGAGACTAACCCCCAAGACACTAGTACTCCTAGTTTGGGGTCAAGGGTAATATTAATAAATTATATAATTATGAGACGAAGAAATAAAGATTTATTTATTACTAATTAACGATCTTCCTATATATAATCAATAATACAAAGTTTTTTATTTATCCCATCTAATTTGAACTTGTAGTGGATGAACATTTGGTATTAATAAAGTTTTCTTGAACATAAATTCCATACTTAAATTTGTTAAAATTATTTAACAAAAATTTGTATAGTGCCTTTTATTGAAAGACACGTACACGGTTTCTGTGTGAGAATTGAGCTTAAGAAGTTTTTTCTAGATGGCGTAAGAAATGGCTTATTTTTTTATAATTAAGGATTAATAGCAGCTCATTAACGTCCCACTGTTGGATACACGCCTCGTCACTCCGGGGAGCGAGGGTTTTTTAGAGCATAGACCCAATGCGCTGCTCCACTTCGGATTGGCAGGCATAGCACACAAGTGCAGTCTCTATTCCTTCACTCTTATAGTCCGATGTGACGAGAATCCGACACGACCGGAGAGAGATCAGGCACAGGACCGATGGCTTAACGTGCTCTCCGAGGCACGGGGGTGAATCTCACCGCCAACTTCCCAACTTAGGGCAAATATTGAGTGAATCTTAATAAAAAACTCAATATCCATTTTTGAATTGGCCCGACCCGGGACTCGAACCCAGGACCTCACGTTTGTAGTCGAACATGCTAACCACTAGACCAATAACGCAGTTTTTTTTATAATACTTGTTATGAACGTAACAGGCGAAGTATCAATCACTTTACGTGCCCTTTAATGTACGTGGATGTAAAGATATCACTAAGTTTGTCAGAAAAACCCAAAATTAACTCTACGAGCTACTTCTTCTACCGGCATAATCTATCTATATAAATATGTATGTATGTTTGTTACGTTTTCACACAAAAACTACTGGACGGAGTTCGAAAATTTATTCACCATTAGAAAGCTACATTTTCACTGAGCGATATAGGCTATATTACTTTCTCAAAAAAAATAGAGATCCCCAATAAAAATGCATTAATGTTCCCCAAGGTGTGAAAAAGTTGTTCACATAAAATCTTTCAACGCGTGCGCTGCGAAAACTATTGAAGATAGAATAAAAAAATGTTGTACAATATTATAGAACGTGTTAATATCTACAAAAAAATCTGGAATGTTAACTTTTTTGCATTTTAAAAGTTATTAAATCTGCAGGCAATAATCAAACCATATTATTCATACCTCTTTATTAATCCTTATCCTATTAAATTATATTTTATTAAAGACCGTATCAATACCTGTATAATACTATTTAATTTATTAAAATCGAACATTCAATTCAAAAGATCTAACGAATTTAAAAATATGTATCTAACATCTACATATTAGTTGTAAACTAAAATCTGTTTCTGAATTGGAATAGATTATGAATGTAAGTGTATATCTAGTTATCTGAAAGGAAGTGATTAAAAACTAAGTGAAAAATAAATTTTATGTTAACGAAAATCAATCTATAGTCCGAATTAGTACTTTCTACTGCCACGACATCGGTATCTACGCAGGTGACACCGCCGGGCATGGCTAGTAATCAATAAATCTGAAGGAAACAAATGATAATTTTTTTTTATTTCTATTATTAGGTCCCTAAAATATTATTAAATTAAATTATTTGGAAAAAAATTTCAACACGTTTCTATTCATCCAAGTTAATTCGAATACATTTCTTAAAATTTGTAAAGGATGATATTTGATGTTAAAAGTTTTTTTGATTAAAATATTAATTTTAGTTTCGTGAGTTCTTTTTACGAAAAAAGTTCGCGCAACATGGCGTGGGATTAGATTTTAATGTTGTGTTTCATAAAACTTGTTTAAATAATAAATTATATACCAAACGACACGGGTTCCAATATTCCAATATTTTCTTTCACGTATAAATAACAATTTAGTAATTTTTCTGAATGTTGACTCTAACTTCGATATCAATATCAAATCGAAAACTTCATAACAATCAAATCCAATATTGGCCTTGCTTATGTAAACATTACATTAATATGTTTTGCTACGAATTCGCAAATAACTTTATATTTTTCTTTTATTGGATAAGTTCGTTTTCAAGGTTACGAAAGATACTGTATTATATACGATTTCTTTGATACAATATGCCATAAATTATGATGTAATAATAAAATTTATGTTGGTATTTTATGGACAGAGACCAACTATATTTAGACTGTAAATGACGCTATTGTGGCTATTCATCATTTAGATACTTAAAATGTTATTAATCAAGAAAAACGTCTTGGATTGTTATTCCGCTATAAAATATTTAGTTTTATTACTCACGAATTCGTTACATTAATGAATATAATATAGAAATCGAATAGGAGAAAGGTCAAATAACCCAGAAAATATCTGTCTTATGGAAAAAAATCTTTACATTTGACATTTTAATACAATTCCAATAAACAATCAAAAACAAACATAAATATTAGCTTTTCAAGTACTGGCACTAAAATTTTTCGAACAATACATACTTCCAAACCAAAGGCTTTTTTTTTGTTCGGAGTGTATTTAGCTGTTGGATATTATTTAGCTGTAGTTAGCTTACTTTTACATGGTAACCGGAGGGCACAGAGTGAAGGTTTTCTGTGTCTCGTTCATTCAATCTCGTTCATACACTTCATACACACATTCACATACATATTTCTTAGGTAAACCATGCAAACATACACTCACGCGTAATTACAACAATTACAAAAATTGTACATGATTCACGGCGTGTAAAGAAAACATGTTTTTATTTCTTTCTTTCTCATTTTCATTATTGACTTTTACAGATGTATAATTTTTATTGAGCTTATCAAGTTCTACAGTAGTGATGTGTGAAGCCTTGGGCATTTATTACTCCACTCCAGTAGACGTATCACCAAGCAAAAAAGTTGCGTTTAGGTACGATGCGATGAGAGATAAATAACTTCTTATCAGACTTATGCGCTACCGTCTTAGAGTAACGATACATTATATATTCTTAGGTAATATGATATACAAGCGCTACTAAGTCAGATGTTAAAAAAAAACAGGTAGCAGAGGTTCTGGTTACGATTCACAGCTAAGCAAATTATGTATTTTTCAACTTGTGAAGGTATGGGCGGGTTGAGGGCTCAAACAGTGGCAAGTTAGCTTATTTAAAAGGCTAGTGGCTAAAAGCTTATCGTTTTTGTGTAAAACTGTGTAGAAACCGTTTTGGAGTAAATCATCTCTAACTATGGTACGGTCTTATACTGTATCATCATTTACAATCAAGTGAAGTTACAGTCGAAATTGTCAGAAATAAAGAAATGTGTTTGACATAACTATCCAATTCTTTGTCAATATAAAATAAACAAATATATGTTACATATACAACAATTTCAAAAGTTCATTTACAAACGAAGTAGAATTATTGTACCATATTACCTTTTCTGGCTAAACTAAGAACATACAAAGACACAAGTAGACTAATGGAACTCTAGCATTTCAATTTGTCTCACTTTGACAACTCCACCAAGTTCCCCGTATGTCGGAAACAGGGGAGTTAATTATTCAAAACATTTATAATGGAGAACAGAATTCCCTGTGCACGTTTGAATATCAATGGACAGTCTCCGTAGTTTGTTTGAAGTCATTGCACTGAAAATACTATAAATTTTGCGCAAGTTCAAAAATAGTCGCAGTTTGACTTGAAATTTAACTAAATGACAAATTTCTTTTTTATGTCTGTCAAGATAGCGATTGATTGTAATATTACCATCTGGTAAGTGACGATACAATCTAAGTTGGAAGCTAATCTGGTAAGAGCTAGTTCAGTTTATACACAGCATTGTACCGATACACTTTTTTCTGTTTTTTTTTTTTTTTT
>JACTOM010000031.1:2538180-2581801 GCA_015832385.1 Elymnias hypermnestra
TTTTTTTTTTTTTTCGCTGGGAAATGCTTTTATGCAATGGGCCCGACCGTATGTCAGAAGCGTGGGAGTTGGCGATCAAGAAGGCCTCGCAATACCCAGTAAAACCTAGCGGAACCCATGAATGAAGCACCAGGAGTTCAACTTTCGCATTCATCCCTGGTGTCCCGGATGAATCCGAGTGAGAATTTTTGAAGACGGAAGGACTTACGCTAACAGACGCTGCCTTGTACCCCACCTCTTCCAGCGGTGTGAAGCGGTGGAAGCCTCCTTCAATGACATAATCGTCTAACAGAATAGGGCCACTCCTGCTCAATATCTCTCACTAGAAAACATCGCGCCTACAACGCTTTCCAGTGAGAGGTCCGCGCCGATCAGCGCAACCAAGAGGTGATGCTGAGGTTCCCAGGCTGCACAATCTGCCAAAGTATGCTGCCGAGTCTATGGCATCACAGTGTGGTGATGCCACAGTGATCATGGCAGGCTGGTGATTCCTCGCCACCAATTCCGTGCAGGAACAGAAACTGAAACATCCGTGCCCGGTCAGAACCTGCACTAATCTGTAGGTGAACCCGTGCTGCCTGGAAAGCCATTGTTTCAGGTTAGGGCGGATCGCCTCCACAGTGGTTACGCCCGCTACTAGAGACCTAAGATCCTTTTTCCATCGTATTGTACGGATACCGCAATACTTTGATTGACAACACATTTTTGCTTATATCGTCAAAAATAACCACGACCGAAACCATAGGTCCAGACTAAGACAAATGAGAAAATGCGATTTCCTAAATTTGCTAATTTGACGCAAGTACAGATATCATTGCAAAAAGGCCGTTTCATATTGTAAACTGGTTTCTCCATATTCCATGGGATCGGAAACTACATGACTGAGTACGACATAATTATCGTAAACTAAAATTATGCTTACGTTTCTCAACAGGTGGGCCTGAAAATGAACATGGCTAAGATAAAAATTATGTAAATATCCATGTACCGCCTTACCCAGTCATCGTCGAGAACTCAGCTCTCGAAATTGTTGACGAGTACACATATCTGGGACATATCGCCCAGCTAGGTAGGTCCAATTTTGAGAAGGAGGTCAACCGCCGAATCCAACTCGGTTTGGCTGCGTTCGGGAAGTTACGCCAGATATTTTCGTCCGATAACCCTCAGTGCCTGAAGACCAAAGTCTTCGAACAGTGCGTGTTGCCAGTGATGACCTACTGAGACATGGTCCCTGACTATAGGCCTCATGCGGAAGCTCAGAGTCACTCAGCGATGCGATGGAGAGGGCTATGCTCGGAGTTTCTCTACGTGATCGAATTAGAAATAAAGAGATCCGTAGTAGAACCAGAGTCACCGACATAGTCCTACGAATCGCGAACCTGAAGTGGCAATGGGCGGGGCACATAGTCCGAAGGACCGAGGGACATTGGGGGCCGAAGGTGCTGGAGTGGCGACCCCGCACCGGAAGGCGCAGTGTAGGCAGACCCCCCACAAGGTGGACCGATGATATAAGGAGGGTCACCGGTAGCCGCTGGAGCCAGGTGGCGCAAGATCGGACCTGGTGGACGTCATTATGTGAGACCCATGTGCAGCAGTGGACAGCCATCGGTTGAAGCGTCGAAGACGACGATATAACATCACCAATGACATTAAAAAAAAAATTAAAACTATAAATAGCAATCGTTAAAGTTTTTGAGAAAAAAGAGCGAAAAGATAAACGTAATATTTGAAATAGTGGTGCTCGTTTAAAAGCAGGGATAACTGACATTGGATAGGCAGTCGCTTTGATGAAATAGAACTGGGCTGGACAGCTTATATAACGAACGTCATAAAACATTTTAAGTTGCGGTTGAAATCTTTCAGTCATATAATATATTTTAAAGAAACTTTATATTTTCTTTGAATTTCAAGTTGTTTTTTAGCAATATTCTATGAGCATACAAACGTATCCAAAAATAGATGTAATAAATGTTTGTAGAAGTAAAGTAAATAAATTTTTATTAAAAAATTCTTTATTCAAGCAGGCCCTTACTACACTTTTAAATCGTCAATCGATTGTTATTATTGATATTAAAGAATGACTTAAAATCTAAGGTAACTTTCTGCCCTATTCTGAGAAAAGCCCACAACAATCTTATAAAGAATCATTTCTTTTAATATCATCGTTGAAATATTATATTAATTTATTTTATTTAGATTACAGCAATTGATTTACCTTCACGCTCTTATGTCGTCTAAGTAATCTTTCTAATTTCAGATAGTTTTCCTATAATAATGGATTTAAATTTATCAAGTCTCTAGAATGTTTTTTGGGAGTTTATTAAAATAAGCATACAGTTAATCTCAAACGAGTTGTTAATTTTATGTAGCTTACTAGGATTTATAAGAATTTTATTTTTAACTATAGTTACATGTGGTACAATCACTTTTTAAGAGACTTCAAAAAAAAGTAGGGGGTTATCAATTCGTCTTTATTTTTTTTTGAGCGATCGGATGACCGAGCTTGATGATTTCTTTATATGAAAGACGGTACTCGTCATAGGGTCCTATTTTTTAAAACCAGTTCTGATGATGGCATCCACGAGAAAACCGGATGTCTTAAATTTGCATAAGTATGTGCGCGACAAATGGACGAATAACCAAGATCGCGCCAACCGATTTCGATGATCCTTTTTTATTAGAAAGGATATACTTCTAGGGTTGTTTTGTGATAGTTTGGTTAGGTTCTGATGGAATCTATGACAAAGTGACGGAACTCTACAATTCTTAGGAGCAAATCAACGATACTCGGCAGAGTCTTCTATAAGCTAACCAGATATTTGAGTTGCCTACCGTAACTTCGGTATGGTGAAGAGCTAGTTGTAGTTAAATATGAAGATCAATGGAACTCCTCAACGGCTTCCAGCAATTATTGGCAAAATATATAACTGTCTGTAATCAAATGGCAATGACCTTACGTTTGTTGCTGCATTGTAATATTTGAAAGGTGAATTATGTGTGAAGCGGTAGTATAAGCGGTAGCGGTGCGATCCCGGGTCTGGCGATATTAATGTAAATTTAACTTTGTAAAGTTGTTTCATTTAAACGGTGTTATCTCATATGACCAACAAGTTTTTAGGTGTACACATATTGAGACAAATTTCTTAGTTTACTACAGAGTCACTGAAAAAAAAAAATAGAAATTTCAACAAAAAAAGAACCGCCTTCAAAACAAACTACTACTAGGCGCCTACATATACAGCTATAGGTGGGAGATAGCGGGAGCTGCCAAGTGGACACGCGGGGAACATCCACCTTGGCAGACATCGACTCCGAACATAAGAATACGAAGAACACTATAAAAGTATACGCAATTATTTCTTACTTTTTAGAGCGTATTAACATTTGTAAGTTTGTCTTGAAGGCGGTTCTTTTTTTGTTAAAATTTCTATTTATGTTCTTAAAAATGTCAATATTTTTATGTTTCAGCGGTAGACCATAACAGCATCACGACATTTTTTCAATGAAATCTCGTTCCGCTCCATGCTTTTCCAACATTTGCGCTAATAATTATTTATGTCAATGTTACGCGTGAGAACTATTAATCTTCGTAACTTTTTAATACATCTGGGTTTTACAAGGCAAAGGGTGCCGCCATATGTGATGAGAGTTGTTTTGTAACCCAATTGAAATATGAGTGCAAAAGCTTTGTATTGAGGTTATAGTATATCAAATATCAAACACTATTACCCACCAAATAGAGCTGAGTATTTTATCATCTGGTAATCTAAAAATATTGTACTGAAAAGTAATAAGCTGCATATGGTGTCAGATTATCAAGTAACATGTAGAAGTAATAACTTATTTAGATCCTTTAGATACCAGTGGATTTTGACAAGTGCAAAGGGGAATGAAAACAAAGAAAATACAAGGTGACCTCATAATTAAAACGCACTCGTAGTAACTGATGAATTATACCAATGTGTCCAATAGTACAGATTTTAGTCACGGCTGCCAATCTCCTGCAGAGGTAAGCCATTTGTGTAAGTTATAGTGCGTAAGGACGCTCCACTCTCTATTCATACATTCTCATAGTCTGATGGAACGACTAGTCTGACACAACCGGCTAGAAATAAGGTTTAAATTGTTCTCCAAGGTATGGGGATACCACCAACCTCCCAACTTCAAGCATAAGTTGAGAATTTCCTAACAGTGAAACTCAATATGATTTATCAATCGTCCCAACGCGAGTGACGTCATTATATGTAGCCGAATGTTCTGACCACTACACCAACAAAGAAGCTAGAATTGTATACAGGATATATCAGGGCATGTAGACAAATAATGGTAAAGGGATGGAGAGTTTCAAAACCCATCGATTGGATCTCCATGTATGTCAGCCATTTACCCACTCAAAAGTTATTTTGATTTTTATGAAATTTTAAGTAAACCCTTATTGAACTTTATTAAATACCTATTAATGAAACCTAATAGTTTGGTTATAGTTCAAAAACTTATAGTCTACAATGAGGTTTTGATTAAAAATTCATAAAATTAATACCACTTTTGAATGACTTGATGGATATTAAAATTCCTCATCGCCTTACTGTTGTTTATCCACTTATCAAATCAATGTCTGTTGAAGTCACCCATAGCTTTGTCACCAATTATATCTAGATATACCTATCAGATAAAGATTTCAAACTGATATATGACCACTATTCTCTTGATTGACTAGGAATTTAGCAAAATTACTAATTTCGTGACGTGAACGCTTAGTACCAAACTCCCGCACTCCCACAGGCTAAAGAACGACCTCGATACAGGGGTACGTATACATGTGATATTAGTAATAATACTCATATAAAGCGTAATAGATGTAGCTAAAGTAACGAAACCCCCTTGTATTTCTGTAAATCTAAGATATCAAACTTCTTTTGTGCCCCGACAATAATGAGTTGTAACGCTCGGTTCGTTTCACTTTGTATCAATCTTAACTTTCCCAATGTTGCAGAGTTGCAAATAATTTCAGCAAATTCAGTCTGGAATTTCAATTTTGAAACAAAACTTGCCCGCCTGGTTTAAATTGGCGAAGAATAATTGAGTTATTTGTCTAAATCTGTATTTAGAATGAATACTTTGGCCTGTTGCTAAGACATATTATTTTATGTACTAGCCGTTTCCCGAGGCGACACCCGTGTAGTTCTCGATCCTATGGGAATATGGGAAAATCTATTCGTATTTACATTGCGAGAGTAGTCTGCTAAATTTCAAACTTAAATGCTTATGAAAACTGCCTCATCGGTAAAGTGGCATGTTCAACTACAGACATGAGGTCCTGGGTTCGAGTCCCGGATCGGGCCAATTCATAACTCGATATTGAGTTTTCTATTAAGATTTTCTTAATATTTGCCCGAAGTTAGGAAGTGGGCGGTGTGATTCACCCCCGTGCCTCGGAGAGCACGTTAAGCCGTCGATACTTTCTTTTTTACACATAGTTTTGTCTTACTTTTGTTCCTATACAACGGATGGTATTGGAATAGCACAATCATGACATAACATAACTAGCAATGCCCAGAGGCATCACCATTGTAGTTTCCAATCACGTGAAAATATTTGGAAATCCGTTATTAATTATCGACCCGAATTGTCAATCTAAACTTTTCAAGAATTCATCTCAACATACACAAAAATCATTAATATCGGTATAATCATATTCGAGGCTTTTAGTCACATACACACGTACAGAAAAATTACTTATAATAATATAAAAATCTGAACATAAACAATATTATGATCATACTTGGTTATATTATGTATTATTGTAATACGCATGGAATAAATATTCCGACATTATGAGTCACTGGCGCCTCGCGTGGTAATGAATTGCTACACATGTGCTATACCTAACATAAAGCGTGCACAGACCGATAGTAATTTTAGTACTAAAATGATATCTCTTTGGAAAAATAATGACATAATTAAAAAAAAAACTATTTCCAATAAAGCTGTTGAAGAATGAAACAAAACATAAATCAAATCTGCCAAAGCAACGATTGGAACTTTATTTGCATATAGATATTTCTGTGGTTTCAGGTGAGCAAACTGCTTCATTGGTCTAGTGGTTAGCATGTTCGACTACAGACATGAGGTCCTGGGTTCGAGTCTCGGGTCAAGGCAATTCAAAAATCAAGTTGAGAAGTTTGCGGTGTGATCTAACCCCGCGCCTAGGAGAGCACGTTAAGCCGTCGGTCCTGTGCCTGATCTCTCTCCGGTCGAGGCAGTTTCCCGTCACATCGGACTATGAGAGTAAAGGAATAGAGAGTGCACTTGTGTACTATGCCTGCCAATCCGCAATGGAACAGCGTGGTGGGTCTATGCTCTAAAAATCCTCTCTCCTATAAGCGAGGAGGCCTATGCCCAGCGGGACGTCAATGGGCTGCTACTTACCTTACCAGGTAAACAAATATATGAAAAAATAATTTATTGACTAATCACATAGTAAAATCTTTGCATTCCTGTACAATGCTGTATAGAAACCAGGCTACAATAAAAAGGTGGTTAGTGCATTTCTTATTCAGGTTATATAAATATCATCGTATTACATCAGGAGAGGTCACAGTCAAATGTTAAAATACATACATACATACATAGCATCACGCCTTATTCCCATAGGGGTAGGCAGAGACAACATCCTTCCACTTGCCACGATCCTTGCATATCTCCTTCGCTTCTTTCATTCCCATTAAACCTGCCATACAAGTTCGTGGGTTTAGAGTACTCTTGACCTAGCCCTTATTCCAAATTTTCTGTACTCGTATTTGGTCCAGGAATGTCCGTCTTGGTTTTCTCATTCCAGCTTTCCCAGTCACTCTTGACTCATAAAGCCTTTTGTCAGTCTCTTTTTATTCATTCTCTCGATATGCCCAAACCATCTAAGCATACCGTTCTCAAGCTTAGTCACTATATCATCTTTTATACAACGTCTTATTACACTATTTCTTACTTTGTCACTTAGTTTCAATCCACTCATACTTCTAAACGCTCTCATCTCTACCGCATTTATTTATTTTTTATATTTCTTCTGTCATACCCTACTTTTACTACCATACATAAGTGTTGGCACCAACACTTCTCCATGCACATCATAATATTTATCAACAAATATTATTTAAGCGAGAAATTTGAATTCATAAAATGATATCAAAGATGTTTAAAATTAATAGTAGCGTAATCTTATGAATTTTGTATTGATCAAACAATATCTCTATACAATTGTCTCGGTATTTATTTATGAAATTGAACTTCATGGATTTTTCCTTCTTGAAACATTCTCTGAAGTTAAATTTTAAAAATCATTATTAAGAATTCGACGTTTTGTTACTCTCGTCATCATATAACCTGGCCGCCCGAGTTTTTTTGTAACATAATATTTAAAGGAATGTTTAATAACTAATCATGTTAATATAAATCATAACAACATTAAAAAATATACAAAAAATTTGTACAAAATCGACTCTTTACAAGAAATTCAGTACAGAAAAAAAATATAAACGTTTTGTCTTCTAAAATTTTGTACATTATTGTATGTACTGGGCCTAACACGTAAAACCCGTTTTGTCTCCACGAAGTTATCGCAAGTGTGACTATAAATTGCTGTTATTTAAAAGTAAGTTTCCCATAGTGTTATTTACATGGCTGGCATCAGTACTTTGTATAAATTGAAAACCAGCCAACTTTAAAAACCCAAAAGTGTCTATTATATAAAGTACCAATGTTTGCTAACTATATTTACAATACTTAACGCAAATAATCAATGTTTCCTATGTACATATATACTAAAATGAAAAAGCAATATTTCATGATAAGTAAAAAAAAAAGGTCAAAATGTATTAATTTAACACAAAAAAACATTTTTAATATCTTCATATTTTACAGACCAATATTTTCTAACAAATAAATATGAATTGACAGTATAGTAATGAAAATACACAGCAATATTTAAGTTTCGAGCGCTTGACTACTATCTCACATGATGGTAAGCAATGATGAAATTTAAGATAGAAGCGTGCTGACCTGGAAGAGATAATTTAGCTTTTATGGTTTTTACACAGCATCTTTCAGAAACAAGGTTTTTTTTATATATATTAATAACTAGCCACGCCGAAGCCTCCCGCCATTCTTAACGTAGGCAAATCTAACAATGGAATTTCATAAATTTTCCCTGCCGGGAATCAAAGCCGTACGAAGCAAGTACCAGTACCATTGCACTTACGTTAATATAGTTTCATACGATTTCTCAGAATATATGAAAATATATTTATCAATTTAAAAAAAATGTCGGTTAATCTTAAATATATATGTGTTCATATTGGTCTACGTCACCAATTTTCACTGAAATATAACTAACATATATAATCATAGTTTTTATTTTGTATTTAGTTTATACGGGGATCATAAAGTAGTGTAGTAAAGCTAGATTGAATTTGATAAAGAGATAAAAGAATTTGTATACCTGTTATGGTATAAAAGAAGATGTAG
Organism: Elymnias hypermnestra; assembly: GCA_015832385.1. Classification (NCBI taxonomy): domain Eukaryota; kingdom Metazoa; phylum Arthropoda; class Insecta; order Lepidoptera; family Nymphalidae; genus Elymnias; species Elymnias hypermnestra. The sequence goes on from JACTOM010000031.1 coordinate 2,546,701, forward strand.
TGACTAAAGCTGAGAAAAGTATGCTTAGATGGTTTGGGCACTTAGAGAGAATCAATGAAAGTCGACTGTACACAAAAGTGAACGGGAAAGTTGGAAAAGGAAGACCAAGGCGAACGTTCCAAGACCAAATCCAGGACATTTTAAATAAGAGCCAGTTCAAAAGTACTAAACCGAGGAACTTGTGTGAAGGGTTTACTGAGAATGAAAAAAGCGAACGAGATATGCCAGGATCGTGGCAATTGGAAGGACGTAGTCTCTGCCTACCCCTATGGGAATGAGGCGTGATGCTATGTATTTACTATAGAAACTTAAAGCACAGAAACTAAATTAAGAAAATCTAAGACCTAGAGCTAGGTCTTACGCACATTTATAACATAAATTCATGTCGTGACACATTGCAATTTTGCTTATCAATATTATGTTAGCTTGCAAAGTTTGTACTACAAAAGCTTAAAGCTTTATCACCATATGATTAAGGATTAGCATTATACTGCCGCGTATTATCCTGAAGCTTTCAGCTCATATTCTGTTTGTATATTTACTTATCATCATTACATTCCTACTATTAGTATACTCTCCCTATAAATGTCGTGTTAAAATTTTGTTAAAGTTTGAAAACATTTATTAATAATACGGTTTTTCCTAATAAATTCATTATTAAACTTTAACTAATTATTAACTGTATGTTAGACTATAGATATAGAGTTACTCAAAATCTCCCACCATTTCAAAGCTATCAGTGTTGTCACCCAACTATTTATATTCTAACACGTACTTGCGGTAAGTGTACAGCGATGTTTACTGAAAGCTTAAGTAAAAGATTTTAAGTTTCTTTCTATGAAATTTACAATATATGGTGTAAAAATTGACTATTAGACTAATTACAAATATGAGACAGAAGTAGCAACATCAAGGCGATTTGTTAAGTTGCATTATTAAGAAAGTAGTTTTTTTTTTAAGAAAAAAAGATTAAGAAAGTTTAATTTAATACTTCATTTTTTTATTTATAATTTTAATGCGATATTTGGTTGAGATCATTAATAATAACAAGCTGATTCGCACAAGTACGTATCGCAACAAAAAAATTCAGGTCGGGAAATATAAAAATACTTTATTTCCTATTGTCAGACCTAATAAATATATACAAAAAATAATATTATAAATCTGTGAAGTATACACACCGGCATATTTACCGGAACATAAAAAAAATAAAGGTTTCATATGAGTATCATAACCTTATATGATACTGATATCAAATATTTTTTTAGTTCGCAAGAGTTCGATAACACACATCGTATTTTTCTATATAAGATTTTTATAAAATGTTTACCCTGACCAAACTTCTAATTGCGTATATCAGAACAAACATTAGCCTTTGTAGATGTTTTGTTATTCAAATGAGGTTTTTGTTTAACTGAATCTTCAGTGAAAATACAAATTTACTTATCAGCATATATTCGAGTGTGATTTTTTGGATTGACAAACTAAAAGTGTAATAGAAATTTTTATCAAGTTAAACAATAATACACTGTCATGTATAGCAATTGTTAGTTATTGGAATTTTAAATTGTATGTTTGTTTATATGTTATTAAACCACCAGAGGCTTTAGGTAAAGTCATTATATGAATCCAAAAAAAAAAATAAGAGACTATTAATGTCTTATATTATTTATTTATGTATTTTATACAGTCATATGAAGTACTGTTGAATTGGTTTCCTTTGTTTTTCGTCCCGCCTTCTGCTTTCTTTCACTTACAGTGTTCTTTACCCAAAGTTCGATAAGTGTTAAGAGATTGCTTATGCAAGAAGACCGCCGTTGCATGCTTTGGTTCCGAAGGATTATTTAAATTTTCATAATGTTGTGCGTACAATAAATTATTTATATATCTATCTTCCTCACTGCAGACACAGGTCACAAATACAAGGGAATGTATTATTCTATGACACGCAGGTTCCTTTTTCTATTTTAAGTCATGAATATAAGACAGTATTTATTAATATTAATCAACAATTACTTAGATCTACTCTTAAGTAGATATGCCGGCCTGGGATCCACTACACCTTTCAGAGAGTTCACGTATTTAACAACTAAGCAGGTAATAAATAGTTTTTTTGTAGAAACATTACACCCCTGCAATCAAAATTGCTTTACAAAAAAACTAAGGCAATTCAGCCACCAATAAAGAAAATCGCTTTTGCGATCAATTTGCAAAAAAAGTCTATTACCACACGATCTCGTACTTCGTTTACCATTTCATTATGTGGTCACGCAAGTCTGTCAGCAGGCAAGATTGTAGGATAGACGTAAATCGTGCCTCGTTCAGGTGTGGTTCATTCGAGGAAATCACTTTTTCAGCTATAATGCCTGATTGGATTTAAAATATACGAGAATTGCTACATGGTAACATTAAGCTGTAGAATTATTTTTTTACAAAAATATAATAAAATGAACATATATAAAGACATTTTTGCTAAACTACAAACTGTATTGTCATTGGCTAATTTCTATATATTCTCAAGTGAAGATAGCTTTGTTCCCAAGTTGTGTTGTTCTTGAGAATAGAAAGACACTTGAAGTGCCAGCTGTGAAACTAGCATTTAAAAAATCTACATTGTACTCTTTTAAAACACGTACCACATTAAATGAACTGCCGATACCTACAAAACTCATCTACGAGTATATATAATTTACGTCTTGCGGAAAATATTTATTTTGTTACTGACAGCTGAGTGCTGACCTGTGATCTCACATTTATTTATTTATTACATAACTCACAAAAAAATACAAAATCTTAAAGAGAAGGTACATTATGGTAAAACAAATTAGTAAATACAATTACTTGAAATTACACTGTTGGTAATCGAGTTTAGGACCTCTACTAGCTAAACGTGTTGTGATTAAAAAATGTAATTGATGCAATCTTAGTGATACCAGATAAATGATACTATAATAAAAATACTTTTAAAAATTTTTAATCCGAATGACTTCTATACAATTTTGCTATCGCACTTAATTTGAAATGCATATAGTAGTCACAAAATTTTATAAAAAAATGTAGTAAGAAGAACTTTAATTCAAAACATTATTTGTATTAGAGATATATACGAGTACATATAAATACATATGACTAGATCTTTATTCATGTACTTGTCATTGGTTGTGCATCATATTGTAAAATAGAAATCAATGAATTGTTTACAGTTGTTATCATTTTGTAGTTACATACAAGAGAGGACAAAACAGTCATTGAATTCCCAGCCCATTAATGATTCTTAGGTAATGTTATAATCTCAAACCTCTACCACAATGAGTAATCACATTATAAAGTTATTACACAAAGTAATATGTAAGACTTCATCATCATTCAATAAATTTTCCCTTCTTTTTCCCGATTTAAAAGTATATATATCACGTAGTATGTTACTTGTAGTTGATGTCACGTGATGTTAATCCAGTGATTTCAAATGTTAACTAAATTTAATAGACAAATAATGGTATTTGTACGTACCATCTATTGAAAGCTCACGTAAAAGGTTTAAAAGTTTCTTTCTATTTAATGACTTTAAATATACCTGATAGAGAGAGCTATTACTTATAATAATATTAAATGTTTGAAAGTGAATGTAAACAAAACGAAAGTTATGCATTTTGAAAGAGATGAATTTATGATGAATGGCAATATCTTGATAGATGGGGAAAAAGTGGAAGAGGTGAAAGAATTTCTATACTTGGGATCTAAATTTACAAAAGGTGGAACATGTGAAAATGATATTGGAAGGAGAGAGAATGCAGGGAATATGGTAAATGGTGCCCTGCACGCCTTTGTGAATAGCCAGATGGTGTCTCAAAGGGCCAGACTACCTTTGCATAGAGGAATGTTGGTGCCAACACTTATGTATGGTAGTGTAGTATTGGGTATGTCAGAAGAACCACAAAAGTAAAATAAATGCGGTAGAGATCCGAGCGTGGAGAAGTATGAGTAGGTTGAAATTGAGTGACAAAGTAAGAAATAGTGTGATAATAAAAGAAGATGTAGTGACTAAAATTGAGAAAGGTGTGCTTAGATTGGTGGGGCACGTAGAGAGAATGAATGAAACGAGACTGACAAAAAGGATTTATGACTCAAGAGTGAATGGGAAAGTTGGAAGGGAAGACCAAGGCCAACGTTCCTGGACCAAATTCAGGACATTTTAAATATGGGCCAGGTCAAAAGTACCCTAAACCGACGAACTTGTATGAAAGGTTTAATGAGAATGAAGAAGCGAAGAAGATATGCAAGGATCTTGGCTAGTGGAAGGATGTGGCCTACCCCTATGGGAATTAGGCGTAATGCTACGTATGTATGTTAAATGTCATCAGATGCTAGGTTTAAATAATATTTTTTTTAACACTTAGGTTAAACTTATAAACAACACATTTGTAAGATAGACATAAATCGTAGTCAGGTCAGGTGGTGTTAATTCCGCTGAAGTACGTCCGCCGCAGTTAAGTCTGATTGGATTCAAAATATATGTGAGTAGGCACAACTGGCAATGATAATAAAATGATTTGCAACTGAATAAAATTGAGTATAGAATCACACCTTCAAAAGTATTACTTAAGTCATAATGTTTCATTTCATTATAATAACAAATAAGTTAAAATCATTTATATTTAACAAGTTGAACAGTTAGGGACAACGAATTAAAACACATAGTGTTTACAAAACCTCTATCTAAACTAATATTATAAAGAGGAAATATTTGTGTTTAGGGAAGTTCTATAGAAGAAAGGTTTGCATTTTCAATTTTTGTTTTTATTTTTCACAATTTATTATAATCAAGCTAAAAATTACTGGACCGATTTTAAAAAATTCTTTCAATATCTGTGGAGAATTTTGAAATTTACATATTATTGGACACTCTATGTAAATTATGTTACGAATTTTAAAATGTATTATTGCGATACATACTCCTCGTAAAGTAAAATGTGTATATTAATTATATTATGAATGTAAGTATATACCTAATAATTTGAAATGAAGAAATTAAAAACTAAGTGAAATAAAACATTTATGTTAACGAAAATAAATCTATAGTCCGACTTAGTAAACCTTCCACTGCCATGAGATCGATAACTACGCAGGTGAAGCCGCGGGGCATTGCTAGTAATTTATAATTTAAAAATCTTTGAAGTAAATATATTTAGCCCCGCTATTAAAATCATAAATATTGTTTCCTTATACCTTCTAATTCATTATGTCCATAGATAATTCCATGTTTCCTTATTTCGTACTGTCCCAGTTATAAATGCTATTTCCTTATTATATTATTCTGTATTCCAAAGTAAAATTCTCACTCAACAATCGCAAACTTCGGACGAAGTAAACGAAAACAAAATCGTTATTTCAGATTTTATTAGATACTTATATTATTACGAGATATTTGTCATCAAATTCGAAATTATATCTTATATCGGGCCGCCACATAAATTACACATCATCGCTCTGCCATTGAAACCCATAAAGCGCTTCTGCGAAACCCTCATTTTAATTAAGTGAACAATTTGATGGCTTACTATATGCGTTACTTACATCACTCCACAACTGATGATTATTAAAGCCGTTGCACACATTTTATTTTACAGTAACTTTATTGTTGCAAATTTGACTAGGTGTTTTGCCGCACCAGGCGACGGACTGCTATCTCTGGGCATAGGTCTCTCATAACGATTTTCCCAGAAGCTGATTCTTTTTTTACAACAAGAAATCTTGCTGCCTGCAGCATCACGAGGATATTTAGTTTTTTTTTAGTGCTGACAGTTTAGCGCTTGACTGTGGTCTCACCTGATGCTAAGTGGTGATACGGTCTGAGATAGAAGTGCGCTAATCTGGTAAAGAGGCGATACACCCCTTATGGTTTCTATACAGCATCGTACCGGGACACAATTTTTTTTTGTTGGGCGGTACGTCTTTACTGGTAGGGTGGTAACTAGCGACGGTTGAAGCCTCCCACCAGTCCAGACTCAAACAAATTAGAAAATACTATTTCCTAAACTCGTTCTATCGGGGATCGAACCCGGGACAACAGATTATGCCGGACTTCTACTACAAAAAAGCTGACCGTTCTCCATAATTTGTTCAGTGACGAAGCCATTGGGTTATTGGTGGCACTTTATATTTTTTCATCACTGCCACTAAGCTCCGAAGGTACAACGTCCGGAGATCCTGACTCGTGACTAATCTCTTTCTGAGCCCTCTCTGTCGCCACATACCTGCTGCCATGAGATTTTTTCCTACAAAAGGCGGTGCCGGATGTGATCCGATCTTCCTCGTGAGTTGCCTGCGTGTATCTTTAATGCTGACAAGTGAGCGCTTGACTGTAATCTCACACAATGGTAAGTGATGATACATGAGGAAATAGAAGCACACTGGTGAGCGCACTGATAATATACGGATGGCGCGTTTTCCTTTGCTAGGCCCCATTCTAGCACCTTCTAGCACCAACGTTTTAGCCAACTGTTTGCCCAAGGGCTCTTATAGAAATGTAAAGATCTCCATAGCGTAGCGGACGTCAAAATAGTTTCTTCGCTTTCTTTCATTGTCGGTTTAAAACATTTTACAAGTAAGTTAAAATTAATATTTTTTTTTCTAAATTTTTTTTTTTAGTTATTCACGGTGATCGGACATTTTAGCTGCATTAAATTGATAAATTTTCTAAAGGATCTCTACGTATATGTCATTATGACATTGTCACTGATTCAAAATATCTGTAAAAAAAATCACCTACATCCCACTTTGGTGCTATAGTACTTTTTATTAATTTGGCTCTTAACTATTTTCTGAGATAAAAATGAGGTCAAGGGTAATTGGATACGTTTGCAATCTCCAGAGATTTTTCATGTGTTAATACAGAATATTCTCTTTTTCATGTTTTTGTTTCGTGTAATTTATAAGTTGTTAAATGTGACTAATCTCGAAATGTCCTAACCTGTTAAGGAAGAGTTAAATTTATTGCTTTGGTTTCGGACTTTATAATAATACGTATTCAATGAGTAGCTATTGGAAAAGCTAGTACAATCAACATATAATAGATGTAATGTTGATTGATCTATAGAGGAATATATACTCTTGAGTGTACGAGTACGTACATAAAAGAAAAACATGAACTTGACATTTACACAATTAAATAACAAAAAAAACAACAGCATGAATATTGATTTTTTTGCAGAAGCTATCTTTTAAAAGACAATCTTTGTGATATAGGAATCTATTTTAGAAAGTATTAGGAATGTATTTTCTCCCCCAATGATGAAACAATTAAAAATTGAAGGCTTGGTAAGTGATCATTTACCAGGGAAAAGTTTCTTTACAGCACCGTAAAACACAAAAGAAATACATTTTTGTTGTTGATAGGACAGGGCTCGATTGCGATCTCACCTGATGGTAAGGGATACTACAGTCTAAGTTGGTTACACAGGCTGATTTGATAAGAGACAATTTACCTTTAAATAGTTTCTTCACAGCATCATACTGGTACATAAATATTTTGTACCCATCCACTGCCGAAGCTTCAAATCGCACCAGACCTATGCAATTTAGTAAAATCAATATTGTAAATTTTCTTCACCGGAAATGAGCTTAAGACATCGAATCTATGTACCATTACCATTATAATTCAAACCTGGGAACGATATTGCAGTTTTGTTGCATGGTAACAATTCATAGAGTTTGTATAGTTTATGACGTTTTATTTTGAGTTCATTTTTTACTGAATATAATAATAATAACAGCAGACATAAACAAGCTTTGGCGAAACTTAATCAAGACGTAAACTTCGGGGCTAATTGCCTAAACAACTTGAAATCGTTAAACGAATCAACTTCGAAACTTCAACTTCTAATGAAGTCAGTATAAATCGATTTACAACAACTGTATTAATATACAACAAAATTACGTTTCAAAATGCTTTCAATTATTAAAGTAATATTCGTCTACAATGACTTGCCGAAATATTTAGTATGGAATTTCTTACTGTCAAATTAATATTGAAAATAATCTTCATTTAATTAGATCTTTTGAATTATCATTAGTGGTGGGAACCATTGCTAACAAATCTATCGTTTGAAAAGTTCATACTACTGAGAAGAAATCGGCAAGAAACTTAGTAGTCAATTATTGTGATATTCAGCTTTCACGTTCAATTGAAATTACATACAGAGATTTTTTAAGCAATCTTCTATATTTTGTGTAATAGAATGTATTTCACATATTTTGTCAAATTAAGTAGAAGCAAATCCAAAAGTTAATGTTAAAACACAACGCTTTTTGTTCAAACCAGCAAATCATTTCTGAACTTTTTGAAGCCAATTCAATGATGTTTGTTTAATAAACAATAAATATGAAAAAAAAACTTCTAAAAGTGAATTATAATTACTTGCTAGCAAAAATGTTATAAAGAGATAAATCATTAACCTCCTTATGGGAGCTTTCAGATATAGGGTGCTGTACATATACATGTATATATGGGAGGAGTGTAAATATTACGAGTTGAAAAATAATTAAGGAGGGAGGGTGTGACAATGTTGTGACATCATATGCTACTGTAGTCAACAAAAAAAAAATCTAAAACTGCTCTAAATAAATATCATTCTGTCATCCAGATACACATGCGCGACGTCGTTAATAAATCATTTCAACAGAATGTGACACTTTTTAATCATCCTGAAGATAAATTACAGACATGATTGTCACTTATACAGTTTTGACTAGGACAGACACTAATAGGCATCAATGTGTGAATGGTGTTGAATATATGACCTAAATTTTTTGTTCACATGAATTGGATCTTAACCCTCCACTTCGTCCTATATTTTTAAAAATACAAAATATTTGCGTGCTTGCTATATTTTCAATGTCGAATTAACTGCTTAAAAGTATAAAAGCCATGAATGGCCTTTGGATGGTCCCTCGGGAATTGCGGAATCAAATATGTGCTGACACCGTAAAGTTTCTCTTAATGAAACTTAAGTACTTGATTGTTCTTAACAATTCATCATTGTACTTTTCGGTTATACACAAACATCTTTAGCAAACCTGCATAGCACAAGAAGAATTCTGGGATATGTGAGGATCTATACCCGAAAAACTTTCACTCCTATAAGTGTGCCCAGCAATGGGACGTAAATAGGCTGCTACTTAACTTTTTAAATGAAAGTATATACGGTATTTATAACAAAATAATCAATTTTTCAAATTTTTGTCTGTCTACATATGTGTCCGTATGTCTGAAGCGGCTGGACCAATTTAGACGAGACTTTCAATGGCAGATAGCTGATGTTATGAGATGTAAATGAAGCTTTTCATTAAAAAAAGCCATCCATCTTCTTATTTTTGAGATTAGAAATAATAATACTATGGTTACGTATTATTTCTTATTGTTTCTTTATAGGCAATCTCTTTCCTCGTGATTAATTTGATGAATTTACTATAAATAAACGTTCTGCTAGATATAGTTTACCTTCTTACGGGTTAGACAAAAAATATTTAAAATTAATTTTCAAACAAAGAAATACATAATATAAGTTTACAGTATACAATATATAGTTATGATTGAGTTAAACTAATGTTAATGATTTATTGTCAGTAACGTTATAAGTAATTAATTAATATAATAAAGACGAGGACGGGGGCATCTCGTTCAATATCCACAAATTAGCACAGCGCACCTAAAAAAGTTTTGCTTCAAAATTTTAACGTATGGTTAGTAATATTAGAAAATCTGATCATAATTATTGATTGACTTAGTGAAGCAGTGACCTAAGCACTCTAGAGTGAAGTATCTCCCCACTAAAAATAAAATGGATTGTATGAGCAGCTACGGGTTAATAAGATTATTTTAAGCTGAAAAGTGTGAATCTATGCGATGACACTTGGTGTTGAAAGTAGAGAGATGTGGGTAATGAACGAACGGAAGTATAACTTGTTAGCTGAGTATTTTTCTGTTCTTAGTATTAGGTCTCTTTATAAATATCTAGTACACATTTTCAATTGTTTGTAAAAAAAAATTATTCGTTCTCTCAAGTTTAACACTTTCGAAATTCTTAGTTGATTACATTTCATTTTAATATAGTTTTTATTTCAAATAATAATTTATTAATTATATTTTATTATTCAATAAACGTGTGCGGAAAATTATGATTCATTAACTATTGAAGCTTCGTATAAAAGCTTTAAAGTTTTCTTTTTAACCGTCTTTAAATAAATACAAATTTTAACAAAATAAAAAACCTTCACAACACACTATAACAAACAAATTAATATGCTTCTAAAAGTAAAAAAATAATTGCCTATTCTTTTTTAGAGTTCTAAGTAAAATGAAATTAAAAATACTGGAGTACTTAAAAGTCTATCAAATTATTACGATAATATGTATTTACAATTATTATAATATTTGGAGCCGGTGTCAGCCAAGGTAAGGTACATATATAGTAATGGATATAAGCGGTGCAGGAGCTGCTAAGCGGACACGCAGGACACGCCTACCTTGGCTGACGTCGACTCCGAATATAATAATAATTGTAACTACATTATATTATCGTGATAACTTGATAGACTCTTAAGTAGTTCAGTATTTTTCATTTCATTTTGCTTAAGCGAACTCATATTCATTCATTCATTAAAATTTTTGCGTACTCCTTGCACACAAATATTTGAAAGCGGTTCTTTTTTTGTTCAATTTTTTATTTATTATATAATTACTATAAGAAGTTCTTCCTAGGCGGCGTAGGAATTGTTTTTATCTCGTATTACTTGTTAATTGTAAAATTTCTTGTGGCAGCATTTATAAATGTTTGGCAACGACTTTGATGTCGAACTACATGTTTGACCCATTTTTATTTTGATGTAATTATTGTAACCATAAAAAAAACTCTAAAACACGTCTCTGATCGTTAATATACATCAGCGATGTATTTTAAGCTTAACTATGCAGTATTCTAAAATATAGATGTTTGATATCGTCAAAAAAAAATTGTGGTTGGCTCTGTGACATACTTCTTCGATAAAATTCTTTTAAATATAGTAAAAGCAGGTTTTACGGACGTGAATATAATAATACTTAGATTTTGTATAATATAAAAAGTTATATAATAGTCCATATTTCCTTGTTTAAATTTGTAACCGTTAAAAAATAAGGTTTTATACATTCCCTCAAGTTAAGATCAGTTTTTTAATCTATTATTTTAATATACTATGTGAAAAATTGTACAGCGTCATCTCATCAGTTTCGGAGTTAATGTTTTTTTTATTACTGGTTTAAAACACTTTTTTTAAATAACAATTGTTATTTTCCTTTGCCGATTAATCATATAGTTAGTAAAAAGGAAACAGAGAAGCAGTTTTTATATAAATATTAAATTAATAGCTTTATTGATTCAGCTATTAAATTCCCTGTAGAAAAATATTAGGAAATTGGTTTAATTCTAACCAAAATTACAAATAAATGTTATGGGGTAAATACTAATACTTACTTAGATATTTTATTCGTAATAAGTTATTCCTACAAAAACAATGCCACTCTTTTAAACACGAAATCATTCACCGTATAGTATAGAGAATCTGCAACATGTTGATAATATTACTCAATATATATTTAAAAAAAAACGGTTTAACACTAAGAGTTTCACTTATAAATTTCATCTTCCAAGGTGAAATCTTAAAATAAAAGTTCCCGTGACATTAGCATAGGAAAACTATTTTAAAGAGTACAAGGTCCGAAAATATAAATGTCATCAAATGAAAACAGTAATGTTGGTGTAGCTAGTTAGGCGTAAATATATAAAAACTGCCTCATTGGTCTAGTGGTTAGCATGTTCGACTATGGACATGAGGTCCTGGGTTCGAGTCCCAGGTCGGGCCAATTCAAAAATCAATATTGAGTTTTCTATTAAGATTTTCTCAATATTTGCCCGAAGTTGGGAAGTTGGCGGTGTGATCCACCCCCGTGCCTCGGAGAGCACGTTAAGCCGTCGGTCCTGCGCCTGATCTCTCTCCGGTCGTGTCGGATTCCCGTCACATCGGACTATGAGAGTGAAGGAATAGAGAGTGCACTTGTGTACTATGCCTGCCAATCCGCAGTGGAGCAGCGTGGTGGGTCTATGCTCTAAAAACCCTCGCTCCTCGGAGTGAGGAGGCCTGTGCCCAGTAGTGGGACGTTTATGGGCTGCTACTTACTTACTTACTTTATATAATATGCACGGATCAACAGACAGACAAATAGAGATACTTACGCATACTCATAATTTTTCTTTTTCGAAACAAAACTTGTTTGGAAGAGGCGGGATACAAGGTAGCGCCTGTTTGCGAAAGTTCGAGACCCGCCTTCGAGAAATCTCAGTCGGATTCATTCGGGATACGAGGGATGAATGCGATAGTTGAATACCTGGTGTCTCCCCTTCATGTTATAGGGGGTTCCGCTGGTTTTAGCGGATAATATGGGACCTTTCTGTACACCGAGTCCCACTTATGGTCGGGGCTTATACGTAAAAGTATTTCCCAGCGAGAAGGAGATATAAATCAGCAAAAATAGAAGGAGAATATATATACATTAGTGTATGTGTGTGTGTGTTCAGTCATGTGGTTTAAAAATCACTCGTTTTTTTATTATTGATGACAGATTATGTTTATTATGTAATGTGATCTCATCTGATGGTAAGTGATGATACAATTTGATATAGCTAGCATAGGTTAACCCGGTAAGATGTTATTTGCCCATTAATGGTCTCTACACAACGTCGTATTGGAATGCAAATTATTTTGCTTGGCGGTATGTGGCTGGTGGTAACTAGATTTCAGACATAGACAGTTATAAAGTTCTTGGTTTTTATGTAATGTTATTTAATAGATGTACAGGTTAGATCGTGTTTGCTTTCCAGTGTCGATTTAAATCCTTCATGATTAAACTTTTACCAAATTTATTACACTATCAAGTACTTTTCAATCGGTCAATTACCTGAGGTAGATAAAGTCGCATTAGGAACATAATCGTTATCAGTAGATAACTAACACATTAATCATATTTTAACTGTGTCAGTGAGACTTTTTACAAAATATAAATATTAGGTCACACTCTCCTTATATACCTTGTTTAAATATACAATTGTTAATAATACTTTTGTTATCCATCCACTTAAGATCAAATAAACTTTTGAAAACATTAATGACATTATGTTACTGCATAATGACATTACAGTTAAATAGATTTCTTATAAATTATTACATATATAAAATCTCAAGCGTTAACCTGTCAGTATTATAAAAAGTAAAAAACATATTATTGTTTTATACATAAAGGAGATGTTCTTTATATTTGAAAATCTTTCTGTTTATTCTGGCTAATCTCTGAAACCGATTGAATAAAAAATCAAAATATCACTTATAAAATAAAAATATAAGACCATGTGAAAGGGCCGCTTTATTGAATTGAGCAATCTCTCTCAGGCAACCCTTGACGAAATTATAACTAGTAAATAGATGTACAGATATATATAAAACAAACTATTTTTATACTTAGTTGATAAGTATAGAAAAATTTATATAAACTGAAATGGTTAACGATTAACGATAGACGTAATTTTTATGTTCTATGCCTCCTTTACACTATACTTTTTCTCCTCAACACTCCTGTACGAGTATACCTTAAAAACCGCCTGTCCTTCCTCGGCTACAGCTCTTCTTATCCTTCCAGCTTTCAGTGGCACAGTGATAACTAGTTATCTGTTACGCCTTTCTGTTATTCATATATGTATTTTAAGTCGTGCAAAATAAAGCAGCAAAACTTTGGAACGGTCTTTCATATACAATCAGACTTTGGAAATCTTTAAAAGTCGTTTGAAGGTTCATTATCTCCCATCATCACCAGAGGATCATGCCTAATGTGTATAAAGTATAAATATGAATGTATTTTTATAATTGACATACAAATATTTTATATATACTAGTTTGTAGGTACATATTTGTCTATTAATTTATATTTTTTGCCCCGAACCAAATGTTATCCTTAAGTTCTAGTCTGTAAGGTTGCCTGCAAGAAATCACTTAAGTGATAGGGCCGCCATTGCATATTAATTTCAAATTTTGTGCAATAAAGTAGTTTTGTGTTGTATTGTAGAAATAAGAAGTAAGTAAGTAGCAACCTATTTACGTCCCCCTGCTGAGCACAGGCGTCCTTTCTCATAGTAGACAGGGTTTTTAGAGCATAGACCACCACGCTGCTCCACTGTGTGTTGGCAGGCATAGTACACAAATCTTTGCGTTAACAGAAGTGGGCTCTTTATTCCTGCAATGTCATAGTCCGATGTCATAGCAATCCTACAATATAGGAGACGTGCTCCACAAGGCACAGGGTTGGAGTTCACCGCCAAACACTGTCCAAAGAAAGCTCAATATTAATTTTTAAATTCACCCGACCCGGGACGTGAACCCAGGACTTCACGTCTGTAGCCTAACAAACTACTCACTAAACCAATGAGGCAGATTTATCTATAAAAGGTAAGGTAAGGTAGCAGCCCATTAACGACCCACTGCCGGGTACGAACCTCTTTATTCATAAGAGAGAGGGTTTTTAGAGCATAGACCCATCACACTTCTCCATCGTGGATTGGCAAATATAGTACATAAGTGCACGCTCTATTCCTTCATTCTCATGACACGACCGAAGAGAGATCAGGGGCAGGACCGTCGCCTAGATCACATAGCCAAATTTCCCAACTTCGGGCAAATATTGAGAAAATCTTATTAGAAAACTCAACATCGATTTCGAATTTGCCCAACCCGTGACTTCACGTCTACAGCCAAACAAGCCGATCACTAGACTAATGAGGCAGACTTATCTGTAAACATTTAATAAAACCTGATATTTTGGATGTCAGTGGCGTTGAGTTTATTACTACAACTGTTCCAAATAAAGAACCGTTTAAGAAACCGCTCTGATGTTCACTTTCAAGTATTGCCGATCGAGTGTGAGTTGCGACCTATAATAAAATAACTCTACATGACGTCATACAAAGCTCAGCGATTTTTCTCGCTAAGGAGCATCGAGCATGCAACAATCAGTTAATGTACCGACGCTAAAGCGCGCGCTCGGGTATGCGCAGGCGACGTTAAAACATCGCGAACGCCGAAAATGTTTGAGCTTTTCCGATATAATTAATTGATGTGAAATATTATGAAATCTATATAATATATAGTCTTATGTGTTCCTGTTCTATAACTGTGATTTAAAAGGAAAAAATGGAAAACTTCATCATGAAAACGAAAGCTATATTAGTACTGTAAGTAATATTCTCTTTACAAAATAATAATTTAATCATTCGATGATACGCGTCGATTCAATTAATATGATTTAATTCGTATGTAAAAGAAAAGTCGATAACATTGGTAGACTTTATAAAATAATTAGGCTTTTGTACACTTCGATCTGTGTTAAAAGGTTGCAATAACTTCGATAATTAAATCCCTGTATTGCACTTTTATATGTATGTAATATTATATAGTTTATGTTTATTGTGTCTAAAATATATTTATTTTTAAAATTCCCATCTTCTTTTCCTTTATGTATTTTTTTTCTGTTCACAAATATCTTAATTTGCGATATTTGTAGCATCCCACTCTTCTTTTTAAATAACTCCTGTCGCCAAAGGTTGTTGAGATAGCTTATAGCAATGAGACGGCCTTTGTACGCCAATTGACAAAAATTGGTTGACTTTGTAAATTTGTGTATTTATTTGTGTGCAATAAAGTGAAATAAATTATATAATATAGAATTAATGCTCTATATAAATTTTCGTTTAACTTATTCGTCTCCTATAAATGATTTTATTCAATTATTTCATTTTTACCACAAATTGCGTTGTTCAATTACCTATATATTTTTCCATCGATAATGGTTTTATAACAGTGTTATAAAACATATAGATAGCAATAAACATAAAGATACGTGCATAATTCTGCTAATTACAATTAGCTCTATATGTAAATAGACGTTTTTGTTGCTATCAGCTTAGTATTCACTGCAATCTTACCTAATGGAAGTGATGATGCACTTTAAGTATACTTATCTATATAATGGTAACTTCCTTTTCATAATTTCTACACTGATACATACCATTCCAATATTTAAAATAAATTAGAGAATGACTTTGACTGTTACGAGGTTTCCATCGCGTCCTGTTCTTAGACGAATCCACAAACAAGTCAAGTGGATGTAGCCTTTTTTTATTGCTAATAGTTTCAGCTTGACTATGATCATACCAGATGATAAGTGATGATGGAAGTCCGCTTATCTGGTATGAGGCAATTTACCTCATATAGTTTCAATACAGCATCATACCGAAACTCAAATCTCTTCCTTGGCGTTACGTCTTTGCTGGTAGGGTGAAAACTAGCCACTAGACTAGACTCAGACAAATTAGAATTTCCTAAATCTGTCCTACTGTAATTCGAACCCACGACTTTTGCTAGCAAAGTGAATACTCGCACAAATGCACCAGCGAGGCCGTCAATTAGTAGGAATTCCAAAAATTAGGCATCAGATCGCTCCGAAGTATAAGTTTAATCCAGCAATTTACAATGTAGTATGGCAGATGGGGTCAATGAAAGTGGGAATGATCTAAAGTGCGTAATAAAAGAAAGCGAAATGCTTTCTGCTTTAAACAACTGCGTAACTTTACGCTATAAATCTGAAACTGCTAATAGACTTTCTAAAACAGTGAATTTACTATGATGGTTAGTCTTTAAAATTTTAATTAAGGTATTTTAGCTAAATTACCTCATACAAAGTTAGTTCCATTTTAAACTGTATTGTCACTGACTGATTGAGATGACAGACTATTAACTTATCAGATAAAAAAAGCTCTTTTTTGCCAAATTATGAATGAGTAATACGCTAAGCACGTAGTGCTCTGGATGAATAGTCACACAAACCAAAATTTTTGTAAAGGACACAGCAGAATCCTATTTTTCTTGTGGCACTTATTTATTAAGAAGAAGGCACTTATTTTTTTACTGCCGACATGTTAACTTTCGTCACACCTAATAGTAAGTGATAATAAAGTGTAAGATGGAAGCACGCTACTTTGGTACGAGGTTTTATCACTGAGAGAAGAAGAGAAATTATCTTTTATAGTTTCTAAACAACATCGTATCGGAACACAAATCTGCTTGCTTGACGGAACGCCTTCACTGCTTTGCTACTGCTTTTATTCGGCAAAAATGATGCTTTGGCACCACAAGACAGTAATGGTCGATTGAGAAATTTTGTTGAGTTTTTAAATGTAACGTTAGCTGTTTTGTCATCCCAGGATGCGGTACGTTGGTCACATAAATTTAATTTACTAGTTACCAGTAAAGCGTTCCATAACATACACATATAACAAAACAGTTCCAACAATATTATAACACAGTATAGTTCCTAAAGCATTAAACCACAGTATTAATCTAACAGTGTTATACCACAGTAAAATGTTATGTCATTGTTTATATTATGGCCCTTGAAAAGTGCATTAATACTTCATTACAAAAACTATTTCAAAATCCTTATTCTGTTGGTCACCTATAATTGCAAATAATAGCTTGGGCTAGCCAGGTTTCTATATATATATCGAAGTGCAATAGTCTGTGGAACGGTGGCGCCATCAGTCTATCGATGTGGAGCAGAGTCAATAAGTGGCAGTCCGGCGCGTCTCTCGGCAGTTCTCGAGTGACGGTCGGTCGCAGCGGTCGATTATTGAAACTGCCACGTTTCTAACTGTTATTATTAATGAGTTTGTGTAAATTGATATCGAGAACATTAAGTGATTGAACATTATAATCTGAGTTAATGATTGACGCCCCTATGATATATGCTTCCTTCTCTCTTATTCTCGGACACATATAAATATATATATAGGGAATTTGCCAATCCAAGCAACGATATGTTTGGCCAACATCATGAAAGGTACTTCATATGTAGGTCATGGTGTTTCAAACTTACAATCACTTATCGTGAATAAAGTCAAAATTAGCGTCAACGTGTAAATTTAGTTAAAGCATTTGATTTGAAGAATTCGTTAGTTTTTATTATCTCGTACTTTTTTTAGTGTATCTCGGGAATGTTACGGATCTTAGTCACTTATAAAGAGTCCTTCAAAAGTATTTGTCTTTTATTTGATATAGAGAAAAAAACTTCATTTTTCCACATTCCCACGAGATCGTCAACTGCATGGGTGGTAAAGTATATTATCACATTAATTGCAGTTGTGTGCTGATAAAAGGTCGCGGGTTATTTTTTCTTTAATTTTTGCATAAATCGCAACGCTCTGCAATAGTAAGATATATTTAGTATTACTAACCGACAAACTTACGGTACATATAAAAAATAACGTCAATTTATAGTTTGTCTGTCTATACATATACACGTATTTATTCGTTATCCGCATTCGAACAACAGTCTAAAAAACGTATTTATACGTTTCCAAACAATGTGTTATAATAAGACAATTTAACATCTCCTTTCAGACAATAAATGTCTTTTTAGTATATAATACTGATGATGATATTAAAGAACGACTCTAAATCTGAAGTTCGAGGATTTCTTTGAATTTTCGGCCTGTTCTAAGAATAATTCATACAAACTCTGTCACATATGGTTCCGTCATCATCAGAAAAATATAATTACAAGTGAATTTTATTAAATCACTACCATTCTTTTTAACCGTCTAAAGCTATCGCATGATGTACTATTCTATTAAACAAATCATAATAAACATTAATTATTTCCGATAACTCAAAATTTGTATAAACGGGACCTGATGATGCACGCTAACAAATAGACGTATCTAAAAACCGGATTCTGTGCCTTAATAGCAAAACATTACGTCTGTGAGAAGCTTAAAAGTACCGCGTCTCTGCTTATGTAAACATTACCACGAAACATTTAAGCAGGAGCGTTTACTTTGGCTTACGACAGCACGCAGAGTCACGTATGCAAGGCAATAACAATATAGTACTAGAACAGTACTGCAACAATGTCAGCGAATTTGAGAGACATGCTTCAAATTGTAGGTATGTCGCTCAATAAGTTTAAATTTTCTGATGGTGAAATGCGATTGAAAAACCGTACTGAAACATCTAGGATTACACATTAAAAGAAACCAAAATATTTTCAGATCGGCAGCCTTTTATACAAAAAATAATTCTTAAGTTTCATAGACATGGTAATACACAACGAATTAATCTTACAACCCAAAGACGCAAAGACAAAGTTTTTATTTTGGAACAATTATTCACATTGCATTCTCATAGACACCAATGTTTTCTGGGTCCTTTTATTAACAATAAAGTCAGTAAAATAATGCCCCTTGTAATTAACTTATCTAACTTTCTTCAGACTTTGAGCTATGAGGAGACTGAGGAATTACTCAACTATTAACACTCGTGTACTCACACACAGTCTTTCAGTATCGGACGCACACATTCACTAACTTTCATAAACATACACACATGCGAGCGCGCGCGCACACAGACACACCACATACAATCACGTAAGAACATACATATAGTATAGCCATCCAATGAAATGTAGATGAAATTTTGATTTGCCGTAACACAGGTTTCCTAGCGCGGCTTCAATATATTGTATGGTTGGAGGTTGGGTAGCCTATGCGAAGATATTTAAGAATCAATATATGTATCCATTTATTGTGTGTTTTTAAATAAATAAAATATTTTAAAATTTACATTGTAATGATTATGAGAAAAAAAGGATACCAGATTGAGTTTTTGTGGGTTCCTGACTGAATAGAGCGGGAAGAAACCCACGAACTATAGATTCTAAAACGTCCTCTAAATAAATCATCAATCGTACATTAGAAACGATATCTGACAATTCGAGAGTACTGGAATACCCAACTTGAATAAGGAAATTTAAAGTGAAACAAACAATACCTGAGAGATAAAGTAAGCAGTAGTAACTGTTTAATCAATTCTAAGCCCTAACAGTATTAACAGATTACTGATGTCCTATAGACTGCCTCATTTGTCTAGTAGTTAGCCTTTTCGGCCACAAACATGAGGTCCTTTTTTTCGCTGGGAAATGCATTTATGCACACACTCCGACCCATAGATCGGGAGTGTGGAACTCGACGATGGAGTAAACTCACAATACCCACTAAAACCCAGCAGAACCCTCTTCATCCGTGAGTGAGATACTAGAGGATCAGCTTGCGCATCCCTACCTGGTGTTTCGGATGAGTCCAATTGAGGATTCATGGTAGCGGGAGTAGGTGCGGAAACGTGTGCCGCCTTGTATCCCGCCTCCATCGGCAGTGGGAGGGGGCTTCTGCTGCATTCTCAGAGTTCCCAGGCTGTGAAGTCTGCCACAGTGTGTTGTGCTGAGCCGAAAAAAAACCACGCCGGGTCAGAATGTGCAGGAAAACTATTGCTACAGGTGTGGACAAATCTCCTCCATAGTAGCCCCTCTCACCGCTGGGGACCCGAGCTCCTCCTTCCACTTATGAATCAGAGCCTGGTTGGCTAGGACCCTGATCCTACGGGTCTCATCGGCGTCAGGCCGCAGACGTTGAGCCCTCACCGCTGCCCTGTGCCCTTGGACAGCCGCAAGAACCCTCGAGAGACATGGGGTTCTGGATTCAAAGCCCGGGTCGAGCCAATATACAAACCGATATTGTGTTTTCTATTAGGATTTTCTGAATATTTAATTGAAGTTAGAAAGGTGGCAGTGTGCTCTACCCTCATGTCTCGTAGAGTACTTTACTCCTGATCTCTCTCCGGTCCTGTCAGTATAAGAAGCAATAGAGTGCTTTTGTATCTATGCCTGCCAATCTGCAGTGAAGCAGTGTGATGGGTGTATGTTCTTTAAACCCTTTTTGATATGAGTGAGGAGGCTTGTTTCCAGCAGTGGGACGTTAAGGGGCTGCTATTTAATCAATATTAAGCCGTATTACCACCGACTATTAACAGATTTCTGATGGACATTGAGGCCCGAAGGTGCTGGAATGGCGACCCCGCATAAGGTGAACCGACGACATAAGGAGGGTCGCCGGTAGCCGCTGGAGCTAGGTGGCGCAAGATCGGGCCTTGTGGGCATCATTTCGTGAGACGTTCATCGATTGAAGCGATGACGACGACGATGTTATATGATAGATACAAAACACGAACTTCGTTTCCGCTAATATTCGAATGGATGGACCAATTTTACATTTTCTTATATTACCTTTTATTCTACTGTAATACGATTAATTTCTGTGTAAGTAAGCCATAATAGTCAAATAAGTCGTTTTTTTAAAGAGATGTTGCAGGTCTAATCGAGCAAACTATTGAGTTTCTCTTTGTAAAAAGAAAAGGTAGTTCTTGATTGTTCTTCTCAATGCACCGTTGTACTTTACAATGAAACATCGTGAGGAAACCTGCACATTTCGGCAGTAGTTCTGATATCCAACAGTGAAGTAGCGTGATTAGAATATACTCTAAAAACCCTCTCTCCTATGACAAGAAATGATTTTACCTACTTTTTGCTTCATCCATCTACCTGCCACTTAAACCACTTAACTCATTCATAACAAGAACTTTACGTAGAAATAGTATTATTACTATTCAAAGAGCATTAAAAAGTATTCCCAGAATGTTTTACGAGCATTTGCTTTTCGGACTTATTTGTACAAGGATACATGTCTTCGGTTTACAAATGGAAAGTAGATAAAAATAGCTTATCCGTTTCATAGAATACAGTACACTGAATTATTGAGCACTTGAAAACGGGGTAACAAAATTAATAGTTGATTTCCTGTGTTAGATGTTTTGATAAATGTCCAGGATGCTACAAAGGGATTGTTTACTTCAGTGTTGGTTTGAAGAAAAATAATTTACAAATAATCTGTTTCTAAATTTTATTTTTTATCACAAAAATTATAAGATACATAAAACTTGTTTTACTTGTCACTTTTTAATTAAGTTTTTTTTTTGTTGTAAATATGTAGTTTTCGCCATACAACACTTTATATAAAATCTTAATAGATGGAGCAATTCTTGTTTTTACCAATAAGATTATATTCATAAAATTGACTAACTAACTCAAATGTCAATACAACAATTTAGAAAAATACGTTTTAACTTAAGTGGATGAATAAAATAAATATAATGTTAACGATTGAAAATTGGCACAAGATATACACGTGAGTAATAGCAAGAATTGAAATAATAAGAAGATATTGTTATTTTGGAGAAGGCTATGAAATAGGTCAGTTAAATAACCAGTGCAAGTTAATTAGCGTTATTCAGACGAGTGTATTTTAGCTAATTTTAATTACTGAATACGGTGCTTAAGTTTTCAAAAATATCAGCAATCATTATGTTTTAAATTTGTTTATAAAACTGTGATATTATCAATAAATTTTGTAAATAATTCGTGTAACATAATTATTATCTAAAATGGTAATTAAAGCCATGTTAGACTGAAGCTAAGAGTGTTTTCATTCACAATTGTAAATATGTCTCACTCTCATTCACTCACTTCAACCGATGGACGTCCACTGTGGCTCATAGGTCTCACCTAATGATGCCCACAGTGCCCGATCTAAGGCCGCCTACCAGCGACTACTGGCGACCCTCTTTATGTCGTCGGTTCACCTTACCTAGCTAGACTATATGTCCCAGGTATGTATACTCGTCAACAATTTCGAGTGCAGAGTTCTCAATGGAAATTGCGTAGAGCGGAACAAGGATATTGAAGGTAACTTTCGTCTTATTCATGTTCATTTTAAGACCTACCTGTTGAGAAGCTCTGTTGAGGTCATCGAGCAAAGTATTAAGATCCTTCAGAGTTTCTGCCATAATGAGCACGTCGTCAGCATATCATAGATGAGTGATGTACTCGCCGTTCATGTTGATGCCCAGTCCGTTCCAGTCCTTTAGCTTAAAGAGGGCTTCGGGGAGATAACGTCTCCCTGTCGCACTCCACGCTGCAGTTGGATAGATCCTGAGCTTTGGTCCTGTATTAATCCTGTATATAAACTAACATAGTGGCGTTTTCACGCAAGCACTTCAACACGTCTATATACCGCTGTTCGATTTGGCATCTCCGCAAAGATCTCAACACGACCTATGTTCCCACCGAATCGAAGACTTTCTCATAGTCCACGAACGCTAAGCAAAGTGGCTGATTATACTCTTCGGTCTTCTGTATAATCTGCGTAAAGATGTGGTCTATGGTACTAAAGACTTTACAGAAGCCGGCTTGTCCGGGGAGCTGGAAATCGTCAAACTTGCGAGCAAGACGATTCGTAATGACCCTCGAGAACAGTTTATAGATATGACACAGCAGCGCAATAAGTCTATAGTTCTTCAGTAAGGTGATGTCACCTTTCTTGAAGAATAGAACTAATACGCTCTTATGCCATGCCTTTAAAAATGTATCCATCGCTAAACGCGACTCGCATTGTTGTATTTTTATTGAAACATGCTTAAAACACATCGGTTGGATGGTTTCAAAGCCTGTATCGGCCGTAGTAGAACCACTTGTTGCATTTTATATGTATAGATGTTGTAACCATAATTAAATTAAAAAATCTACTTTATCTTAAATAAAAATAGTTTGTAATCATCAAGATATATCAGTTAACAGTATTAATTGTATCACCTTCAATTTTAAACGCCCTTTGAAGCAGGAAACATCCGTATGGAAGATGACAAACGCCATACCCACATGCATATTAAATAAAACTAAGGTAGTCATGTACAGTTCAATACTAATATTAAAGCTTGCATTTTAGTTTTTGTTTTGGTCAGTAAGGATTTTATTAAATTCTAATTAAATTACTTATTATTAAAATTTATTAAAATGGTACGTTAATGGGCCGGTACTTACTTATTTTGCATTGCCAAAACGGCGTTCCGAGAGTCAGTTCTTAGTCATCGCTTCATGAGTATATCTAGCGGCTAAGCTGGTGGATTTTTACGACTCATTAAGTCTCACTCCAGTTAGCCAAAAGCGCATTTATACTGGGCTAGTTGGTGCATTTTATAGACTCATCGAGTCTCGGTCCAGGTAGTCAAAACATAATGGTATATTGTAGTGCCACGGCATTATTTTTGCTGAATTTAATAGGAACTTGAAGTACTAAAAATACCGGTTATTCTGAATTCTTTCAAACGATATATTTGTTTATAAGGTTTTAACTAGTCTTCCTGCTATCCAAACCTACTCAAAACAGAGTACAAGACCCCGAATTCCCTTGCGAAAACTGAGACCAGGTTGCCTGGCCTTTTTTATTGATAAAAAATATCAAATTGAATTTCTATTATAAAACAAAGTAAAATACTGAAAGAGTTAAGTTTGAACTTATAAAAATAATTATCACTATTATTCATTCAATAAAGTATTGTCGAAATATGTATTGAATTCTTATATTATCGGCCTTGGGACAAATTCATTTGAAAGTCTTAATTTAAATATTATCAAATATAATTTATTTATTCAAGTAAGCCATCACAGCACTTCAGAATGGTAGTTTAAAATGCATTCATTTCTTTATATTTTTCCAAAAGATGATTACTCATAATAATATAAAAGAATGACATTAAATCGACCTGTTCTGATAATAAAAAGCCATAAAAACTCAGGCTTAACTTCAATTTATATTGTTACGATTAGGCTTTTATGGCTATAATACAAAGTTTCTCGCCGGAATTACAACGATACAATTGATACTCCAAACCGGTAGATTTTTTTTAGGGATGGATACAGGCTTGCGACAAATCCAAAGGACTTGTTAGCTAAGTTGTTGAAGAAAAATATTTTAATTTTATCATGCATCGTTCCAGACACAATTCGTTATGATTATCTCATTCAGGAGTATGAGCATATCGGTGTACAGATAGAGGCATCGAGATCTTTTTGACCTATAATGCATTAAATTCTATAAAGTAATTTTACTGTTACATTAGCTATTAAACTGCCAGTTATATTTATTACTGTGTGGTTGCACAAAACTGACACTAAGACATCTAGAAAGGACGTGGTATCCACAATTCAGGGAATCCTAGAGTTGAAACCGCTGATAAAATAATGTTTTATTATTTTGCAATTTATAATAAATGCAATAATATCTACAGGTATTTTGTTTGTAAGTGAAATATAAGTCAAGACCCAACAGATCCTTTACAGTACCAACCAATATCAATTAGTAAACTTCATTAATAAGCAACTACTTTCTATATTTATATCATACAGAGGAAAGTTAGACACTATTTATAAGCTTCAACCATCCCTTCTTAGTAAAAATTCCGATATAAAATTAAGTCTTTTCTATATTTTAAAAAAGGTATCTATCATTAAAAGTTAAACTTAAATTCAGTCTGGTTTCATCTAGAAGAAATGGAGAAATAGAAAAATTTAAAAACAGCTTTATTTGGTTAAAGTATCGTGTTAATTTTTATTAATTTAACTCTTACTTTAACCTAAATATGTTCATTGCAACTATAAGCTCACACTTTCCTCATATATCTAGTCTAAATTATTGATCGTTAATAAAATACTTTGATTTCATACATTGAAGTTTAAATACATTTTTTTTAAACTTATTGTAGACGACATTATATCGTTAATTAAATTTGTTTAACGAAAGGATTCTATCTACGTAAAAAGTTTTAGAAGTTAGTGTAAGAATTAAATTTTTTATGTAGATTTTTAAAATTTTCCACCTATACTACTATTACATCTGCGAAGTCATCCAATCACTCTTTGATACCTCGCAATTGACACACAGTTAATATACATGCAAATCTCGTAATAAATAGCTCACTAAGTTTATAGCTAAACTGAAGGTTGTATCTCAAGATTGGAAATGCCAATTGCCATACTACATCAGTAAAATCTTAATTATATTTCATTTTATTTATGCCTTAATTAATGTTAAGTAACAAAACAATTAAAATATTTCTTTATTTTATAAAAAAACCATGAGACGTCACAAGACGTTAGAAGTGAAACATCTAAATTTTTTAAGTAACAGATAGATTGCTTGTACTACAATAAAGAAAATGTTTAGTACACTAAAGGAAAGCGAAGAGATGGTGAATCGTCGAATTGAGGGGAAAACAGGCGAAGTGGTGACGTTTCGCCACAGCATGTCTCACTCTCACTCGTAAAAACAAATATTGTTTCTACCTTTGTCCGATATAACTTCAGAGACCATCTAACCGATGTAGCCATAACTGGTTTCAATCAAGCGGTCATGAATAATCAGAAAATAATTTAGTCTATTAAATTGACATAAAAAGGGATATTTAAGTTTATTTTGATTAATTAGAATTTCAGCAAAGTGGCTCCTTTCGTAATATGGACGGTCACTAAGGACGGATACTTGATTCCCACAATATTTGAAACTACACGGCTGAAACAGCAAGGAACAGCTCATTGTAATAATGTTTAGTATTGTTGATGTAACACAATGTAACCTTTATCATTATACATCTTAAGCTGACCCAGCGAACTTCGTGTCGCTTGAAAGAGTCAATTTCATGAATGTCCTGTTAACTTCTAATAATAGGTTTGAAATTATTATCAAAATAAATTAAATACTAAAAACGATACTGTATACTATAAAGTAGCTGAACCCGCGACTTAATCTGCGTGGAATGTTTTTTGGTTAGCATTTTCATTAATTAATCATAAGGAATATTGCTACCAAATTTCAATTCTACGCCTTATGGTTCCAGAGATATCGTTATAATAGATACCTGGATATCTCTTATATATATATATATATATATATATATATATTTATCTTATATATATTATACTTTTGTTAGGTTTTTGAGGTTCAGAGATAATTTGTTAATAAACTTGCATTTTGAGGAGACAAAACTGGAAAAATGTGGACGTATTTAAATCAATCCGCCGTACTCATCGACAGAAACATAGCTTTTACCGGGAGTGAGTTAACTCATAGAGAAATCTCCAGCAGACGAATCATTCAGCAATGCAACCCTCATGTTTGCTGCTTGTTTCACAGAGATGATCATCTTAGGCAAGCACTTAGTTCACCAGCAGTCATTGATCTTCGAATGGCAGTGTTAAGCCAAAATCACCCGATAGTAAAATTAATAAAGAGTTATTACGCAGATCTTTCAATGTTCGATGTGCTTGCAATGCGCGTTTGTACTGCATTGGGTTATTGCATTACATTATATAAGGGGTCCGTTCGAATAAAACAAGCAGACTATATTTTACAGGCACAAAACAGTGGTGTCAGGAATTCCAGGCATTTTTTCATGTTTACTCACCGTTTAAACCCTCCATGGACTTCCACAAATAATTCAAAACCAAAACCAGCCAAATTAGTCTAGCCGCTCTCTAGTTTTAATAAGAGTAACGAACAGCAATTCTTTTTACAGATCAACAAATCCAGTCATATTCCGCTGTGGACATAACTTAAATGCTAGAATTTCTTCGTTCCACTACAAATTTTGTCACAATAAGTCAATATAACATCGCAACGCAACAACACAAGACAAATTTAATATAAATCCTATAAGATTACCCCATATTCTACGCGTTTTTTACATGTTCCTTCATTAGTGCGTGGACCTTTCGTGAAAGTCCCAAACTTAAATTATATCAGGATCATTAGGACTCCACCAATAAAAGACTGGTAGAAATTGTTTTATTCTTTATAGATGAACTCAAAATCTTCAATATATTGATATTATTGATCCAACGTAGTACTCCATACGCTAATAGATAATTGTTTAAATGATTTTTAATTGGATTAACAACATGTCAAAACTGAAATCTTTTCACTGCAGATAATGGCAACGAAAATATTCGACTTCATCCCTCAATCTATTAAGCTTAGGTCTTTAGTCGTATGACAAAATATATCGTAATAGTAGACGCGTGAAACCTTTGACAAGATCTTGCATATGATATGAGTCACTTAACAGGATTTTTAATCTTCATAAAGTATGCAATAACATAAGACTTATTTAATTGTTGACGTAAATCTTTGAAGAAGATACTTAAAGATCATTAATGAATAAGATACACCGGATATAGCAAAAAAAAATGTTTTGCAGATTAACCTTGATGCCGATTACCTTGAGCTATTATGAAAAATTCGGTAAAACAGTCCTAAAATCAACTAACGTTGATAATTGATAATTCAACAAAATAGTATATGATTTTGGGATGAAAGTAATTCAATCACTGCAATGAGTCAATGAACTGGTTGCTTACAACTTTGTTATCTAGTTTTGCATTTTTTAATGTAGAGTTTATGCTTCGTAAGTGATATTGGATTAATAAACATTCGTCAAAGAGTTTATTATTGAATTTCATCGGTTTTCAGTCGAGTGTCAAATATAAATAAAGCCAGGTGCCATACATCAAACTTTTTGGTTCAGAAAGATATTGTAGTCCGGTTCTCTGCTCATTCAACTGCCATTATGTGTTTAAAAAGGACGACGACCTAAATTCAGATTCTTAAATAGCAAATCTATAGTAATGTTATAAATGTATATCTTAATTGTGGTATAGACATGGAAGATAACTTGGAGACAGATGAAAGTTATTTAATTTGAATGCCAATATGCACGGATTGAAAATTGGTATTTAGCAATTTAGTTACAAGTCAGCACAAACGTGTAGAAAGGTTTAGAAAATTACATACTACTAGTATGTAATTTTCAAAGTTAAGGAAAATTAATGTAATGTTAAGAAAAATACAACCATCTAGTAACTATAAGTAAAAGCAGAACTGTTAAATAAGTTAAAGTTTTTATTCATTTATTTCATCGCAATGTATTTAAAGAAGACTATGAATATCTAAAACTCTAATTTGTGGAAGTGCGTTATTGATTGAAAGAGATACAATATTTCATAGAACGTTGAAAAAAAATTAAGCAAGTTAAGCAACGGGTAAATCACTAGTGCAGACGTAGAGAACACATAACACCAGACTCAGTAATGTATCGTAGCAATATATACTTAAACAAAAAGCTATCGCTTAAAAGCTTAACGAAATACTCAAAAACAATTTGCATTTAAACCTCGTCATTAAACCCTGCGGTCGTTATTTAATTAAAATGCGAAAGAGGAATTCCCCCAAAAAATGATTTGTACGTGATTCCTTTTGTTATTTTAAAATGGATTTCACTTCAAAACTTTGATTCAATAATGACTTCACCTATATTACGACCGCGTCGGCTGCCCATAATTTTGAGCCTATAAAGCCCGTTTCAAACCAGATTATCAATTTAAATAATCGTTGAAATCGTTTTTCACTTTGTATTGTTTTTTATTTATCTATACTTTATATAAGACCAGCAAGATCTTTCCTCAAAATAGATTTTGTGTTTCAGTACGATGCTGCGTAGAAACCATAAGAGTTTAATTGCCTCTAGTCCAGCTAGGTAGGTCCAATTTCGAGAAAGAGGTCAACCGCCGCATCCAACTCGGTTGGGGAGCGTTTGAACACCTACGAGTACGTAAGATCTTTTCCTCCAATATCCCTCAGTGCTAGAAAACTAAAGATTTCGAACAGTGCGTGTTGCCAGTGATCACATACGGATCGATACCGTGGTCGCTGACTATGGGCCTCATTCAAAAGCTCAAAGTCACACAGCGTGCGATGGAGAGGGCTACGCTTGGAGTTCCTCTACGCGATCAAATCAGAAATGAGGAGATCCGTAGAAGACCAAAGTCACCGATATAGCCCTAAAAATCACGAAGTTGAAATGGTAATAGGTGGGGCAAGTATGGATGGTCTGAAGGTGCTGGATTGGCGACCCCGCACCAGAAGGTGCAGTTGTTGCAGACCCCTCAAAAGGTGGACCGACAACATAAGGCGGGTCGCCAGTAGCTGCTAGAGTCAGGTGGCACAAGATCAGGCACAGTGGGTATCATTAAGTGAGACCTTTGTCCAGCAATGGACGTCCCTCAGTTGAGTGAAGTGAGTGAGTGAGAGAGAGAGAGATTAGCGGGCTTTTATCGTAGTCGATATCAAGTCAAGCTTTAATCTGTGAGCAATCAAAAAACTTTATATTACATATATCTAACAATATTTCAAAAATCCCTGTCACAATATTTGAACAGGATGAACTCCGAAATTGAAAATTATTTCTATTTTCAACCATATTTTTAGGCCACGTGTTTGTATTCAAATATCGCTTTCTCCTTTTAACGTTTTTGTTAAGCTACTTTCGCAATGGCGGTATCTTGTTAGCATAAAGTTAACATGCCGATAACTAACGGATGTGATACTGTATGGACTATTAATATAATTTAGTTATCTGTTGATATATCTATTGAAATGTACAATAACTTGATAATGACTAAGTGTTCTCAATATTTTCGCCTTGACAACATATTTTTAACGGAATTACTAGATTTGATTTAAATTTATCTAAAGCGAATTATATCGCATGAATTGTTACCATAATTACATAATAAAGGATTGCGTAAATATTAAATCTTTTTTCATAATATGAATGGATGAACGTTATATCATCTCTAGCAGTAAGCTTTAAGTCAAAATGCAATGGTCTATATAAAGTTATGGATTTACTTCAAAACCGAAGCTTAAAGTTACATTAAGGGATAAAATTGAGTTTTTGGGTTTTTAAGTGATTATTCCCTTTCATACTTAATTCAAGACAGCCATATAATGTTGCTATGTGTTGGTATTATGTAAGTACCTAGTACTTCTTCGATCGAGTCAGTCTAATTGTGAACAGTAGTTATTGACTGTCTAAAACTGAGCTCTACCACTGTTATTGTTTAATTGAACCTAAATCTCAATTTAATTTACAATCATGTTATTATTAATCTATTTTTTTTTTATAAAACGCTAGTTCTTTACTGCAATTTTGCTCGCTTTCAGCCTACAAAGTTTGAATACCCATAGTTGCCATTTTCCTCATTAAAATGTCAATTTTCAAAAACCATTTCGCTGTGAAATTTAAGCTTTATTAATACGATTGCTACACTCCATTACACCCATGAAGTTTTATTAGACAAATAAAAAGAAATATGCATACGTTAGTTATAAAATATATTTCTGAACCCAGCCTTAGGCTGGTTGACAACCATCAAATACATTGATCCTTAGTCATAGTGACACAACCTTTGCATTTTCCAAATCTAAATTTGTAATAGTGTTAGCGATTTGAAACCCTTAATTAATATGTATTTGTCGGAGAATAAGAGAGAAGCATAAAGCATGGGCATAAGGTTCCACGGCGACATCATCGTTAGTGAAATCCATAATTCAATTTCCATACTGTGGGCTTTGGTGGGTGATTTTGGTGCAATCAAACACTTTATTTGTTAACTCAGATTATAATGTTCAATCACTTAATGCTCCCGATATCAATTTACATAAACTCATTAATAATAATAGCTAGGAACGTTTTAGGAGAGGAGCTAGGAGAGTTTTAATAGTCGAACGCTCTGGCAGACCGTCACTCGAGAACTAGCGAGTCTGCCGCCGGCTCACGACACATGACTCTGTCCCATGCCGATAGATAGATGGCGCCAGCGTTCCACAGACTATTGCACTCCGACATATTTATTAAATTGAGTTAAGTTTAACGTACCGATGAAATAAATAATCTATAATCCTCTTAGATTGACAACATTATCAATTAAAATAATATACTATTCAATAGAAGAATATATAACCGATTCATTAACATAATTAACACCTTGTTATATAATGACTCAAGAATTCTAATATTATATTGCAAAACTCCAAATATTGTAATTTAGTATTAGTTTTATTTTTGCATGCCATGATGGATTATTGCACGTACATTATATAAGATTTGAACTTGAATGTAAGTGTACATAAATTAGTTTTTTATTAATACAATCAAGCTTAAATTCCTTATTTTAAATTAAACGTAAATGAAACTTGATGTGAAATACAGTTTTTGAGGTATTCATTAGTTAAGTTTATTTTACGAAAGTGTTCATACAATACCATTTTGTGCAAGCGCACGTAAAAAGTTATAAGATTTCTATCTTTATAATGACTTTAAGAAAACAGATATCTCTACGCCTATATATATATAAGAGATATCCAGGTCTCTATTGACTCATCACGATATCTCTGGAACCATAAGTCGCAGAGACTTGAAATTTGGTAGGAGTAATCCTTTTGTCGAGTAGAAGCCATGTTTCTTATTTGTAGAACAATTACCTACATTAATGCCTAATTATAAATATAGGTTGTTAGACATCTAGAATTTTGCTTTGAGTAACATGTTTGTTGCAATAATTTGTATACTATTGAATCAATATTGCAATCTTCCCACACGCCTGATTATTAACATCCTATCGATTTGCAAGGTTCCGCCCCGCAACTATCAGAAATTGAGTCATTAATCTCGGTTATAAAACGATAATTATTAAGTTTGTACCTAAATATAACTGTAAACTTTTTTAAACACAATTATGTTAAAAACACAATAAGTATTAGATAACTTTGACGGAGATAAGAAAGGAAGGAAAACTTTATATATAAAAGTGTAAAGGTTATCATGATAACAAAATTGAAGTTTGTTTCCAATGGTAAAGTAACGAATTTTTATTGTCATTATTTGTTTAAATGTTAACAATTAATTTCAAGAGCAATTGATATATTATCTAATATATAAAATTTCCCTGTCACTATGTTAGTTACCGTACCCCTCCGAAAAGGCTTTACCGATTTGTATCAAATTTTATATGCGTATTCAGTATGTCTGAGAATCGGCTACTATCTATTTAAGTGATAAGGGTTGTTCACCCTTAAATTTTTTTTTAATTTTAGGATGAAATTTTTGTTTTTATTTTGTGATACAGCACACAAAAATACACACAACCCTAAATTTTCATCTTTCTATCACCAACCCCTATTTATTAATAGTGATAATAGTAATTATATGGCAAAGCAACGTTGGCTGGGTCAGCTAGTAATTATATATTATTTGTATCGATGGAACATTATTATATTGTTTTCGATGGAGCATTCACTAGTATCTAGTTCATTTTATAGGATACTTTCATCCCAAAGTTTCCTTAACGAAGGGGAATTTCACATGTATAACATTTAACGGCGTAAATTTTTGCTTGGTGACAAATTTTAGGGTACTACTAGATTAGAAAATATAATTTTCTAAATTTTTGCCGATAATTAAACATCGTTAATAGTAACATCCAATACGTTAGTGATACCGTCAATATACACAGTATATTTTTAACAGTAATTAATTAGTTATGACGTTTAAAACCACAGATTTTTATTACATATTTCCAATTCGTGTTATGGTAGCCGTTTTATACTCCGGTTAGTTTTATTCTTTTATACAGCAATAACATAAAACTAGAACATTAAAAAGTTATGACGTCAATTTTTTCGTATATTTGAAAAATAATTTCGGTTCTCTTGTTAGTTCAGTCTGCATTGACGTCGTGAATTTTTACAGCTGTTTTATTAGTCTACAGTAAAATAAAATCTTTTCTGTCTGTCATATTATTATACCGTACCTATTATATGCAGTTAGATTATGACTCATAATAAGTAACTGAATTGCAAATATTTTCATACAACTTTATTGCCAGGAATTCTGCCATTCATATAATTGCTTCAATAAATGACTATGCTATAATTTCACTCAAAATTGAGATATTATTTCCACTATATAATTCGTTGTCGTTCCAATGGTAGCATGTACTCCCATCAGGGAATTGAGGATTTCTCGCTACCTTAAATATCCAAATAAATAAAACACTAGATACATAGTATATCGTGGGACTCTAATTTTGTAAGACGGTGTTGCAATTATAAATTATTTACTACTGTTACTTTGCGTGTTGAGGATCAAGTTTTATAAACTATATGATTAAAAAAAAACCTGCTTACAAAGTACACATGTCAGAAGTGAAACTTAATTGACAAACTAATTTTAAAGTCTTGTTTATATTTATACAAAAGTAAAGCATTAGATTTCCGACACTTAGGGAAGAAAAAGAGGAAGATATGTTAGGAATTTCAATGTCATTAAAATATGAAAAGTGTCGAAAATTAACACAAATAATTTGTTAAAAACTCAAATGACGAATTGTATATACTGTAAAAAAAATACCACGAGTTTTTTTGTCTATATTACAAATTGTTAATTAAATTTTGTTTTTGAATTTAAAACTTCGAAAAGGAAATTTATGAAATTTTTATATTTTATTAAAAATAGTATATTAAAAAAGAGTGGCAATATAAATGCCACATGTTATTTAGAACTATTAACACGACCCACCCTTCAAACGAATTAGCATAAAAAACGCTGCACATCTTCGTGACGCGAACCATGCTTTCACCCGTAATAATTTAACCCTCAAGCGCCTAAAGAAGATTCATTTAAAGAAAAGTTAGCTCTTGTACTTAGAAAACTCGTTTGAATGTCTATCATTACTACACGAATTTTTATAGCACTATTTTGTATACACATTATTTTATCAGAAAAGAAAACTTTATATCAAAAAAGACATTTAGTTTTCGTTTTAGTGTATAATCAAACAAAAAATCATAAAATATCCTTTATTTCGTTGAGTCGTGTTATTTTAGTAATCATAGAAAATACTGTTTTATATGTCAAGTTACTTATTAGAATTATTTTTTTATATATGATTAAATTATGAAGAGATGCCATCATGGTATAAAAGGAAAAGTGAAAAGCAAATTCCTTATGAAATGCGATGTAGATAAGAGATTTAGATAAGGTCAGCGTACTATGACGTCACAACTGAGAAATTACACCGTTATGTTGCCGTGACTGTTACTTATTAGTATCCAGGGGCCAACGCAATAACAGATTCACGTAGACAAATCTATAATAAAAACAATAGAAAATGAACTCTAAATCCGAACACTAAGATCTAATTTTAAATACCTAAGAATAAGTATCCAACAGGGCGCGGGCATCCAAAAACCGTGTTTATGCTTATCTAATTATAATGTCTTTAAAGTTTGTAAGCTATATTATTCTGTAATAGATACATTAAAGTTTTATTTGAGGAATTCGATTCAAG